>SNQJ01S0002576.1:106567-193864 GCA_010110895.2 Picea sitchensis
ATTCTAAACTTTTAAAATTAATTTAATAACATTGACTCTTAGTAAAGTTAAAGCAATAAAATATCCATCCTAAGCTAGAAATATTAACATAAGGAGATCAAACATTGTATCTTAATTAAGGAGATCAAGGAAGTCCTCTCTACTCTAGGTAAAACTATGCTCCTTAAGATATGTGATTTCTTGTCACTCCAACTGTTATCTCGAACAGGGATCTAGTAGCTCATACACACTGCATACTTTAACATAGAACCTTGATCGTTGAATGTTAGTAAAACCTTCATCTTCTATGCCATATACAATCATCGAAAGATATCAAGCGATCATCGTGTGGAAGGTAAAGAGAATAATACCCTCGATGACAATTAAAATCATGTGAGACTCAAACTCTGGACTCTCTACTCTAGGTAAAAGCGATGGTGGTGGTGTCTGTCTCTTGACTTGGTTGTGACGCACAATTCTACTCATGAGTTTCAAAAAATATTAAGAAATATAATGACGTCTCAGACAAGGCCCTTCGAAAAATAGGATGGTATTTATCCAAGTCCACTTCTACGAAGGCAATGCCATTCCCAACCCTAACCAGTTTAAAAGCTAAAGTTTTTTACAGGCATATCTTACCTCCTACTTCCAAGACATAAATTTAAAAGAAGGAAAAGAAAGAGCGGATTAATAACTCACAAGATCAAATATGACCATCGCACTGAGGATGACAGTTACCATTTATGTAACACCCTTGTTTCCCCCAGCTTGTAATTAATCATTAATTATGATCACCATGCTATGGCATGGGAACAATGTAAATGTATTATTGTTTACATTTCCAATAACTAACTGTGGGGAGAATCCTTGAAGTATTGGTCATGATATCACTATAGGAAAGAGTAAGGAAACTGTGGAGAGGGTTCATTATGTCAAAACGACCCAAATTCTCTTTGTTGAAATAATAAGCCTCATCTAGATCCCAAGGAAAAATCAGTTAATGAAATAAGGAATGATGGTTAAATAGTAAACTAACCCCATGAATGGAAGCATAGAGAGTATGGCCGAGGAGACAAAAAGTTGTTAGCTCGAAGTACCACAGAGTGCAATTTTTTTGTAGGCCCAGATTGACCCAAATTCCATCTGACAGAAGGAACATGACAGGTCCAGAACCTTCTTGAGGAGGAAAAAGGCGTGCAAGAATACACACGAAGGCAGACAAGAAGGAGACCAAGCCCACAGGGGGCATGCAACTCAGATATGTAGAGAGAAAGAGAAAGAGTGCACGAGGCTCTCTAGCTGAGAGGAAGAACTGGAATATTAATTTGTTTTGGTTACTGGAGAGAAGAAGAGAAAGGATCTCTGAGAATTTGCAGAAAACAAGACCTGAGTAGAAGGTCATGAGCTTGATGCTGAGGGAGCATATGATAAACCTCGCAGAGCCTGTGACAGAGAAAGAACCTCTGAGAAACTGCAAAATTTCCCTAGTGATATCATGCATTTGCATGGGGGTGAACAGAGTGCTAAGAATGAATACCTTTGAGCCTATAGTTGGGTGGAAAGGTCAACACCCACAGTCAGTGGTCAGTGATCGACTATAATATATTAGTATTTCGTTTACCCTATCCACTGTAATTGAAATGCATGATTTGAATGTCTATGTCTATGACTAAGATTTGAAGGGTTTGATTTATATTAGAAATTTTTATCATTCCTTTGTAAACCCTTGCATTTGAATGGTTTTCTATTTCCCTCTACGTAGAAGTATGAGAACTGATTAGACATGGGTTTGTAAATGAATCTAAGAATAAGTTTACGATCTATATATTGGTTGGAAAATCCTTAAGGGAATTTTTCCTAAGGATTGACTTTGTAATGCAAGAGTCGGGGTAGATTTAGCTGAAATACTTCAGTCCTGTCGACCCTTCGAATTTACCTTCGCAAGTTTACTAAATTCAAGCTCTGTGGAGGGAGGGAGCTTCCTTCAAACCATCCGTCTGTGTGGCTGAGATCTCATGTCCATGACCCTAACCAAATAATGGATAAGATTAGAATGTACAACCACGGGGCTTGTTATATTGTTATATATTCCATATGATCGAGACCTTGGAACCCTTCGCTAGGTCTGAAAGGATCTAAGCTATTCTGGCTTTGGAACTCCAATAGTTTGGAACTCTGGGATGCTATGCATTTACAACCTTTGAAACCAACCGAATGTAACCTGTTGGTTCGGTTACCCACGAGGTTGTAAAACATATAGAGGTCTCTTAACCATGACTGTGGGGTCTTTCCCACTGATTAAACCCTGACCCACTTGCCGATCGTGAAGTAACGTGAGCCGTAGATCCGATGATAGTCAAGATATTTTCTAACTATTGCATCTAGGTCGTGGTAAGTCTGACATTGACCACTTTAGGATAATATAGGTGTCATAACGCCAAAACCCTCGAATGTCATAGTTGTGAATTAATGTGATTTGTGGATCTGGGGAGTCCATTGAGAACCCCTCCCAACCGTCCAATCAACTAATGGAAGGATTTGCGTATAACACTTCGGTGAAGTCCTACTCTGGGATAAAAGGAGTGTTAAGAGGGTAGAAACCTCGAATGCTGAACTCGTGAAGTGACGAGAGTCATAGATCTAAGGACACTTCGGGACCTTTCCAGGCCATTAGATCTAAGTTGCAGTCAGTCTAGCATTGACCACTCCAGGAGAAAGGAAGTGTTAAATGGGTAGAACCCCCAAACGTCGAAGTCGCGAAGTAACATGAACCGTCGATCTGAGGATGAATTGGGATCCCTCCTAACCATTGGATCTATATTGTGGTCAACCCGACGCTAACCACTCTGGGAGTAAAGAGGATATTTCCCAGTCAAACCCCTGAACTCTGAATTCGTGAACCAACAAAGGATGTATATCTCGGGATGGGATGAAATGTATTGGAAGGTTGCTGGTAGGAGTCTAGGACTTCAGAGCTCCGAGTGATTTTTCAGGTAGAAGAGGTTAAAGACTTCCAGAGGATGTCCATCTGGAGTTACGTGGCACACTGATATCATCTAGGATGACGTGGACCCATGTTCGACATGCCACATGTCACCTTGATTCATGTTTTTTATAGACCTCATATGCCAATTATAACGTGACACATGTCTTCCATTAATAGGACCGCTCGTCATCTCCATATTTAACCACATGTCACCCTTTGGTGCACTATTGTTTGACCTAATGGCTAATGGGACCTTGGGATTTTGGGAGTTCGGAACTCTGGGAGATTTGGGATGATATAATGTATGCTCCAAAAGGGTCGAAGGCCAGAGCTACGTGGCAGGACCTCAGGAGTTTGTGAGTTCAGAACTCTAGGAGGTTTGGGATGTCAGAATGTATGTTTCAAAAGGGTCAAAGGCTGAAGATATGTGGCAGGACCTTAGGAGTTCGGAAGTTCAGAACTCCGGGAGGTTTGGGATGTTAGAATGTATGCTCCAAAAGGGATGAAGGTCGGATCTACGTGACATGACCTTGAGAGTTCGGGATTTTTGCGGGTATATTCATAACAACACGATGAGGAAACTCGTCGAAGGTCAGAGCCACATGGAAAGATTCAAGGACTTTGGGACTCCAGGAATGGTTCAAACATGGATAGGAAGGATGAATGACTAGAGGCCCGGTGATCGCGAAGGCGTGGGGAACATACCCTACAACCACCTCTCCAGTGGCCATGTCATCGCTAAGCGATGACAACCATAGTCATGTTTGTGCCAGGTGGACTGGTACGAATGAGGTGAACCCACATGGGTGCCATGTGAACTTTCACCGATGATGCCTCAACAACTTTGGATGGGAATAAATTCCAATCCAGAGCTCAGATTTGAGCATGGTAACAGTCATTGGAAATCTCTTGATGAAAAGAAGGTGATGGAGATATTGTGAAGAGGATTCGATATGAAGGAGGAAAGTACAATTTTTGATGCCCCATCCCTTAAAAAGGTACTTAAGGGGATGGGTGTGTTACAAAGTGGTATCAGAGCAGGCACCAACACTTATCCTGCTCGGGCTCATGAAAGAGTCAAGTGATTATATTTTATTTCTTGGAGAAATTTAAGGGAGATGGCACCCTACCCTACCCTATCTAGCAGAGCATGATTCAAACACAAGCCTGGATGGACCTTGGAACAATAATAAGACTAGTTTAATATGAACATGTTGAGAGTATTACAGTCGTACGTAAATTATTTGCATAAGTTCCTTGAGGAGAATGATGCAGATTAAAATTTAGTTGGGATTTTACCCATCGAGATTGAATCATGCTAGAGTGGGGCAGAAGAATCCTATCATTTCTTTTGGGATATGATAGCCAATCCTACAAAAGTGGGACTATGCCGAGGGGTATTAATAATACAACTTGGATGCAAATGGCATAAACTTGTTTTAGGGAATACTCAAGTAGTAGTGAGAGAGAATCTAGAAAATGATTCCCTTGATAAAAATGTTTGTTAACCAAAAATGGTTTGAGGAATGAAAAAGAAGCTTGATAATTTGTCTTTTCGCCTTGGGAATTGTTGGAATTTCCTATATGGTATTTCTGGATTATTGAATAACTTTATACTAGTTGAGGAAACAAATCCTTCTTACTGGTTGTTGTCATATGGAAAGGGGGACATATTTATGATTATGTTTGTTAAACTTGCCATGTGGATATCATGTGAATGACTGCAATCTCTCACCAGAGAGAGAAACTCAGTGTTGAGTATCTCTATGAGACTTGTCATAAGAATGGCAACAAGATCCTTGGGAGGAGGATCTAGAAGTATGATATGTCCATGTGTATGAGTGACATGGAAAAGGTGCAAGTAGTGAGCTTGCATCATGAATGTTTAGTTGTTTTTATTTATGCCTAAGTGCATGGATTTAATGCATGATAAGGTTGCTTGATATAAGGACTGATATTAAGAATGAATAGATATGAATGAATGCTTTAAAGTAAATATGTATGTGAGTTGTGAAATATACATATGGTAGCAAAACATAGGCTTATGATTATGCATGTGGTTAAGTACATCATGGATGTAATTAACAAAACAAGGAATATGTGTGGATAAATAATATGGATGCATAACAAAGATGCATGTTTATATTCCTTATGGAAATATTTGGTAAACAACTGAAGATAAATCAAGGTTGAGGCCATCACAAATAGTGAAGGATATGCAATAAGGAAGTTGCATGCTGAAGGAGTTCCTTATGGAGGAACTGTGTGAAGACTGTGGTGTCAAACTCCCCCTCTAACTCCTTCGGGAATGACGTGACCTCCCGGTCTAGGATCATTCAATTCGTTGAACTGAATGGTTCATCGGGCTGCTGATGGAACCGATTCAACTTGACACAGGCCCTTTTTCACTCTCTCATCACCTGTGATGTGGCACCTGCAGACCGTCTCCTTGCACTTTTAATTCTTAGCTTTCAACGCTAAGCTCCTCCCTTGATGTGACCATTGACTGCGACTGTGGGACAACTACCTACGTGACCCCACACTTTGGGACTTTCGTGAGCTACTTCCTTCTTTTCCTGATTTCTGAATCGGCGAATGATTCAGGACCAGATCTATGGTCCTCGTTCTTCTCGCGATCAACGACTGTGATTGAATCGCGAGTTCAGACTTTGTGAGTCCTCCCTTCTCTCAAATCTACTTTCTCCGATCATGAATCAACGATGTGTTGATCCCTTTCCATGTGTCCTTCCAGATCCAACGGTCTGGAATTGAAATCTCCCTTTGCGACTTCACGACGATCTTTGGTTGCTTCCGACAAACCTTTCGAAGCTCCTGCTCCCAAACTTTTCGATCTTCTGCCACATGTTGTCTCCTCGACGATTGGTGACTTCTCCGACTTCGGGACTTCGGCAAGTCCTCGATACCTTTGTACACTTAGTGCAAATTCACCTTTCGATACTTAGACTGTTCTCGAAGGCTTTCTCCACTCCTTGCATAAATTTATGCAACTCTCCTACAACTTTGCTCGACTTGAGAACCTCCAAGGTTCCAAGTTCCTCTACAAGCTTCTCGTGCCCTCTTGGAAACTTCTTTCCCTTCTTCCTAAGCTTATAAGGTGAAGTCACAACACCTTAGGCACACTCCTTGTGCTTGGATAAGTTCTTCAATGGCTTCACCCTTGGCCTTATGGAAAGGTTTAAGGCATCTCCTTTCCTTTGTTGAAGCACTTCTTGCAAAGCCTTCCTTCACCAGAATGTTCAACAATTCTGGGATTCTCCAACACCTTCAGTAGTGTTTCTTCTGTGTATTCTCACACAAGCTTGATGCCCTCCTGGCAGAGTGTTCCAAAGTGTTTAGTAACTCTGAACCATGTTTCTCCCCACACAGTCTTTCTTTTCAAGGAACTTAACCACCTTGAAATTTCTCCCTGAATCTGTGAATTAATCTGGCATTCCCTCCTGGTAGCTTCTCTTTTGACTCCACCGAGTTCAGAGATGCACTCCTTGTGTCAGCTTAGCCTAGAGAACCAGACTTAACTCAACACACTTGCGGATAGGAAATTGTATCTCTATCCATGCAGATGATTTCTAACATTCATCTACAATTCAAAAACATCTAAAAGACATTCATCACACAACATCCATTGAACATAAATCTAAAACAAGAAAAACTGTCGTTTTCTACTAATGGTGGAATTCCAAATTACAATGGTGGAGTCCGAGATACAACTGAGTCTTGACTCTCTGATTTTTATCTCCCTACAACCTGATCTATACAAACTATCTAATAGTCCTCCACTTGACCGCCTAGCGTCTACTTTTCTTACAATACAAAAATTTATACAAGAGGGGCTCCATGAGCTTCCCTCACAAGATAAATTGGTGGTGTCTAATCACCATTCAAAACACCTATCTAATGGACAGATTACAATGATGGAAATCTGCTCCAAATCAAACATAGATCCATTTTTCCACCAGCCTATTAATGGTGACCTTATCTCCAGCTTGCGTGAAAGCACAACTTGGATTTTCCAACTTGTCTCCAATTAATGCCTGGATCACACCTTAGATTCTGGAGGAAAAAATGAGAGGGCGGCGCCTCTTCTTCCTTGAATGCGCACCACACATGTAAATTAACTGGTGCGTGCTGAGGTGGAGCGATGCTCCTGCATCAGACTGCGAGGAGAACAAAGTCACCACCTTAATGACTGTTGAGTATTAAGAAGTGGGATGCAAGCATATGTATATATATAAGAATCTTGGATTACATTATAAAACAAAATTTATGAGTGGAGGACTAAAAAATGAATGTTGATCGTTCTGATAACTGAATGGTAATGTGCATAATGCACATGTTCATGATTCATTATGAACAAAAATTCTACTATTGGAGCATGATGATGTATCCAATAGGTTAGGGTGAGACTAACCAAGGCTTCTCAAGGAAATGAGCAGGAAGATCCCAGTAGGGAGTAGATTGCATAAGCAAAGAAGGAGAAAAAAGGGGAATAATTTTCTCACCCTAAAAGATTTGAATTCTTTAATAGGGTTGTAAGCCTTAGAAGAGTAGTTGTGAAAACAAGTACAGCTGGAAAAAGGAAAATAAATAAATAATTAAGTTTGAATGAATAGGCTTGGTGAAGCCATGATAAGTAAAGGCAATGAGGCCTTGGGAAATAACTCAGTTGGACTGAAAGTCCAGGGCTGTGTAGAAGGAATTGGATGAGGGAAGAGTTCCTTGACCCCTTTCTTGTTGTTTATTGTATTTCTCCGGTACAAGAGATTGATTTACTAATGTAGGTAAGTGTTTTGGCATAAGGATGTTGATGGTTTTATGATCATGGAATACAAATAAAATATTTGATTGGGATTGCACTAGCTAACACATTAAGGAGTAATGTGGTAGAGTGCATAGAGATATGTTGGGGAGTATCTGAAAATGTTTTATTGATTTGAATGCTATGATACAAGCGTTTTAATTTTACATGACGACTAATATATTTTTGATGTATGTCACATGTAGAAATAAATTGGAGTTGTTGAGAAAGACACTGGCCAATGATGGACAACCTCAAGCAAATGATGACTATGAGAAGATTGTTGTTAAAAGATTGTAGAAGGGACTTTAAAGGTCTCCATAAAGCACCATTGACGAGGTAATATCAGAGAGGGTGCTAGCATCTAGAGCATGTATAAAAATTTCCATACCTATGTGGCATAAGGTATGAAGGAATTTGGTAAGAATCCCTTCTGAAAAGATTTCATTATCTTAAGGATATGCAAATAATTTTTGAGTGGTTGGTGTATGACATTTCTACCCAAGCGGGGTAAGATTTAGGAAAGAAGAATCAGAACAATAGAGAGAGGGAGTCTATACCATTCAAGGATGAGTTATAATCCTTGCAGGAAAATGCATGAGTAACGAGTACCATGGGTACAATGACCAATCTAGGGATATTGAGAATAAAGGTACTCATAATTATCACATTACATAGAATGCATTGAGGAAATGCATGTTTGCATAAGAGGGTAGACAATGGATTTCCCATTAAGGAAGGAGGACCTTCCAATAAACTACTTGCATTGTAGAGGTGTTAAAGAAAAAAAAAAATTGGGTGACCATGAGTGTTGACACCCTGGTTACTAATGAAGGAAGAATGCTTGGGTGCATTCAAGATAAACTTTTAGTTTCATATGTACTGATTTGGGATCGTGACCAAGTTGTAGCGGGAAGAATATTCTTGTTGTAAAAATGAATGTGAATGATTAAACCTATGGTGAAGAGATTGGTTGAGCTCCAACACACCATGGAAAGGTGCTTGTCATAAGTATGGCGAACTTGAACCCAATGTAAGAGTACATTAAGTATGGATGTGGCCATGAATATTGGCACACTGATTAAAGTCAACCGACATTTGAGTTACATTTGGAAAATTTGGTATGTTTATAGGATGCATACATAAATAATGATATTTCGTTTTTCTATGTACCCTCGAATAGATGAAATGACTTAGAATGTTAGTATGCACAGTTTTGAAAATATAATGAGCATAAAAACTAACAATTTGTTTGGATGAGGAATGATGAAATTGAAGGAAGAAAGGGGTGTTGGATATGGCAGTGTTGTAATCCCATAAGAAGACCAATTTCCTGTTGAGCTAAACTTCTATGGGAAGGAAATTCCCATACTTGTGAATCTGGTTCCTGTGTGGAATAGATCTAAAAATAAATGTGGAATTTGGAAACCTGTGGGTGACAGATTTGCAAGAAAATTTAGAATATGAAATTGATGATAATATCTCATAATTCCTGTATACTTGTGATACAGGTGAGACGGAAAATATATGTCTAGGAAGGGAAGGTGAAGGCTATCAAGATGGAAAGCATAAAAAAGGCTACTGTTGAGACAAGAGAACCCCATGGTGAGCCATGATCACCCTAGAATATGTTGTGTTGTGGAAACATAGGCCGGAGGGATGCCTCGACAAAGAAATTCTAAGGGACGCATCAACTATAAGGCTCAATGAAGTCTCTAGAACTCTTCTTGTATGAGAAATCCTTGGAAAGGCAAGATGGATCACCTGATGGATTTTATAGCAGATAAGGAGATGCCTGAGCCTAGGCTTGGAGGGTGAGTGACCACAAGGAAGAAGGGACTTTGATAATTATCATACATTATTTATTTGGTTCATGCACACAATGGGTATGTCCAGGAAAAATAGTGAGCCAAGATAACAAGACAACCATGTGGATGCAAATCCATGAACTGCACAGATAACTATTGTGCTAGATTATGAAATTTTCCTCATGAATTTTGAACAAAAGTAATATGTTTTCGTATGAAATTGTGATTGATATGCTTTTTGTCCAAAATTATTGAAGGAAGGTGAAAAGGCCAAGGGTATGGAAAGGACCTGACCAAGAAAGAGGATCAATATTTCTGAAGCAGTTGAATGAGAAATGCATGAAATGTGTTATTGATAAAGAACATCGAGGATGATGTTCCTTTTAAGGGGGAGCAGATTGTAACACCCATGTTTCCCCCAGATTCTAATTAATCATTAATTATGATCACCATGTTATGGCATGGGAACAATGTAAATGTATTATTGTTTAGATTTACAATAACTAATTATGGGGGTGAAGCCTTGAAGTACTGGCTATGATATCACTAGAGGAAAGAGTAAGGAAACTATGGAGAGGGTTCATTATGTCAA
Source organism: Picea sitchensis (assembly GCA_010110895.2). Classification (NCBI taxonomy): domain Eukaryota; kingdom Viridiplantae; phylum Streptophyta; class Pinopsida; order Pinales; family Pinaceae; genus Picea; species Picea sitchensis. Next base: position 116,749 of record SNQJ01S0002576.1, read on the forward strand.
AATCACCCAAATTATCTTTGTTGAAATAATAAGCCTCATCCAAATCCCAAGGAAAAATCAGTTAATGAAAGAAGGATTGGTGGTTGAACAATCAACTAACCCCATGAATGGAAGCATGGAGAGTCTGGTTGAGGAGACATAAAACTGTCATCCTGAAGTACCACAAAGTGCAGTTTTCCTGCAGGCCCAGACTGACCCGAATTACTTCTGACAGAAGGAACAAGACAGGTCCAGAACCTTCTTGAGGAGGAAAAAGGCATGCAATAATACACACGAAGGAAAACAATAAGGATACCAAGACCACAGGGGGCATGCAAACAATATATGCAGAGAGAAAGAGGAAGAGTGTGTGAGGCTCTCCAAATGAGAAGAAGAACTGGAATATTAAGTTGTTATGGTTTCCGGAGAGAAGAAGAGAAAGGATCTTTGAGAATTTGCAGAAAATAGGACCTGAGTAGAAGATCATGAGCTTGATGCTCAAGGAGCATCTAATAAACCTCACAGAGGTTGTGACAAAGAAAGAACCTCTAAGAAACTATAAAATTTTCCTAGTGATATCATGTATTGGCACAGGGGGTGGCTAGAGTGATAAGAATGAATTCCTCTGAGCCTATGGTTGGGTGGAAAGGACAACTCCCATAGTCAGTGGTCGATGATCAACTGTAATAGATAAGTATTTCATTTACCCTGTGCACTAGAATTGAAATGCATGATTTGAATGTTTGTGTCTATGACTAAGATTTGCAAGGTTTGATTTATATTATAAATTATTATCATTCCTCTGTAAACCCCTTCATTTGAATGGTTTTCTATTTGCCTCTGTGTAGAAACATGAGAATTGATTAGGCCTGGGTATGTAAATGAATCTAAGAATAAGTTTACAATATCTGTGTCGGTTGGAAAATACTTAAGGGAAATTTTCCCAAGGATTGACTTTGTAATGCAAGAGTTAGGGTAGATTTAGCTGAAATAATTTAGTCCTGTCGAGCCCTCGAATTTACCTTTGTAGGTTTACTAAATTCGATCTCTTTGGAGGGAGGGCGTCTCCTTCAAACCATCTGTTTGTGTGACCAAGAACTCATTTCCATGACCCTAACCAAATAATGGCTAAGAGCAGAGCGTACAACCTCGAGGCTTGTTAGAGAATCCATATGACCGAGACCTTGGAACCCTTCACTAGGTCCGAAAGGAGATAAGCTATTCTGGCTTCGGAACTTTGGGAGTTGAAAGATCCCAAATGCTATGACTTTACAACCTCTGAAACCAACCGAAGGTAACCTACTGGTTTAGTTACCCATGAGGTTGACTGATATGGGGATCTACATGGATCTGTCTCAACCATAGGATGAAATGTATTGGGAGGTTATTGGAAGAAGTCCATGACTTCAGAGATTTAGGATATTTCGTAGGTGGGATAGTTTAAAGGCTTCTTGAGGCTATCTGTTCGAAGTGACGTGGTGCAATGACATCACCTAGGGTGACGTGGACCCATGTTTGGCATGCCACCTTCCACCTTGATTCGTGTTTTTTTATAGACCTCATATACCAATTAGAACATGAAATGTGTCTTCCATTAATAGGGTCACATTTCATCTCCATGTTTTTCCACATGTAACCCCCTCATGCATGGTTGTTTGACCTAATGGCTAATGGGACCTTGGGAGTTCGAGAGTTTGGAACTCTGAGATGTTTGGGATGATAGAATGTATGGCCCAAAAGGGCCAAAGGATGGAGCTACGTGGTAGGATATCAGGAGTTTGGGATTTCAGAACTCTAGGAGGTTTGGGATGTTAGAATGTATTCTCCAAAAGGGCTGAAGGCTGGAGCTATGTGGTAGGACCTTAGAATTTCAAGAGTTCAGAACTCTGGGATGTTTGGGATGTTATAATGTATCCTCCAAAAGGGTTGAAGGCTGGAGCTACGTGGCAGGACCTCAGGAGTTTTGTAGGTATATTCATAACAAAACAATGAGGAACCTCGCTGAAGGTCAGAGCCATGTGGCAGGAGTTTGGGACTTTGGGACTTCGGGAATGGTTTAGACATGGATAGGAAGGACGAATGACCAGAGGTGCGGTGATCGCGAAGGCGCGGGGAACATCCTTTGTAACCACATCTCAAGTGGCCATGTCATATCTAAGGGATGAAAACCATGGTCAAGTCTGTGCCAGGTGGAATGGTACGAATGAGTCAAACCCACATGGGTGCCAGGTGGACTTTGACCGATGATGCCTGAAGAGCTTCAGATGGGCATAACTTCCAATCCAGAGCTCGGATTTGAGCATGGGAATAGTCGTTGGAAAGATCTTGATGAGAATAAGATGATGGAGATATCGGGAAGATGATTCAAGATGATGGAGGAAAGAAAATCTTTTGATGCCCCATCCCTTAGAAAGGTACTTAAGGGGTTGGGTGTGTTACAATTTCTAATCTCAAGATTAAGGCATCAAGAATGACAAAAATGAATTTACAAAAGATGAATACCAGGGCTAGGAAACTCTCAACAATTTGATTACATGACTAAGGAAAACTATGAGGATCGTGACTAGACAACTTTACAAAAGCTAAGGCTAAATACCACCGCCATTTGGAACCAACCTTAAAATGTTTCAAGAAAAATTACAATTTATAATGAAACTTTAAAAAGAAAATTCAAACTGCAGTAAACATAAGTGTGAAGCTATAAGTGATTTTCTTTTGTAATGATTGATACATCTCTAAGGATTTTAAGAGTTTATAGGTATTATGGAGATAGGTTATACCGGAATTTAAAGTTATGAAGGCGCAATTCTGGTGAATGATCTATGGTGCTAGGCTTCAAAATTTTGGATAGATTCGTAAACTCAGAGTGAGTTAATTTAAAGGAACATTCTCCATTACCACAATGAAAAAAAAAACACCCGCAGAATATTATCACCTGAAGTAATTATTATTTTTTCCTTAATATTAGAAACTTAGATACAAATGATATCCAAAAATCATTGCATATCCCATATATGTATTTAGAAAACTTAAATAACTACAATCAACATCCAAAAATTAAATCATTCCACTTTGTCAATTTACCAAGAATAATATATAAACAAAAACAACATAATTATTATATAAATATACAAGTGATCCTTCCAAACATCTTTGGTACACAATTTACAACTATATTATACAATAAATTGACTAAACAATGAAATACCATGACCAAAAATGTTGATACAATGTTGAAGAACTGCAACCTAGAAGCATGCACAATGTACTTTCCTTCGCCTGCCAATCCAAGACTTCACTGGTACCTCCCAACCAACGCTAGGGGTACTCTTCTCCCTTATCCCCTTGATCCGCAAAGGGGTAACACACAAATTCATATCATAAGCTAGCTCAAGCTTTGCCTCGCAAGGAGAGGCTTTCACCTCTTGCACAAGATTTCATCCCATCTCACACAAGTAAACTTAGTCAATAGAAATTTCTACAATATTTCATTCATCCAGCCATAGGGTAATTTCCTTCATCCTCACCATTCTTTTTATAAGAAATGTCACCTTGGCACTTGTCATCTCATGCACAATTAGCTAATTTTTAATAATTTAATTAGATATTATTCACCCCCAACACGTGTCATACTTTCCCCAAGTTGCACATGCTTAATCCCTTTTTAATTTAAATAATTAAGTATTTTCCTCACACCCACAATTAGTTCCTAGATTTCCTCCTAGTTGTCCCTTAGTTCCCCAAATTTTCTTTCATTATTTCCCCTAACTAAATTACAATTGGAGTTTGATTAGGGCTCTACTTCTAGTTAATCTTAGAGTCTATATTGACTTAGGATTCTAACTCCAAGTTGACTACCAATTCTCTCATGATTTGATTTATTTTAATTAAAAAACATCTTTATTTGTTTCATGCATACATCGTGCACATGCCTAAATTATTATTCTTATTCTCCCCTTTACTAGTGTTTATTTAGTCTAAAATTCTCTTAATGCATTTTAAATCTTATTTAGTCAAAACATCTAGACTTAGGCTTTTGGTTATTTTTTTTTGGTGTATAATTTAAATAAAATTTGTATTCTCTTCTTTAACAAAAATCTAGTATTCAATTTATTTCCTAAGGTCTGCTATATTTTTATTGAATCAAATTCATACGTGCGATGTTCCCTTCAAAACACACCTCTGTGCTCCAAGGGTGCCACTCTCCATTGACTAGTTTGCAAGTTGTCCAATGCTTGGAGTCAATACTCCACTTGTCGACCTTGTGTGATACTACGGGCTTATCGAGGAATAAGGAATCTACCTTATTGTGCACCCCTAAAAAATCGTCATGAGAAACTTTCTCAGTCTTCCCTCACAACATCATGAACCTCTCTAAACAATTTAGTCGTTAACCTTCATTTTAGGTCACGACAGGAGTGCTAGTAGGCTATGAGAGGGATGTTGCCACACCTCTCCCTCATCTGTCTGATATCTGTGTCTAACCCCTTTACTCCATATGTTTTTCAGATTAGCAATTGTCACCATGTATGCATCCACTTACAAAGATAATGTTAATAATCCATATACATGAAATCCATACTGAATCATCATCAATAATATATACACGTATAAATCAAGTATTGATAGCCAAAGTAAATAGTGCACTCCCTAACTCAATATGGAGTCCAATGAAGTCTTTTGTTTCCATCCACATCATCATCATGTAATGTTTCCTGCACACTCAGGGAACCTCATCATAATACATGTCAATGTTATATATCAATATCAATAACATTTTAATTTCAATTCTAAATCATTGCATAAACACATAAACCAAAAATGATAATCACAATGTACCATGTTTTAACCGGATCACTTGCTCGCAAGTGTCCTTAAGAATAATTCATTGTATGAAATGTGATCAGTGGAAATGGATGTTATACTGTGTTATTTCATCACTTTCTTTTCCATGTTAAAAGACCATTAGTATTTAATTTTTGTGTGTTTGTTTCCGACAAGAGCTACTTCATCTATAATGTCCCTTCCGTAAGCAATGAATGTATGTGAGGACAGTAAAGATTTTTCTTATTTTTTACTTTATTTATTTATTTTTATTAGAGATAAGATAAGTGTTAAGTGAAAATATACACATCAATATTTTCACATCCTAATCTCATCTATTGCAACATTATCAATTTTTGCTCTACAAGTAAGGAATACAAGTATGTAAAACATTTTAATATCGTCTAAAAGGAGCAATACACGATTGGAATACTTTTAACTCGCAATACTCAGTCTAACTTTAAAGTTTGTAGAATAGTTTCGTGATAAAGTTTCAAATAAAAAGGGCTAACCCAAAAGACAAATTTCAATTTCATCTTATCCAAGCGGTACAATTACTAATAGAAATTCAGTAAAAAATGATGATATAAGAACATAAGAATTTGACGAAATAAAGCTTTATAAGTTTTCGCCAGATTCAAAGATAGTTATTTATCTCGGTTATATGAAGAAAACAAACAAAACAAGTAATGTCTTTTCACTTATGCCACTTTACTATGTCTGTCTAATTTTATTATTCTATAGATAAATTATCTTTTTTAGTGTTTTGAAATCAATCGCACAATCGATGTGATCATAGTGGTCAAGATCTCTTATGATTACAACAAAACATACCACCATACCATACTTATAATTTCGCATTCTATGCTAAGTCTTCATTAGTGTAAAATTATGGTGTAAATTTATTTATCTCGGTTATAGGAAGAAAACAAACAAAACAAGTAATCTCTTTTCACTTATGCCACTTTACTATGTCTGTCTAATTTTATTATTCTATAGATAAATTATCCTTTTTAGTGTTTTGAAATCAATTGCACAATCGATGTGATCATAGTGGTCAAGATCTCTTATGATTACAACAAAACATACAACCATACCATACTTATAATTTCACATTCTATGCTAAGTCTTCATTAGTGTAAAATTATGGTGTAAATTTATTTATCTCGGTTATATGAAGAAAACAAACAAAACAAGTAATCTCTTTTCACTTATGCCACTTTACTATGTTTGTCTAATTTTATTATTCTATAGATAAATTATCCTTTTTAGTGTTTTGAAGTCAATTGCACAATCGATGTGATCATAGTGGTCAAGATCTCTTATGATTAAAACAAAACATACAACCATACCATACTTATAATTTCGCATTCTATGCTAAGTCTTCATTAGTGTAAAATTATGATTTAAATTTACACCTTATGAAGGTTATTAACTCTAGAAGACTTCCTAGTGTCACACTATTCCATGGAATTTATTCCCTATATTAAAGTAAGATATACACCAATTGAAATTATATACTCTATTCCTTATCAATTAATCAAATGTTGCGATAATTTAATACAACATGAATTCCTTAATAATTCTCATGTTATTCACTATACTCAAAGTAAATTACACCTATGTATTATGTTTCCTTAGATTGCATGTTATAATAATTAATAACTAAAGATCCTTTCTTAAAAACTATTGCTACCTTATCTCAAATTCTTAACATTTGATAAAAGGTCAAAGGATATTTTAACCTAATTGAATCTTCAACAATTTAATGGAGGTACTATCCATATTAAGAGTGTATTCCAAATTTAATTATTATACTCATATGTTGATATATTAATAAGACATCATTCTATATTACCAACTTGGTTAGCTACAAAAATTGACCATCAATTTAAAAACTAAGGGATAATTGTTTGTATTTTGGTGTAAACTTGACCATAAATATTCTCTGACCAAAACAACAACCCGATCGACTTATCTCAGTATTATAGCTTTCCTTGACAATGTCACAATGATAACAAGTTTACTAAAGGATAAAATAAAAATTAACAAAACAATCGTTGTAAACTACATATTTTGGCAATCAGTAAAATTTAAGGAGAGAACCAACAGTTGTATCAAAGGGAAAGTAAGGTAAAACAAAGATAATTTCAATCAAGATTAAGATACAACTTGGAACCCAAGAATAGTTTAACCACCTAAAGCATGAGAACCTCAACTTAGTTTTACACCAGTCTTTATATAACAAGTTGGGTTGACAGGGAACTCATTCTATTCGTTAACAAAAGTATAACAATAAGTTTCTTGTATGGATGATAGTTGTATTACCATTGCTTATTCATCGGTAATATATTCGAGGAAGAGAAGACTTGGCAGAAGTCCTCACCAAACAAGGTCAGTTTTGATATGTGGATCAAAACTCAAACTAAGAACTAAAAAAAAAAATAATATGATTTAAAAAAAAAAATTATTTCACTTGGTAAACAATTGATTGAGTTTTTAATGACAAATTTCCTAACATTCACTCAATTAAAGATTTCTTATTCAATCGTAACTAGTGGCAGAGAATCCATTCAACGGATATAATAAATTTATATATTAATCAAAAGATTTCACAAGAATAACTCATACAATTTTCTAGATTTATCATTAAATTACTAAACTTTACCATACCATAAATAAGAAATAAAGTAAAATTACATTACAACATCGTCAGTAAATTATTCCTCAAGGGTATTACAATGCATTTAACTTAAAGTTATGTATAACACTAATACAATATGCAAATACCGTGACCGACAACTAAATCCTTGTGAAGATAATCTTCAATGGAGCTTGTGCCATATCCTTCCTTCGTCTTACTAATCCAAGGACTACACCGGTACCTCCTAGTCAAATCTAGGGGTACTCTTCTTCCCCATAGCCCCCTGAGCTATAAAGGGACCAAGCACAAAAACCAAAATACAATAGCTCCCAAGCTTGCCTCGCAAGGAAGATTTCCCACTCTTTCTCAAGCTTGAAATCCCAACTCTCACAGATAAAACACAATTCAAACAAATTTTGGTAGCATAATAGTACTAAGAAAAGTGAGGTCCATATCCCTTCTACTCCATTTCTTTTATAGGTAAAAACTCAATGAAACTTGTCCACATGCACAAATAATTCAATTTTTTTAATTATTTTATTAGTGATTATTCACCCACACACTTGTCTCACTCTCCCCAAGTTGCAAAAGTAATTACCCTTTTTATTTTAATTAAAAATCCAATTTCCCTCACATTCCCCAATGTGTTCCTATTTTCGCTCTTAGTTTTCCCTTTGTTCCCCAAATTCTCTTTTAATGAGTATGTCATAACTAGATACTTCATTTTATCCAACCTTTAAATTTTATTCTCCATTTTTCTAGAGCTTGATTATATATCAAATCTTTTAACTTATGTCATAATTCATTTAGTCCCTTATTTAAATTTAACTTAGAATTAGGCTTAGATTCTTGTTAGGCTTCTAATTTATAATCTACTATTTAATTAATTATTTTATTTTAACACGTTCTAAACATTTCAATGTTGTTTAGGCCACCTAGATTTATTGACTCATGTTTTAATTATGCAACATGCTCTTCAAGACACACCTCCTTTCTCCAAGGGTGCCACTCGCCTTTGATTGTTTTTGGAATTTTGTTTCACCCTTGGAGTCAACACTCCACTCAGTCAACCTTGTGAGAGACTACAGGCTTTTAAGGAATAAGGATTTTGCCTTATTGCGCGCCCCTTAGATTTATTCGTGAGCAACTGTATCAGTCTTCCCTCACGACATTGTGTACCTCTTGAACTAGGTAATCGTTAGCCTACAATTGAGGTCATGGCGAGAGTGCTAGTAGGCTATGATAGGGACGGTGACACACCTCTCTCTCAAATTTATGGTTTTGTACATGACCCCTTTACTCCTTATGTGAGTTGTATTAGCAAGCATCGTTAAGCATGCATCCACTAAATAAAACAATGTCAATAATCCATATACATAAATCATACTATAATGAATCATATATCACATGTGCGTAAAATTAAATACTCAATCAAAATACAATCTACTCCCTAACTCGATCCAGAGTCCAAGGAAATCCATTGATGCCATCAACATCCAGAGTCCAAGGAAATCCATTGATGCCATCAACATCCATAACTTGTCACGTGTCCTGCACACTCAGGAGAACTCATCAATAATATATGTCAATACATATATATCTGAAGTGACAATGAATCACGATACACCATCATCATCACTTATAAGTCATAATTGAAACAAAATCATAATGTACCATAACCGGATCACTTGCATGCAAGTGTCCTCAAAGAATAGATCAATATAAGTGTGCTCAGTAGAATGGGATGTTACATCATCCTATCTACTCAATGGTTGATAGTGTAGTATCCAAGGGAGAGGAAATAAAGGTACACTACCAATCATTGGCAATGTCTTTGATGGATAATTTTAACTCTTCTTTCTTGAATTTATTAATGTGTTTGATGGATAATTTGAACTCTTCTTGTTTGAATCTCTTAAAAAACTTGGATATTCATCATGGGCATATAATATTTAGTCCTATTAAATTTTCCATCATAAAATTAAATATTTCCAAGCAATTTTTTATAGTTTCACATATGCTTAAATATTTTAAAACAAATTTTTATAATATCACACATAGTTTTTATAAACAAGAAATGTCTCAAGGAAATCAACTTAAGTTATTAGGAGGAAGTTGTTTAAGTGACACTTGAAGGATAAATATCAAAAGTGTCAAGGTTTCAATTCTTTCCAAGTTGTGGGGCAAAATGATGGAAAGGAATATAAGACAAATGTGTTACAAGGGCATTGTTTAAATGTGTGTCGTTAGTTTGGCTGCTCTCCTAATTTCAGTGAGCTAAGATTTAAGTATTGGTTCAATCTAGCTTCACAATTTTGTATAGGAAGGAATTAAATTAGAAATTGTGTAAGGATTAGCAAGTTGAGCCAAAACTTGGTGATTTTGGAGGTTCATATGTTTTTTGGTTGGTGAATATTGGTTGGATCTTGCATGATTATTATAGCGCTAGATTTCATGCTAATTTAGGAATTAGCACTTTCATAGAATTTATTTAAACTAATTTATTATTATAGTGGTCAATTTTTGTAAATAATTATTCTTATTTATCAAAATGGAGTATAGAAAGAAATAGATATAATTTATTAAGCAACACAAGTGACTGTAGGTGAACAAATAAAGCATATTCCTTGCTAGAGCACTTTAACCTTTATCGATGAACATATATATATGTTGTTAGTGTTTTTATGGGAGACTATGAAATATATGATCATTGAATTCTTTGATTTAGAATAAATGTGTTTTTTCTTGTAACGACCCCTCCGTTACAACTACGAATAACAAAGTACAATAGGCAAATTTTTCTTTTTTCTTTTTAGCATTAGGAAATTAACGTCAACACATAATTCATAGCAATGCATAATCGACATAACATCATAATTAAAGGCATTTCAAGTGAACATTATTGTAATCAATAACGACACAAGCCAATGAATTAACATAAATGATAGAGACACTTGATCAACACATAAACATAAATAGCGACACAGTTCCACACATCACAATCAATTGAAGAAATTATAGATAATAATCAACCATATCATTGAATATTAAATAACTACCCACCCAACCCATCCTACATGGTTAGGACCTCCAGGACACATAAGAAATGCTCAAGCCTAGGATTCGTCCGATTGATTTTGACCATTTAAGGTCTTAGGAATGGCGACTGTTCTGAGGAACAAGGAGGTGTCTAGTTCCCTTAATCAATCACAACTCATACTCTAGTCTATATTTATCAGTCATACATAAACATTATTTATGGCACAAGAGAATCTATTTACTCAATCAATCTTACATCAACCTCATTTTAATGGCACAAGAAAATCTATTATTTAATCAATCATATATCAACTTTAATTTCATGGGGCAAGAGAAATCATCAACTTTGTTTTCATGGTGCAAGAGTGATCATCAATTTTGTTTCATGGCGCAAAATAAATCTAATCTTATAACCAATCATACATCACTTCAATTGACACAATTACCAACAAGAAGCAATCCAGCGTAAACCACAATAACTAGATCATCCTTCTCACCTAATCATCACTTAATCATGAGACACTTAGAGATCTTCGAGCTATAATGGAAGTGAGTGGGTAAGATGAAATTACAAAAAGAGTAGCAAGAACCGTACGAGAAATATAAACTTAATGTTGGAAGAGATCTAATTCTAACCATATCCATATAATAAAGACATTAGTATTGAACTATTAATATCCTCTATTAAAGTCATTAAAATAATTTTTTTTACTTTATTCCATACAAGATCATGATGTACCAACTTTAATATAAGTGATGATAAGTCAAGGTGATCGTCTTAAGCCATGTACACACTGGCAAGAGTCATTACAGTTCACACTAGGTAGGATGTCAACAAACAATGCATCATGGTGTAATAAAAAAGGGTTATATGAGTCCACTTACAAGAGTAAATTCTCCAACAATTAAGAGTCAATAAGTAAGGAACTAAACAACAAAACTAGGGTGTCTAAACTCAAGAGTTTCCATTCCTAATAGGTAATGTATTATTAAAAGGAGTTTGTCTTATTGAAATGGGTGGGCTACACATCATTACTCCCAGAATATTCCCATTTAAAATAACTTAAGGGAAAAATCAAAATCAATCAAAAATTAAAACATTGGGAATTCAACCAATCACCCAACCATTATGGGACTAAGAAGGCTAATCCATATTAATTTTGATTAAGGAATTAAAAGCTAGTTGTCATAACCTTAAGTAAGGCAAATTGAGGAAAATTTACTTCAATCTACAGTTAGGGTGGACAAGTGATCTGGTTGATACGCTCAGTCTAAGTCGGTGTGCAAACTAACAAAGAGACACTCTTTTGAAGGGATTTTCGTCTTAATTAAAACGCAAGGGTATGCAGTCCAGGCGAGGAGAGATCATTGGCATCCTTTGAACGATTGCGAAGGGCCCAGGGTAATCGCTGGCAACTAGTAAAGGAACACCATGACAGTAAGAGAAGTCAGTCAGGGTTGCAAGGAACCCAAGTAATTCGGTGGCAGACGCTAATGATTTTAAAGAGAAAAATGCAGAGAATACTCCAGGAGATTCGCAAGGTAAGATCTAGAATGATGAGTAATATCCAGGAAAAAATGTTGGGTGATTTTAAATGGAAGACGTAGTGAATACATCCAGGAAGATTCACAAGGCAAGATCGATAAATGCTGAGTAAAATCCAGGAAAAAACGTTGGGCGATTTTAAAGGAAAAACGCATAGTAAGTTATGTAATTTGCTGAGTAAGTTGGGTGGAAATCACAAGGTATAACCAAGGAAAATGCAGGGTACTCCATGCAGTTATAGAGGAAGGAAATTCATCAGGTTTAAGGCGTAGAGGTAAGGCAATTCATCATGCTGAAGGTGCAGAGGTAGGTAATGAAATAGATGAGTGAAAACCCACGCAATTCGTAGCTTAAGTGATGATAATCGTTGGGTTTATTCCAGGCAAAGAAAACACATATCCAGACTGTAGCAAAAGTTCCTCATAAACAAAGAGATTTGCCTCAAGTAATGAATTGTTCCATGAATTTTTCAATAGAATAAACCTATCTCAATGCAACAACATTTTGAAAACAATCTTGTTGTTCCTCTTCAATGCATATTATATAGGTTTAGATCTAGATCGATCTATTCAAATATAGGAAAACCATGCAAGCGATATGGAATAACTACCTAACAGATCGCATCAGGAGCTTGAATTTTAGATTTAAAAATTGCTTACTATCAAACATAACAATACATTTCCAAATACAGATTCAATCAATCATCCACGCATGCCTTAAGGAAAGTAATACAAAAAATATGTCTTGGAGTTTATCGCCATTAGGACATTTTATATATACATGGAAGGTCATTATATTACATCCTCATTCATATTCTATATCATAACTAAACGATGTAAAATACTGTAACTAGAGTACTAGTTTTAAAATATTAGCGGCGATCCAATGGTATCAATTTTAAACTTTAATAATTCCAGAAGGTATGATCAATAGGTAGTGATCCTGCCGTAGTTATTTCCCAATTTGTATTATGGGGGTGTATACAATATAGATTGCAGCAACAATTAGATTTCCAAGGATTTGTAAATGGAGGTCAGTGAATAAAGAAATTCTATTAATCTAAGTTGGAAATGGGATGGCAGCCATACTTTCTATATGACATAAAACATAAGGGACACTCGAAAATCGAAAATCATAAATCATAAATCCTTTACTACAACTAAATTTCTAGAACAATATAAAAAAATGTAAACTTAATACAACTACATTTCTCGAATGAAAAATAATGTATTCGGTGAAAATGAAACTTGAAGATGATCTTCGGCAGCTCGCGTCCCTTCCCTTCTCTCGCTTGATAATTGTGTGACTTCACACAGTAACTCCCGGCCAACTCTAGGGGTACTCTTCTTCCCCCTTAGCCCCCCGAGCCACAAAGGGGCCTTGCACACACACAACCAAAAATCCTCTAGCTCTCAGCTTGCCTTGCAAGGTAGAGCCACCACTCTCTCTCAAGTTGGGTATCCCAACTCTCACAAGTAAAACCAATCAAAAATTTTGTAGCATAACTTTACCCATAAATAGTGTGATCCATTTATCATCTAAGCCATTTGTTTATAAGAATTAATCCATGACACATCCCCACTTGCACAATTAATTCTCTTTTTAATTAAATAATTTAGAATTATTTCCCCCTTACACTTGTCATTCTTTCCCTAAGTTGCACAAGTAAATCCACATTTTATTTTAGTCAAATTCAATTTACCTCACCCTTCCTAAAAGCGCTCCTTAAATCACTCCTATTTGTCTCCGTATTCCCCTTATTTCCAATTAATGACTGACGTCTTTCTAAAATTTAGTTTAGTTAAAATGGAATTCTTTTCTAGTTAAGTGTTAATTGGACTCTAGATTCCTTTTTATGGGTACACATTCTCTCCTCTATGTTTTTTTCTTATTTAAAAAAAATCATTTTAATAATTTCTTACACCTATGTGCCTTAAATAAAATCATTAGGATTATTTCAATTTACTTAATTCTTGAAATTATTTACCTCATTCCCCTTTTTCTTTAGTTATTAATTTCAGTTTAGACTCTTTACAAAACTTATACTTAGGAATAATTAAATTTTATTTGAAAAGGCTTAGAGTCTTATAGGGATTTATAATTATTAATTCGCTCATTAATTAATTAATTTAAATCCAACAATGTCAAGTTAATTTATTGTTTTCTAGGCCACCTAGATCTTTTGACTCAAGTTTCCTTTTAAATCACGCAACGTGCCCTTCAAGATGCACTCTCGTGCATCCAAGGGTGCCACTCGCCTTTTGACTAGTTTTGGTAGTTGTCTAACCCCTGGAGTGAGCACTCCATTCGAGCGACCTTGTGAGATACTAAGGGATTCTAAGGAATAAGGACCCTACCTTATTGTGCGCCCCTTATCAATCTTCATGAGCGATTGTCTCAATATACCCTCACGACATCGTGGACCTCTCGAACTAGGTAATCGTTAACCTACAATTCGAGCCACGGTGAGAGTGCTAGTAGGCTGTGAAAGGGACATTGTCACACCTCTCCCTCAATATCTGGTCTATGTGCATGGCCCCTTTACTCCTTATGTGAGTCATATTATAAAGCATTCGTCAACCTCCATTCATTAATAAAACAATGTCAACGATCCATATACAACATCATAATATTATCAATCATATGTCACATATGAATAAATGAATTACTCAAACCAATACAATCCACTCCTTGACTCAATCCACAGTTCAAGGAGGTCCATTGATGCCATCGACATCCACACTTTGTCAATGTCTTGCACACTCGAGGAAAACTCGTCAATAGCATCTGTCAATACGCATATAACAAATAACATAAAAATCATGATCCATCAACATCATCATAAGAATCCATTAGCGAAACAAATAACCATGTACTATAATCAGATCAATTGCATGGAAGTGTCCTCAAAGAAAAGTAAATAACATGTGGTCACAAGAGTGGGATGTTATATACACCCCCTCTTGTTTTAAACTTTGTCCCAAAGTTGTACATTATATATAAATGCAGTAATAAAAGTAACTGACAAGATCTAAATGTCTAGTCTATCAAATAGATAAGGAAACTACTAACGCATATCATATGCATCCTCCCAGGTAGCCGAGTGTGGACTATAATTGTCCCATTTGACCTTGACCTGATCGACTGTTTGACGTCGTAGCTATCGAATGGGATGGTCCAGAATGTGGATGGGCTCCACTGTGACTGCACCCTCATTCGAAACCTGCAAGGAACTCATGTCAATAACATGTGTAGGATCACTAAAAATATGTATCAAAAAAGATACATGGAAAACATCGTGCATACGCCTCAAAGAATCAAGCAAGGCTAGTCGATAGGCCATGGATCCTTTCTTTTCCACAACCTCGAAAGGTCCCACAAACCCAGGAGAGAGTTTAACACCCTTTCCAAACTTGATCAAACTCTTTTACAGTTTCACCCACAAGAAAAATCGGTCGCCAACTTCATCATTGCAGTCAACGTGATGCGCATCAGCATAACTCTTTTGTCGATCTTTCACCTCTTTAATCCTTTGTCTTATCGATTGCATTTTTTCTTCCATTTCTTGGATCGCTTCTGTCCCTGCCAGGATCATTTCCTCAAGTCTATCCTAGCTCAATGGCGTCTGACACGGTCACCCATAAAGAAACTCAAACGACGCCATGTTAATGGTACTTTGATAGTTGTTGTTGTATGCAAATGCTACCAGTGGAAATAACTCTTCCCAACATTTTTTTTGGTCCATTACGTACATACACAACATATCTTCCAAAATTTGGTTCATTCTTTCTATATTCCCGTCGGTCTCACAGTAATATTTTGTATTAAAGTTCAATTGTGTCCCCAAGGCCTCTTGGAAATTAGTCCAAATTCCTCCTGTAAACACCAATCCTCTATCGGATATGATCCTTTTAGGCATGCCATGTAATCTCACAATCTCATTGATAAAAACTCTAGCTATGTCTAACGCCCGATACATCGTACGCACATGGATATTTGTGCACTCTTCGTCAAAGTGTTAACTACCACGAAAATCGAGTCGTGCCTCCTTACCGTCAGCGGCAGTCCAACAATAAATTCCATCAAAATGACCTCCCATTTCAATTCCGAAATAGCGTGTGGCTATAGTGATCCTGTCAGATGTCTATGTTCATCCTTCACTTGCTGACATTATAGACATCTTGCCACATAGTTAACTATATCCTCCTTCATTATTTTCCAGAAGAATAAGGGCTTAAGGTCTTCCCTCATCTTCGTGATTCCTCGATGACCCATGTACACTTCTCTCTGGGATTCGCTTAAGATAAAACTTCTCAATTCATCGTTAGGTGATATGTAAATCTGGTTATTATACCTCATCAATCTATCGTTGTCCAATGCATATTATTCAAACTTTGGTACCATCATGGTGTCTTGTCCGATATTTTCCTTAACCTATTTATACCAGTCATCGTCGAACTGTAGTGTTAGAATATTTTCTCGAATATTCATCTGAAGAGGTATCACTGAGAATATGCAGGGTCTCTAAATCAACGCATCTGCCACTCTGTTCATTGTTCCTTTTATGTAAGTAATCTCAAAATCGTATTCATTAAGCAATTCTTACCAATGCCTTTGTTACGTGTTCAAGTCACTTTGCATAAATATGTGCTTCAATCCACAGTGATCTATTTTTAGTTCTAATTTCCATCCAATCAGATAATGTCTCCACACTCTCAAGGAATACACAATGGCCAATAACTCCAAATCATGCATGGCATAATTCTCCTCATGCTTTCTTAATTTCCTTGAGATGTAAGCGATCACTCGACCATCTTACATTAAGACTCTGCCCAATCCTTCCTAGGATGCGTCTGTGCATACCAATAATTTCTTGTCCATGTCGGGGAATTTTAGTAGCGGCGTTGTCGTCAACAGCTCCTTGAGCCTTCAAAATATTTCCACGCATTTTCTGATCCATACAAACTTCTTGTTTTTCTTCTGCAATTCCGTGATTGGATTTGCTATCTTAGAAAAACCTTCGATGAACCATCGGTAATATCCTGCTAAACCCATAAAGCCTCATACTTCTGGTACATTCGTCAGTGCAAGCCATTCCATAATATCCTCTACCTTCGTTGGATCCACAATGATGCCTTCGTCGGCTATAACATGCCCTAAGTAATGAATCCTCAATTTGTAAAAAGAGAATTTCGAGACTTTCCTGTATAATTTTTTTTCTCGTAAACATTGTAGTACTAAGCACAAATGTTCGTCATGTTCTTCTGTCGTCCGAGAATATATCAATATGTCATCAATGAATACTTGAACAAACTTTTCCAAGTTTTCTCAGAACACTCTATTCATCAAGGTCATGAATACCCCCGAGGCATTTGTTAGTCCAAACGGTAAAATGGTAGACTCGTAGTGTTCGAACCTCATCGTGAAAGAGGTCTTAGGAATAGATTCCTCTTTAATTTGTATCTAGTGATAACCTGATCTCAAGTCGATCTTTGAAAACACTGTCGCTCCTTTCATTTGATCAAACAAATCATCTATTCTTGGTAACGAATACTGGTTCTTGATCGTTGCCTTATTCAATTGACGATAGTCAATATAGAGTCTCCATGACCCATCCTTCTATCTTATGAAAATAAAAGGCGCAACCCAAGGTGACACATTTGGACGTATAATTCTTAGGTCCAACAACTCCTTCAGTTGCATTTTCAACTCATGTAACTCAGGTGTCGACATCTGATAAGGCATTCTCTTTTGGGTGGTAGGCCTGATAACTCTTCTGGGAACACCTCAATAAACTATCATACTACCGGAAGCTTCTCTAATCCTTATGCCTCGCCTTTTTCATTTAGCACTAAGGTTGTATATAGCTTGCATCCTTTGTGCATGCTCTTCTGTAGCTGTAGGGAAGAAATGAACCTCAAGGACACTCCCTAGTTTCTTCCTACAGTCATTCTTCTTTGTCCCTTGTCATCGGTCAAACTCAATCGTTTTGTCTTACAGTTGAGTATCACATCATGTGATTCCAACCTGTCCATACCGATCACGATATCTTGCATCAAAACTCTGGCTAAACCTTCCTTAGATGCGTCTGTGCATACCAAGAATTCTTTTTCCATGTCGGGGACCTTCAATATTGGTGCTATCGTTAACAACTCTTTAATATTTTGAAATGCTTCCATGCATTTCTCTATCCATACGATTTTCTTTTTTTTCTTCTGTTATTCTGTGATTGGATTTTCTATCTTCGAAAAAACTTCAACAAATCGTTGGTAATATCATACTAAACCAATAAAGCTACGTACCTCTTATACATTTGTCAGTGGTGGCCATTCCATAATAGCCTCTACTTTTGTTGGATCCATAGCGATACCTTCTCCAGTTATGATATGTCCCATGTAACGAATCTTTGATTGGTAAAAATAACATTTTTATAGCTTCCCATACAATTTGTTTTCTCTTAGACATTGAAGAACCAATCTTAAGTGTTCTTCATGCTCTTCTTTCGTTTGAGAATAAATCATTATGTCATCAATAAATACTTGAAAAAAAAATTCCAAGTATTCACGGAACACCCCTTTCATCAAACTCATGAATACCCCCGAGGCATTTGTCAAACCGAACGGTAAAACTGTAAACTCATAGTGTCCGGATATTTTATTAAATGAGGTATTATGGATATCTTTCTCCTTAATCTGTAATTGATGACATCCCGATCTCAAGTCAATCTTTGAAAACATTGTTTCTCCCTTCATATGATCAAATAAATCATCTATTCTTTCCAATGGATACTGGTTCTTGATCATTTCTTTGTTCAATTGGTGATAGTCAATACAAAGTATCCATGATCCATTCTTCTTTCTCACGAAAATAATTGGCACACCCCATGGTGATACGCTTGGACGTAAAAGTACCAAATTCAACAACTCCTTCAATTTCATCTTCAACTCCTACAATTTCCGTGTCAACATCTAGTAGTGATTTCTTGTAATAGGTTCAATTCTAGGTTTCAAACCTATGGTAAAATCAAGTTCTCTTTCTGGTGGCAAACCTGATAGTTCTTCCAGAAATATGTCTACAAAATCTGATACTACCGAAAGGTATCCTAATCCTTCCACCTCTCCCTTTTCGTTAACTTTTAGGATTTCATATAACTTGGATCCCTTGCGTATACTCTTCAGTAATTGTAGGGAAGAAATAAACCTCAGAGATACAATCACTCTACTCTGCCCCAAATCATTCATCAAACTTAATTGTTTCATCTTGAAATTAAGTATTGCATCATGCAATTCCAACCAGTCCTTGCCAATCACTATGTCGTAATATCCTAAGACTGTGAAATAAAGGTTGGCCTTTGTTACAAAATCACCCAAGTTAATGCTACAGTCCATAACCTTTCCTCCAAATTTTTGTTTGGCTCCCAATTCCATTTCCACGTATATAAAACCATGCTACTCGATTGTATTTAACTTACTTCTCTTTAGCGTTGCACTAGAAATAAATCTATTTATAGTTCTTCGATCTATCAAAATACTAAAATTTTCATGGGCGATTGTACCTAATGTTTCGAGCATAGTGGACTGGTGCTCGGCCTGGAGGTTGTTCACCGTTACATGTACCTTGTGGGCCTTACCCAGATATCCAACTGTAGTGGGTTCTGATGATCTGGTCTCTTTGGCATTCTCAATAGAAAAATCACACTGGTAATGTGGCTCCCCACATTTCCAACATCCATTCTTCAGTCCAGTGCTCCTGGTCTCCAAAGTAGAAACTGTTGGCCTAACAGTCTGTGATCCTGGTTTGTTCTTTTTAACAGGTCTAAAATGTTGGTGTTGCAGTGGATGATGTTGTTGTTGTTGTTGTGGTGGTGGTGGTGCTCTGTAAGGAGTCCTCTACTGAGGATTATGTCATCTCGGTGTCGAGAACATAGGTCCTTTGGTCGTATCTTGTTTCCCAGAAGTGTGTTTGGCTAATGTCTGATGTTGTCGTGCTCTTGGTGTCATCTATCCAATCTGTCTAAAAGGATTCCTTCCCTGACCCCCACTGTTTAGTTCTTCCTCAACAGTGATAGATTTATGAATTCCATCATGTAATGTCTGAGGCATTAGGATCCTCACCTTTGCACGAATTTTGAATTTAAATCCAAACAAAAACTTGTTGACCTTTAACTTCTCTGTGTTCAGATATGGAGAATACTTAATTAAATCCTTGAACCTCGCCTCATACTTTGGTACCGTACGAATACCCTGTCATAAGGCATTGAACTAATTAATATGGTGCTCAATGAATTCATCGAAAAAGTACCTCTCCTAGAATCATTCCTCAAACAATTCCCATGACACATCTTCAATAACCATGTTTAGTTGAGGTAGGAGTGTCTTCCACAAAATTAGAGCACTCCCTTTTAGTTGAAATACTGCCATGTGGACTTTCATGTTGGAGGTGTAATCATGAAGTGTGAATCACATCACCATATTATCCAACCATGCCTTGGCAGCTAAGCCATCCATGGCACCCTAGAACTCAGGAAACTTCACATTATCAAGTTATATGTGTATACTACTACTACCAGGTGGAGCGCACTGTGAACCCTCATTAGGCACAGATGCTCTGCCATCATCTCGATGCATGTGTTTGATCAATGCCTCTGAAATCCTCTAGAAGGATCTCATCATAACTACCACATCTCCCACATCAACCTACTCCTGCTTAGTAGTCTTCTCATCTCCCTAAGGGTTATATCCCTCTGGAATGGATACAATGAGAGGAGGCACACCTCTTCTTCCCACACCACGATTTCTACTTACCCTGTGTCCTCTAACCATGATTACTGGCATGGAAAATTTCAAATTTATTAGTGATACATCATTAATCATCTTATTTAACATAGTGGAAGGTGTAACGATCTGATGTCGCATGGTTGAACCTATGTAACATCTTTCTCTACTGAGCACACTTTTATTGACTTATTCTTTGAAGACATTTGCGTGCAAGTGATCCCATTATGGTACATTGTGATTTTGTTTCTATTATGGATTATACATGATGATGATGATGTGTTGTGACTTATTATTAGTTGATGTCTATATTTGGCATATCTTATTGACGAGTTTTCCTAAGTGTGTAGGACACATGACAGGTTATGGATTTTGATGGTATCAATGGACTTCCTTGGACTCTGAATTGAGTCAGGGAGAGAATTGTATTTTGATTGAGTATTTCATTTTATGCACTTGCGACATATGATTGATTACAATATGACTTATGTATATGGATAATTGAAACGATTTTTATCAGTGGATACAACTTGATGATGCTTGCTAATCCAACTCACATAAGGAGTAAAGGGGTCATGCACAAAAACCAGACATTGAGGGAGAGGTGTGGTAGCATCCCTGTCATAGGCTACTAGCACTCCATCCATGATCTAAATTATAGGTTAACGATCACCTAGTTTGAGATGTCCATGATGTCATGAGGGCATACTAAGACAGTCGCTCACGAATATTTCTAAGGAGCACATAATAAGGTGGAGCCCTTATTATTTAGAAGCCCTTAGTTTCTCACAAAGTCGACCAAGTGGAGTGTTGACTCCAACGGCCAGATAACTTCCAAAACCATTCAAAGGCGAGTGGAACCCTTGGAACATGGAGGTGCGTCTTGAAGGGAGCGTCACATAATTAAAAATTTGAGTCAATAAATCTAGGTGGATTAGAAAACATTTAAATAATTAGACCTTGTTGGATTAAAGTAATTAATTAAAAAATGAATTTATTAATTATAAATCCCAATAAAGGTCTAATCCTAAGCCTACAACTAATTCTGAGTCTAAATTTAATCAAGGGACTAACTTAATTATGACATAAGTTAAAAGATTGGATAATAATCAAACTCTAGGGAAAAGGGGAATAAAATCTAAAGATTGGATAAATTTCACACGTGTGAATGAAAATAATAACAATGGATTTTTAAAATAGAAACAAATAAAATATGAGAGAATAGGTGTACACATAGAATAGTATCTAGATTCAAGCTACCACTAGTCTAACTAGATGAAGACTCATATTCCAACTCTAACTAAGATCTAGTTAGGAGACACTCTTTAAATGAGAATCTGAGGGATAAGGGGGAAGAAGAGTACCCCTAGCATTGGCTGGGAGGTACCAGTGAATTCCTTGTGATTCGAAAGAGGGAATAAGGGAGGAGCACATCACATTGATAGATTCCTCAATTCTCCATCTTCATTTGTTCTGATATTTTATTTTCTGGAATTTTAAATTGTAATAAGAGTAATTTGTATACTAGAATTTTTATTCACTACAGAACCATTTGTAATTCTGAAAACTAGAGGGAGGAAATACTCTGGAGGAATAAATATAGAGTACAATGGATTAAAGAGGTCAAAAAGAGCACCAAGTTCTTTCATCAATCCATGGTGCATTGAAGATACATCAACATAATCACCCAGCTGGAGGATGACCAGGGAAATCCCATCAGGGATCATGATAGAATAGCATAGGAACTGACCAAATACTACAAAGAACTCCTAACAAAACCCATCGACGACAGAATGCCAACGATCCACAAAATCACTAGGCACATACCCTCCCTAGTCACTCATGAACAAAATGAAGCCTTGAAGAGGCCCATCATCCAAGAGGAGGTGGATCAAGAAGTTAAGGAAATTCCCCCAGGTACAGCTCCAGGTCCAGATGGGTTCACAACATATTTCTTCCACTACTGTTGGCCAATGATTAGATAAGAAGTATGGAAAGTGGTGTAGGAATCAATAACTTCAGGGCAATTTCTCTCAGCCTTCAATGCCACTTTCCTCATGCTCATCCCAAAGGAATAAAGGGAAATGCATCCTAAACAAGACAGACTGATATCTCTCTGCAATGTTATTGAAAAAATTATCACTAAAGTCATTTCCATGCGTCTCAAACCAATTATTTCGTACATCATTTCCAAAGGGCAAGTTCACTATGTGGAAGGTAGGAAAATCATGGATAGTTTCATCCTTTCCCATGAAGTCATCCACTCGCTAAAAACAACAAGAACTCCAGGTGCACTCATAAAACTCAAACTTTCCAAATATTTTGATAGGTTCAACTGGTAATACATGTGTTCCCTCCTTGAGGCCTTTGGCTTCGATAGTCTCTGGTTGGCCTGGATCATGAGGCTCACTTCCTCAACTTTCTTCTCTATCTTATTCAATGGGGTGTCCTCTCAACCTTTCTCTTCCTCTAGAGGTATTCGACAAGGGAAACCCCCTCTCCCCCTTTCTCTTTGTTATTTTGGCGGAAGGATTGGGGTGCTACATCAAGGCCTCAATTCAGGAAGGATCCCTTAAATGCCTATCTCTTCACAATATCTAGCCTGCACCCTCTCATAGCCAATTTTTTTATGACACTTTTCTGATGAACACACCGACAGCCCAGGAAGCCACCAAGCTCAATTCAATCCTAACAAACTTAGTTGAAGCCTCGGGAATGGCCTTAAACCTTGATAAATCACAGCTCTATTTCTTCAACACCCCAACGGCTATTCAAAATCACATCTCTCAACTTTTGGGTATTCCAAAGATCTCCCTTCCATCCAATTATCTAGGCGTTCCCATCATGGGAGTGACCACTCATAATATCTCTTGGGACAGTCTACTACTCTCCATCTCCAATAGGCTCAACAACTGGACCTTTATATCTCTTAACCTAGAATCTTGGCTGGTTATTTTAAAATATGTCCTTCAAGATCTACCAACCTACCTCTTCACTTCTCTAACAACACCACAGTCTATCATTAGAGCCATTAGAAATATCCAACAAAGATTCATGTGGCACGAGCATCACCCAAACAAAATGTGGGTGTTGGTAGGATGGGATAAAATTTGCAGGCTTGAAGAATTAGGGGGACTAGGGCTTAGAGATCCAAGAAAACTCAATCGAGTAATGGGGGAAAAGCTTTGGTGGTGTTGGCTAAAGAACTCCACAAAATTCTGGGCTAGAATCTGGAAAATAAAGTAAGTGCCTTCTACCAGAGAAGAGAAACTAATTAGATTCAACGATCGTGTTCAGGGATCCAATATCTAGAACACGGCCTAGAAAAACTGAATTCTCATACAAAAGCATGATTTCTGGGAAATCCATAATGAAGAGCACTCCTTGTTCTAGAAACACTCCTAGAAACAACAACCGCCTCTAACTACCATTGAAGACCTCATCCCCCTACATCAACAAATGAAGTCTAGGGACTCCCTGCATGTAAAATATCTATGGAAAGAAAATGATCGACATCATCCCTGGCATAGCTGGAAGACTGAACCTCATGAACTTTACAATCAAACGGAGTTGGACCTATAGGCCTAGAAAGAATGTGCAAATCAGAGGAAAATACACATCAGGGAGGGCCTGACTATGCTCAGATGGGGGCACTCCACAACAGGCTATTTCTCAGTCAAAGAACCTTATCATCTATAGGAAAATTACCAGGAGCAACCAAGGGAGAACATCTGGGGCAAGATCTAGAATCCAAAATTCTAGCTGAAAGTGTCAATATTCCTATGCTTATCACCCAAAAATGCATACTTACTTGGGACAATATTGGGAAATGTGGATTTGAGGGCCCCTCAATCTGCCCCCTATGTCAGCAACAAAAAGAAACGATGTAGCACCCATTTAACCTCTGCAACTATAGTGAGATCATCTGGGACATGGGAGAAAAAATAATGCATCGCTCCAATACAAATCGAGCTAGCATCATAAGCACAGTGGATAATTGGGACTCGATTTCCTATCAAAATCCAATCTTTTCTTTCATTTGGTAGCTTTTACCCGGATTCACAGTGTGGAAAATATGGAAAGAAAGAAACAAAAGGATTTTTCGCTCGATGTCTTCCCCCCTCTCTCAAACTGGGAAATAATTATGAACCTGATTTGGGAAACAATTAGAACTGGGAAATGGACGCAGGAGGACCTTAATTGCAATCCTGGAGAATTTCATATCCTATAGGCTTGGCAGCTTAATCTCACTGGTAAAAAATAGAATAATGGAATCACTAGGACCAACAGGAGCCTGTGCACTTGGTCCCCCCCGCCCCCTTGTTTCATTAAATTGAACTTTGATGGAGCGTTAAAAGGGAATCTAGGACCGACAGGCTTTGGTTCGTTCCTCCGAGATGAGGAGGGGAAAAATCTACATTATGCAGCAGGCTATCTAGGACTCAACACAAATAATGCAGCAGAGATCTGGAGCCTTCTCAGAGGGATCAATATTGCAATAGATGATGACATACATAATCTCATAGTGGAGGGAGATTCCCAAATAATCATCCATCCTATCACTAAAATCATTCATGGGTCACACCCCTTGGAGGTCTCACCCAGTTGGATACTCTCAGGATTGCTGGAAGATTTCAAATCCTTATTAAATCCTAATATCACCCTTATACCCTCCCATGTGAAAAGAGAGTCAAAAAAGATATCTAACTCTATGGAAAACAAGGGCGTGGCTTCCAAGGATGAGTTGATCCACTGGAATGTGCATACCTATCCTTTGTCCAGGTTATCAGATTGTTGTTTGGACTTGGCCCGAAAGGATTATTTGGTCTCGGATGGGGTGCCACATACCAACGAGAGGCCATGTAGCCTGCCCAGGACCCAAGCCATTAATATGATAGGTCATCGCCCTTCACCTCAATCTTGAATGAAGGGTGACCATTACTGCCTATGGAGACGGGGAGGATAGCTACCTCGAGTAAGGATTATGGTGGCACCAAGGTTTAATGACAGATGTTGGGAGAGCACAGGGGTCATTTCAGTTAGGGGCTTATCTCTCCCACTCGGATGAGGTTGGAATGACTTATCCTTTGTGCTCCACCACCTTGTTTTCTCTGTGAACAGGACCATCGAGCAGTGGGTATTCATCGTGATAACTCAGTGAATTCTCATCCCCCCTGACCTAGCCATGTCAAGGGAGAGGGGCAAGTTGAGGTGAGGCCCATCATGGTATAGTTTAGTAGCCCCACAAAAACGAGTGCAGTAGTTGGAAAGATCCCTATCCATAGCCCGAACTCAGTACTTGGAGAAGCCAAGAACTCCACCAATCACTTACGTCGAGGAGGTGATTCCAGAGGAACCCATCTAGGTTCCTCCAGAATCCCTCCTCTTCACAATTCCAGACGATTTTCCATTCCCCAGCTGCAACACAGTGAGCACAAGTGCCCAGGATGTCATGGAGGTCACTACTTGTATAGGGGAGGAGGAATTCCCAAGGGAATTACTCCACTTTTATTCAAATGTTTCAATTTAGGACACCGCCAACCAAATTGGGATAGAGGAGGATATGGACAAGGTGGAGATGGACAAGGCAGAGGAATTTGGAGCTATGCAGGAGGGCATCCACTATGAGGGATGCCCTGTCTTGGCGCATCCATCGCTCAAGGCATTCCGAGAATTATGCCCCGCTCCACCACCTTTCTTCAATCTGAATCAGCTAGAGATCATATTTGAGCTAAGAAGCCAAATAATGGACCAGATCCACCGAGACACCCTCATGACTCAAAGGATCAACATGCTTTATGATGCATTCTCGAATGCACCAACAACTTAGCACTTATCGACCTATGTGAGGCCTTTAGTGCTCCAACCCAGGGACAACCCTCTCACCAGAGCTACCGATGGCATACCCCCAGGTGCCAATGTGTAATCTTTGGTTCTTTCCTATGGATACCTTTCACAATATATACCCAACTCTCTGTTCTGGAATGATGCAGTTTTACATTTTTTTTCTCTTTTTTTAGTTGGTAGCTTGTCTTGGTTTCCTAGAACAAACCTATAAGAAAATAAATCTTCCACCTCCTCTGGTTTCCATCTGGCAGGCAAGATGTCAGATAGCTCTTTTGATTAAAGGAATCACATTCTACCACTTGTTCTAGTTTCCGCTAATTTGGCATAACAGGTGGAAGACTGATGACATGTGGCATTTTTGTATCATAAAAGAAAAGCAATAGGAAATACCTTTTTTTATTTAAATTTTTTTTCTTCTAAAAACTAGAGTTTTTAATCGCTACAGAGTTTTTTCATAACTTTGAAAACTAGAATTTCTATTCGCCGCATAACCGTTTTGTAACTATGAAAACTAGAATTTTTAATCGCTACAGAACTATTTTGTAACTCTGAAAACTAGAATTTGTATTCACTACTGAATCATTTTGTAACTCTGAAAACTAGAAATTTTAATCGCTACAAAACTATTTTGTAACTCTGAAAACTATAATTTTTATTCGCTACAGAACCATTTTGTAACTCTGAAAACTAGAGTTTTTAATTGATAAAGAATTTTTTTGTAGCTATGAAAACTAAAAATTTTAATCGCTACAAAACCGTTTTGTGACTCTGAAAACTCGAATTTTAATCGCTATAGAATTTTTTTTGTAACTATGAAAACTAAAATTTGTAATCACTACAAAATTGTTTCGTAACTCTGAAAACTAGAATTTTTATTCACTACAAAACCATTTTGTAACTATGAAAACTAGAATTTTTAATCGCTACAGAATTGTTTTGTAACTCTGAACACTAGAATTTTTATTCGCTACAGAACTGTTTTGTAACTCGAAAAATAGAATTTTTAGTCGCTACATAACCATTTTGTAACTCCGAAATGATTTGGAATGTTTATGAATTAATGGTTATTGAACTATTTAGTGAGAAACTAGATAATGATTATAATAAGATCCTTTATATTAAGAGTATGGAAGTATGATCATTTGGGTTAATAAGGAAATGGTAAAACTTGTTAAATGATAAAAGGTGATGTTCACTTAGGAAAAATGGTCGAAGAGTTGAAGCAACAAATTTAACTTAGAAATACCATACTATTATAGTAATAGAGATAATATTATATAATTTACTCAAGAGGAATTTAAATTATAACTTTAACGATGCAATTTAGAGTAGGGATTAAAATTTAATAAGTAAATGGGTTGTAAATTGTCTTGAAGCATTAGAATTAAGTTGGTTCTTAACAATAAATTTTGACTACCTTAATAAGTGTTAAACAACAACTATGCAATGGATATAAGATATATATGCCTTGGATATAAGATAAAAGTTTAATTGTGAAATCCATGATAGAGATTGATGTGATCATGTTCGGTATGCAATTAGTGTGATTGTTATATAGTTAGAAACATGACTCGCTTATTAAGAACTATAGATTTTTTGTTGACAACTACGGTTAGAGGTATGAATTTAATATGAATTGTAAGTCTAAGTTGAAGAGAAATTGATTGTTTCCGATGAGGTTATTATGTATATTGTTATGTTAAATTCAATACTAAATTAAATGATATCATTATCCACAATGGATTGTTAATTGTTGATCTTACAGTGTGTATTATAAAACCAACATGTATATGGTAATAAAAATGGTTTTGTCATGGAATGAAACCAAAAAATTGAGTAGTTTCTTATGATGTGAAATGGAATGATGAATTGACGAATTATGTACTAGTATAATGAGTTATTGAAATAATTTAATTGTGTTATGATTAGGTACCTTACCATCGAATTTATTCCTAATTCTAGGTTAGACTTGGTTATGGGAGTAGATACCTTCATGTTCCTTAGAAAAATCGCTAGTCCTGAGACCTTAGATGGTCAAAATCAATCGAATGAATCCTGGACTTGAGCGTTTATTATGTGTCTTGAAGGTCCTAACCTTGCAGTGTAGGTTGGGAGAGTATACATCTTGTGTTATCTTTATGTGATATGGTTGATATTAGAATAACAAGGATGTTGTATATGAATCTTGTTGTGTAGTGATATAGATGAGAATATAATGTATAAATATTGATGTTAGTTATTTTCGCATAACACTTGTCCTAACTGATTTTTCAAAAAAAAAAAAAAAATACCACTACAGTGCTCACTTACATTTAGGTCTTAATGGAGGGGTCGTTACATATGGTATTAGATCGGGTTCAATCCTGCGACATTGGACCGTTATGCCTTCCACTGTGTTAAATGATTGATTAAAATTTTATCACTAACTAAATTTTGAAATTGTACATGAAGGTAATCATGGTTAGAGGATGCAGGGGAAGTAGATGATGTGGTGTTGGAGAAAGAGCTGTGACACCTCCAATAGTATCCATGCCAGATAGGTCTAACCCCCAGGGAGAAGAACAAACCATCGAGCAAGAGAAGGTTGTTGTGGGAGATGTGGTAGGTATGATGATATCCTTCCAGAGGATGTCATAGGCATTGATCAACTGCCTAGATCAAGATGAGGGTCCACAATGCGCTCCGACTGGTAGTAGTAGTATACACATAGAACTTAAGAAGTTGAAGTTTCTTGAGTTCTAGGGTGCCCTGGACGGCTTAGCCACTGAGGCATGTTTGGAGAACATGGCGATGTGCTTCGAACTTCATTATTACACCTCCAACGTGAAAGTCCTCATGGCGGTATTTCAGCTAAAGGGGAGTGCTCTTCTATGGAGGAAGACGCTCCTACCTCAACTAAACATGGTTGTCAAAGGCGTGCTATGGGAGATGTTAGAGGAATGGTTCAAAAAGATGTACCTGTCTAAGGAATTCATCGAGCGCTAGCTTAATGAGTTCAATGCCTTACGACAAGGTGGTCGTATAGTGCTAGAGTATGAGGCTAGATTCATGGAGCTACTTAGGTATGCTTCACATCTAAACACAGAGAAGTTAAAGGCCAACAACTTTGTGTTTGGCCTTAACTTCAACATGCATGCAAAGGTGAGGATTATAATTTCTTAGATGTTTCATGATGTAGTTCAGAAGGCCCTCATAGTTGAGGAAGAGTTGGATAGTGGGGGTCAGGGAAAGACTCTTTCTAGACCGACTGGACATATGTCATCAGGAGCACTGTAGCATCAAACACCATCCAGAAATACTCCAAGGCATCGATATACACCTAGAGGACCTATGTTCAGGACACCATGGTGATAGACACCTTAGTAGAGGACACCTTACAGAGGACCAAAGCAGTAGCAACAACGTCATTCACAACAACAACAAAATTTTAGGCATGTTCAACAGAACAAACCAGGATCACATATTGTTAGGACACTACTTTTACTTCAAGGACCAGGAGCATTGGATTGAAGACTGGATGTTGGACATGTGGAGAGCCACATTACTAGTGAGACTATATGATTGAGAAGGTCAGAGCAATTGGATCATCAGGACCCAATATAGTTGGAGTTTTAGGCAAGGTCCACAAGATACATGCAATGGTGAAAAACCACTAGGATGAGCACCAATCCACTGTGCTTGAGACATCAGGTAGAATTGCCGACCAATATTTTAGTATTTTGATAGATCTAGGTGCTCCATAGAGATTTATCTCTAGTTCAACGCTAAAGAGAATTAAGGTAAAGGAAGTCAAGTAGGATGAGTTCAGATATGCAGAAATGGAATCGGGTTCCAAACAGAAGGTTGGAGGAACTCTAGTAACTATTTATGATTCTCCTATTATACAAACTACTGGAGTTTCAAGAAATTTAAGTTTTGGGAGTTTTACTATTGATTTCTCACCTCTTATTCTTGGTTTGGAAGGAGAGAGCTTTGACACCCCTTTCACCCTCGAAGTTGTGAAGTGGAAGGAGAGAGATTTGACCTTAGAAGACTTTCCTACTCTAGACTTTACTACTCCTCATCCTATTAGAGTTGTTGCAGTTACAGAAGGGGAAACCTCTATTACCTCTAGCCCCTCATATTTATCTCCAAACGCTCAACCTTTTCCTTTTTCTCCTAGAATCACAACCCCAATCTCGCTTTTCTGAAATCCATCTCCTCCCGATTCTCCTCCAGTTCACGTCCAAATGGTAGGTGCTAATCCTCCTAGGAACATGATGGTTGAGATATTGGTTGCTAGATACGCCCCTCTAGTTTTACCTCAGTCTATGAATTCTCTCCCAGCCATGGACTACCTTAAGTACATGCCCCAGTTCACAAGGGAGGGAGACGTGACTGCAGAAGAGCACCTTGCATCCTTTTATAGATTTGCAAAGATTCAGGTCATTGAAAATGAAGATGTGTGGATGAGATTTTTTGTACAAATCCTTGATGGTGATGTCAGGGACTGGTTTAAGGAATTGCCTCCTAGATCTATTGATGGGTTTGCTGCTCTGGATGATTCATTCTTAAGACATTGGGGGAATAAAAAATATCTCCTTTATTATATTACAGAATTTGGGGCACTTAAGAGAGAAGAGGGGGAATCTATTTCATACTTATCGAAGAGATTTAATAAGATGTATAAAAGATTCCCGCTGAAATTAAACCTACAAAAACCTCTTCCAAGATGACTTATGTTAATGCTTTCGGCCCTATTTTTTTCCTCCTGTTGAGAGAAAGAAGAGCTACCTCCTTGGCTCATATGCAAGATGCAACCCTTGAATTAGAATCCAATATATTGGCAGCTGACAAAATTAGGAGTAAAGCTAATAGAGACAGAGGAAAAGGTAGGTTAGAAACTCTGAATTCTAGTTCCTATGTTGCCCCCCCTCAAACGGATGAAGTGACCAAGCTACTAAAATCACTTTATGCTAGAATGGAAAAGATCGAAATATAAGGAAAGCAGAGCTATAGGAATTCCCAAAATACTGAGAATAGGGGTAGTTTAAAAAGACCAACTAATGCCCCTCAGATGATCCAAAGAGATTAAAGTAACAAGGACGGAGATGATCAAAAAATCCAAACTCCTCTCCTAAATATCCTGCTTACTGATGAAAATGAAGAGAGAGAAGATATCGATCATGAGATCCATTGCCTTGGAGATACCTCTTTGTCCCTTAATTTAACTCAGTCTGCATACGAAAAGGCCCTCATAAGTGATCAAATGAATGAGATGAGAAAAGGATAAAAGACCAACAATGATCTGAATAGATATAACCTCAGATCCAAGAAGAAAGAAGCAAATCCTGATATTTCTGAGCGGCGTGCTAGAGCTAAGAAACTTGCTAAAGATATGGCAGACAACAACAAAGAGAGGAAAGCACACAGTCCCCGACCAATGGTCAAAATTCCTATCCTAGAGGTGAAGGAGATTCTGAAGCCTCCCTCCTCTTATAGCTTTGAGAAAGAGATTCAAAATATTAGGATCCCTATGCCTATCTCAGAGTTAGTCAAGCACGAGGATTTCAAAAGGTGCCTATAAATTTTTTTCCAGCCCGCACCTGCATCTCACTCCACAGACTCGGTTAACCTCCAAGATGAAAATCCAGTTGCCATGTTAGGGCCTTGGATAGAGGATAGAGATGACTCCTCCCCACCCTTCTATGCTACATTGAACATCCATGATAAGGTGTTGCATAACTTCTTGATGGATTTAGGGGCATCTCACAATATTATGCCTAATATTTCCATGGAAGAGCTTGGGTTGGAGGTTACAAAAACCTATTACGACCTGTATTCTTTCGACTCAAGAAAGGTGAAGTGCCTTGGGGTTATCAAAGACTTGGTCATGTCCTTGTTCCAGCTACCAATGAAGAGCATAGTCATGGATATCGTAGTGGTTGATGTTCCCCTTAACTTCGGGATGCTCCTATCTAGATCTTGGATAAAGAGACTGGGGGGAACCTTGTAGATGGACCTTTCATACGCCACCATTCCTATGTTCAGGGGTGAACAAAGGAGACTCTACAGTGAAGCAAAAATTGCGTACATCATCATTGATGAAGAAAACCCCACCAACCATCCTATTTTTTCTTTTGACACTGATTTGGGATCCAACATATTGCAGCTCACTGATACTCCTGAACCTCCTCTTGAAAATAGAAAACAATCCATTGTTTTTTGTGAAATCCCTCCTCCAAATACCCCTGTTTGGAAGATTTTCTTTGATGGAGCCTCTTTTAAGGAAGGTGTTGGTACTAGAGTAGTCCTTTTTTCACCGTGTCAAGAGACTATACCCTTGTCCTACAAGTTAGAATTTGAAGCTACCAACAATGTGGCAGAGTATGAAGCTCTTGTTTTAGGTTTAAGGGCTGCAAAGGACATGGGGATAGAAGAGCTATCCATATTTGGAGATGCAGAGATAATTGTTCATCAGACCATAAGTATTTACCAAGCTAAGAATCCTAGGCTTAGAGATTACATAAACGAAGTGCGAGACCTAGTTGACAGTTTCTTCTTGGCTTTCAACATTTCATTTATTCCATGAATGATTATTTGGCTATTTTAGCAATCCGTTTATGAGTCCCACTACCACCTAAAATCAAGTATGATGTAGAGGTGAAATATAGACCCTCTATGTAATGTCCCCACTTTGGGACATCATCACAGTGCAGAGGTTTATGATGACCAGAGTAGCCAGATGGATGTTATAGTGAGTACAAGGGTTATTGAGAGGCATTGTGGGGTCCATCTTGCATTACTCATCCTATTTCATCATTATGAGCCATTCCACACAGATTGGCTTTGGTTCCATGGCATTCCAACGATTTCCAGGGTTTTGAGTATTTTTGGCTATAAGTTAATTAAATTCACTGAAGAGGTCATTTTGGGCACTATACTTAGAAAAATCTCTCAGTGTAATATCTCATTAGAATTGGGAGGAACAACACTATAGGATAAGATGACAAGAAGTGACTTTTAGTGGCCAGGGAAGCTAGAAGCAAAGATAAGGTGTTTTTTAGAGGTAAAAAGGTTAATTAATTAATTAAAGTGATTTAATTAATTAATTAAATATTAATAAAATGAAAGTCACTTTGGAGGGACAAGGTGAGAAAAAAGTATAAAGAAAAGGCAAGGGCCTCTACTCATTCATTCATGTATATCTATCATTTTGATATCTAGCTTCTAGCTAGAAGGCCCATCTCTTGGGGGTTTTGAGGGTTTTGACTTAACAAACCCTAGAGGATGATTTGGTGGTGAAAGATCCCACCTAGATTTTCCCAAGATTTGTATCGGAGGTGAAATAGTCTCCCACACCATTCTAGTTCCAGATCTACTCAGTGCAGGAGGGTTCTACACCAGCCATAGGCACAGGAAGAGAAGGAGGGCACACCAATGGGGGTTTCTAGCAAGGGGGGCACACCATTTATTGAAGGAAGGTTCGTTGCAAGAGTTTGAGGGATCCCTTGGAGATTTGAGCACTTGGGTTTTACTTGCAAGGCCTTGGCCATGATTTCTGGTGCCTCTTGAGAGAGTTCTATGGTACATATTATTTCCTAGAGCATTGGGACGAATTGAAGAGGAGGACATTTTGGAGATCCAGATCTATTCCGTTTGAGGAGGTTATACATCATATCTGACCCTGCGACTTCACCTAGTGACTTTTAGTGTCCCGGTCTATATTTATAGCAAGTTTCAGGGCATTTGGAGGCCTCCTTCATCAGGGCCGAAATTCTAGGGTTTGGCAGTTTTGGGAGGGTGCAACTCCATTGGAGGATTCAACATTTGGAGGAGTTTCCATTGGTATTTTGGTTTGATATTTTAGGAGGGGATTCTACTCATCCCGATATACAGTTTGGCATATTCAGCATAGCATTTGGAGGTCTCCTTCATCATGGCTGAAATTATAGGGTTTGATAGTTTTAGGAGGGTGCAACTCCATTGGAGGATTCAACATTTGGAGGAGTTTCCCTTGGTATTTCGGTTTGAGATTTTAGGAGGGGATTATACTCATCTTGATCTATAGTTCAGCATATTCAGCAAAGAATTTGGAGGTATTTGATAGTAGGGATGAATTATTGAGGGTCTTCAAGGTTTAAGCAGGGCGTGGCATCTTCCATCTTTGGGGGTTAGCATTTCTTACGGCCCGGATCTACTCTTGCATTGGTCTTCAGTGAGTATTTGTCCTTCGGAGGCTTATAGTATATTATATTGGAGCAATTTATAGAAGCTTCTATCTTCATTATTGGACCCATCTGTTGAGCATTTCAGATGGCCTTTTCATTGTAGCAGGTTCTCTATTTATGAATAAAAGAAAATTCGAGATGGTTTGGATTGTCTATCATGTTGTTCATATTGCATATGGTTGAGGTATGTTCCATGATTATATATTCTTGTTTATTGATGCAACACACATATATATCATCAACTAAAACCCGAAGGCTGAAATCAAGAGGCCATCCTGCAATATAACACATGTAAACAAGTAGATCAACAAAGTGTTCGATGAAATGCCACAGCCATGTAAAGTTTAAAGGACACCCAAAGCCGTGATGTTCCTGGCATAATGGCTTGGGAACATTACAGTGGTATCAGAGCTTAGATTCTTACCAGACAGTGGGAATTAGCACATGCATGCAGAGCCATAGAAGGGTCTTCCATAAGAGGAGATGGATATTGTTAATAGGATTGAGGAGTGTGATAGGGAATATGAAACCATCAATAATTTCAAAGGGATAATAACATTCCAATGGTTCCTATCCTATAAAAATCCTAGTTGGAGAAAAAAGAAGATTACATGTTTGCTCAAGGAAAGGGAGGAAATCAGAGCAGCCTTCCAGAGGAAGCCCACGTCGACACCCATTAGGAGCACACAACTTTGCTACAGTTGTAAGGTGCCTTGGGAACCAAATCATAGGTGAAGGGGTAAGGGTAAGAAGCATATTATTGAGGTGCACTATGACAGTGATGATGAGGCATGTGAGGATGGATCGATTGATACTTATCTGGAGTAATCCGATGATGAGAGTGACTCTTACATAGGGACTAGTGATAGCGACTCTTCCACAGAGGATGATGATTTTAGCACGCTTTAGGAGGATAATGACCCTTGTATAGTAGATAGATAGTCGGGTGGACAGGATGATAGCACTAGTACTTCAACAGACATATCACATGGTGTTGATGACCTTACACACCAACAAAGTGGTGGCACTAGTGAGGACTCACACGTGTTAGCACCTACAGATGACTAGCCTCCTATGGTGGTCGTGACACATCTGTCGTCTTTTCAGACATCCATGATAGCCACATCATAGGAGGATGTCAGTGGCATGTCAGATATGATTGAGGAGCCTTGTGTGAGGGATGCACACCACAGACATGTATATCCACCGATCCAGGAGGAGATACAGGATGTATAGACAATTGACCTTACACATACATATCAACATGAGGAGATTGAGTCATAGTTTTTGGAGACTCCATTAGTTGAGCAGGTTGTGGATGCTAACAGGTTGATGGAGCACTTACTTCTAGGATCGACCTGCACTGATGAGGATGCACTCTTTATTGGTAAGGACGACCATAGCACGTGTCTGGACACATCTACATGGGATCTAGGTGCAAATGATAGTAGCAGGGTGAGTGCACAGGAGGATATGGCTGCTCACACAGGATACAGTGTGATTCAGAGGGAGATAACACCTAGTGATGGGGTGCAGTGGCATACAGGAGTACCCAACAGCTCAGTAGACAGTGGGCAGTTCAACACGTTATCTTATGCGAAGGGTGTTTTTGGGGATTCCAGAGTTGACACTAGCAGGACTGACACTAGCAGTGAGGGATATGAGGTGGCACCTCACCATGAATATGATCAGGAGTCACACTAGTTGACAGGACAACTGAGAGTCAGTGAGGATATGATCATGGTAGCCACTGGGTGCATTGATGACATGCATGCATTGATGGTCGATTTTTGTTAAAAGGCATCAATGGCACATGATAGTTCAGATGAGGCATTTTCCATAGATGAATTTCATACTCTCTTAGAGAGAATGTCTGTGATGAGGTTTGAATTCCAGTAGTTTTTGACAAATAGGGACTACCTACTGGGGATTGGTGAGATGAATCACAGAGCCTTGATGGTGCAGGAGTTGGAGGTGGATCGACTTACTCAGGAGTTGGAGATCACTCGAGGATTCTTGAGAGGCACACAAAAAACCCTTCAAGAATCAGAGTCCATATCAAAGGAGA
The DNA here is from genome assembly GCA_010110895.2 of Picea sitchensis. Taxonomy (NCBI): domain Eukaryota; kingdom Viridiplantae; phylum Streptophyta; class Pinopsida; order Pinales; family Pinaceae; genus Picea; species Picea sitchensis. Next base: position 153,680 of record SNQJ01S0002576.1, read on the forward strand.
TCCTTGAGGAGTTTTGTCAAAGATCCACTTCACCTATTAGGTGGACACCCAGATACATCATTCAGTCACATCACTGGAGGATGTTGGTGGTTTGGAAGAGGAGTACCAATTGATTGAGGAGCATGAGGTGTGCACAGGATCACTGATGAGTATGGAGGGTTATGGTCCAGGGGTGCATGACAGGATCTTTGAGACAGTCAGGCACTCACCTACATATGGGGGCTCCAAAGCCAGGGGAAATTTTGATGATACTTCCATTTGTGTCTCGAGAGGGATTGACCTTCATGTATAGGTTGATTTAGTAGTACACCCAAGATCCATGATGTTGCAGGGGTATATAGGGGACAACCTGAGTATGCAGGAGCATAAAGTGGTGAGTGATGACTCAGAGAGACATGCATAGGTTTACAGTGAGATCCATAGGGGTGTATTGATGTGCAGGGAGGAGACACACTTCGAGGAGCATGTAGATGCCTCTCCTTTGCAGTAGCCCATAGTTATGAGAGATCACCTTTGCAGTATCAACAATTGCATGGGAGATGAGACATTTAGGCCGAAGTCACCAGACATGAGTGCCTTTATGGCATACAATAGGACAAAGGTGGGTCATGATGGGCAGACAGTTGAGGCTTTGTGTGTGATGATGAGAATCATAGGGAAAATGATAGTAGACAACACAGAGGTCAACACAGATATAGATACTCATGAGGATGAGCATGGGGGGCTTCTGACAGTGATCAGTCTGACACAGGAGAAACTAGTGGAGACTGGAAGTGATAAATTTCCAAGTTTTCCATGGGATCTGAGAGTTCATTTTGTTAGCAGGATGTTACACTACTTGATGAACCAGGTTACACCAGAGAGCCACTGTTGGCACAGGGGTAGAACCGGGGTTCAACTCTCAAGAGAGCACCAACAAAACCCTAACTACCGACCCTTTCGACAACACCTGCGAAGCAGATGAAGTCTCACCCAAGGTAGAGGTTGGGGTGGTTGCAGAACTCAACTGTCTACAACCTTAGCTGGGACACCGATCTGTGATTATATCTTTTATAGGGTACTTATCATAGATCATTCGTCAATATTTATCCCTTATGGTACTTCGCAGAAAGCATAGAGCATCGCAATGAATATTTAGACTAAATATGATTCGGTACTTAGCCACAAAAATATAGATTAGATTCATAAGATCAAGCACTAAGCATCTATAAGATCTAACATTCATTCATATATCATAAGCACAAAGTAGAGATAGATCTATTTAATCACAGCAAACACTTAGCCAATAAGGAGATAAACACATTCAGAGCACAATACACATAGTTACCGTGGTTCACCCCCACCCTGGGGCTATGTCCACAAAGTCTTCTTCTTTATATTATCTCAATTAAGTGGTTACAACACATAGCTTCAGTGACCCTTACTTCGCACAGGACAGAAGATCTGTGCAACTCGCTAGATCCTTCTTCCTTTCACTTCAGCACAAAACTACAACAACTTGCACTTAGCTTGTCAATCCCCTTACAATCATGCACAGAGCACTTGCAATATACATCCGATCACATAGATCTAGCTACTTGCACTAAGCAATCACATCTACAACCTCTTACATTGCCTAAGTATGTATTTATAGATTACAAAATGGGCCTAAGCGTGGGTAAACCCATAGGCCGACATCCCTTTCCCTTTACATCAACCCAAAAACCCTAAAAGGTACCCAAAAATAGGTCTTTCTTGCTTCGCGTTGCGCTCCATCTTTGGCAAGCTGTTGCAGTCCCAAAATGGTAAATTATGAACAAGTATTCTTCAAAACTTGGTCAAGGGCCAACAAGCCCCCAACACTCACCTATGACTCGTCCCGAGTCACTCAGGTCTGATCAATTCTGCCTCGAATGCCTCAAGCTTGGCTCAAGCTGCTTCAACCTACTGTAGTGTGACAACCTCTTGCTCAGTAAAGTCTTGGATCACTGTGTCATTGAGTAGTCCTTCCAGGTGTTGTTCTGTAGTGAGGACAACCCGTTCGAGTTCAACTTCCTGGCTTTCAAGTTCAGCGAATAGTTGGCATGCCCTTTCTTGGATTAGCTGAAGTCATTGGGCAACTTCCATCACTTTACTTTGTAATGTATGTACCTGTTGTTGGGTTATGTGTTGTTCTGCGAACCTCTTCATTCTTTCAACTGGAGTCAAAGTCTTGATCTATGCCTGTAGCGTGTCTGCATGCTTCTTTGCTTCTTGGACTTGTGCCTCCAATGTCTACAATTCTGGATTCTCTGTGAGGTTTTCATAAGTCTGGGCGCTTCTAGCACTCAGTTGCTTGCATTCCAAAGAAAATATTTTTAATCGGCCAACTGTGCTTCGAGCAGTGGCCTCTCTTAGATCTCTTATTTCCTGAGGGGTCTCGGGCACGATGTGGAGCTCCATATCCCTGATGTACTGTTGGAGTTTCTAGATTACTTCTTCCATTCGGGTCACCTGTTGTGGGAGACGGTCTTCCATCTTCACCTCTACGACTGTCACAGAGTGCAATGCTTTTTGAATCCTTTCTTGAACTTCAAGTTGCTCTGCTAGAAACTGTGACTTTTCCTCATCCCACTTCACTTTCAAGGAAATCTTTTACCGTTATGCCTCCTTCTGTTGTTCTAGAAGTGCTTTCTGTTCTTGCATCAAAACCTGGGTGGCTTGTGATGTGTCTTCTTGAGCTCATCGAAGGCAATCTTCGACTTGATCAACGATATGGTGTAGTTGAGTGGGTTCATCACCTATCTCTGATGGTCCACTTGTTAAGGGCACTGTAGACACTGCTTGGCTGGACTGGAATGCTTGTTGCACTTCTTTGAGTTCACATTTGATTCAGTTGAAGAGCTCCTCCTGCTTTGCTTCTTTCTTTTCTGTGATCTCGAGTGAAACATCGTTCAGCGTGGAAATTAGGAAGTTGAAGTCATTTGGGGTAAGGGTAGTTTTAAGCATCATCTAAATGGCCCTAAATTTCTTCTGGGAGGAGCTTTGGTGGTGTCATCTTTATTTTCATGGAGGGATCCTCCTCCTCTCTAGGTAGATTAACCTCACCTCTGTTTTGTTCAACTTCTGTACCACCTCGCTCATCAACATCGCCTCCCTGCATAGGTGAGATCGAAGTAGTCTTCATGGATGTGCTAGGGACATCTTCGACTTCGTCATCCTTCTTAGTCCTGCTCGGCCCAGGTGTATCCGACATGGCTTTAGGGCTTTCCTCGTCGGACATGTCTGCGGGGTCTACTGCAACAAGGAGGTCTGTCGACCATTCCTTGGTAATATCCTCCAAGTCATCCTCGGTCAGCTTGTAGTAGGATTGGAGATGTTGTTTATGCTCATCACCGCGAACTGTAATATAGGTGAAGTGGCGATCCGTGCTAAATTTCATCAAAGGTATAAACCGATAAAGTACATTTGGGGTGATCCGCAGTGTAGAATGAATTTCATTCTTCAGTTGGTTGAAGTAGGTGTGGAAGACAACATTGGACTTCCATTTCTTGTTCATGTCGTTGGAGTATCACAATGTACAAAATTCGTAGCTAGTGGTTCTAAAGGTTTGATCTCCAGGAAAGTGGCTCCCTCTAGCAGCTCCCAAGCAATGAAAGTGATGAGTATGAGGATCCAACTAAAGTGGAACTCATACCCTTGGTCTTGTACTCCTCTGCAATCCATCTCTAAATGTTTTACAAGATACTGCGCCCAATTCATTTGTAGTTCGTCAGGGTACTTCCCTACGAGGTCAACTATGAAGCCAGTCACCTGTGTTGGTCTGTTCTTACGAACCAATTTGCCCATGATCAACTGACATGCAAGGCACATTGTGCCTCTCTGGATAGAGGCTACCTTGTAGCCTCACGTACCCTTCTCTACATCGCCATAAGTTTCCTTTATTTGTTGTGCTAGTGCTCAGTCTGAGGTCTTGCCTAGGTAAAAGTCATGCGGGTCAGGGCCTTGCATGCTAAGTCCTATGATTCGATTGATCAGATTCGGATCCACAGTGATGCGGCGGTCCAACAATAAGTATCCATCATGGTAGAAAGACAACAACAACCTGACGCATGCATTGACTTCCTGGTGTCTATTGAAATGAGGGATCTTCATTATGTTGAGCAGTGTGGACTGTGCGAGGTTCTAGGTCCAGGACTACGGGACAATCTTAGGATTTATGCCTTTGGTATTGGTTAGGTATTTATGTGAAGCTAACATGCTGTAGGTTTTGGGATATCCAAGGTTAAAATCATTAAAGTTCAGTGCTGCGAGCTTATCCTGGTCAGCACGTACTACATGCACCCCTTTCAGAAGATACGTGGTGATTAGGGTGTACTCAAAGTCCTTGGGTACACTGTCGTGGTTAATCGTGCTGCTCAAAGGTGGGATGTAAACTGGAAAAATGTGCGGGATCAGTTTGGCATTTGCAATATCGTCTCTATGCTTTGTTCTTATCTCAGTCATGGTTCTGGAAAGTCCTGCGTTGCAAGGAGTGGAGGGAGAATCTTGGACTCCTCCTGTCGAGGATGCTTGCACACCTTCAGACATCCTTCTCTCTGACATCACTCTCTCATCCATTAGGTCAATAAAAAATTCTTCAACTACTTTCTCAACAACATTGATCTCGTCCAACGTACAATCTTGAGTCCACTAGCTCAAGCATGAAAATGAATGATGAACAATATGGGAACAAGAAATGATCACAGAGTGAAGTAATCTCAAGTTCCAGGCTCAAATTATCACTTAGAAAAAAGTATTCTCGGTGCGTGGCGCGACAGACTAAGTAGGTAAACTTAGCAACGGTCTACTTGCAATGGATATGGGGGCCTGCATTAACTCTGTTCTATATATTTTGGTGCTGTCCAATGGTCTAGTGGGAACCCATAATTGATTTTCGACCCATTCAAGGTGGAAGTCGAATGAGTATATCGGTCCAACGGCTATATTGATGCGCCATGACGATGTGCCAGATCTCGTTGTTCTGATATCTTGGCGAAGCTCAATTCTTGTGATTTTTCCTTTTGTGAAGTTCCTTCTGGAGTCTTCTGTAACTTTCTGATTTTGGCCCTCTTCTTACTTAGCTTCCTAGCCTTTTTCCCAGTGAGGTTGGTCTCGATCACCCTCTTTCCATTCTGAATCTTATCTTCTCTTGACGCAGTCACTTCGTGCTACCTAGGATCTTTCCTCAGATCCAAGGGTAATACTCCTTCATCATATGGATTAGATATTTCGGTCTTCTGTGGTTCCTCTAATTCTCTTATAGCTTCGACATCTAGGTCCCTGGTGTTTAACAGCGGAGATCTGTTCCCTTGTTCCTCCATCAAGTAGGCAATCCTTCTAGTCATAAATTCCATGAGTTCTTGCTTCTTCTGTTATAGGGCTTCCTTTTATTCTTTCCTCCAGATCTGGTCTTTTTCAATCTAGATCTTTCCTAACAAAGATGGAAATGGGGCACGGTCCTCAATAAATCTAATGATTTTCAATTCCTCCTATGTCGAGGTTCCATGGGTACTCATAGCTATCTGGGTAAGTCTGCCACATAGGGTTACCATTTTTCCTTTAAATAATCTGATGGTTCATAGTGAAGGGACCAAAGCAAGCCTTCCTAGGGTTTCCCAAGTTCTTTCTGTCATAATATTCATCGGTGTTCCCTCATCCAGGGCACAGTCAATGTCGAAGTCTCCTATTCTTACTTCAATTTTCTCCCGTTCTTTGAAGATCTCTGACAAAGTGACATCCTTATGATCATCTAGGGTTTCTTTTATTTTCAATAACATGATCTCTGATTCTTTCTGGGATTCTTCCAAAATTTTAGTCTCTTGATCTCCTTCAAAGTTTGCTTGTTCCATATTTTGTTTTTCAAGTCTAGCAATCATTCTAGGGAAATCCAATACTTCATGGTCCATAGCTTTACAACATAGGCAGCTAGGGTTTCTCCCAGGGCATTCCTTAGTAAGATGTCCTGGTCTTCTCCAACTATAACATAGGGTCAATCCTCTCTTTCTTTTAAATGACCCCCAACTTCTTCTATACTGCGCACTATGGTCATGGTGGCTAGCCTGCAAAAATTTCTTTCTAGGATCATGCATCCATTGGTTAGTCCAAAAATTCTTTCTATGCATAGGTATAACATATCTATCATTATTCTTATCAAATTTATCAAATGTTCTTCCATCTAACAATGCCCTAGTTTTCAGGCTAGGACAAAATCTATCAAGCATAGCTAGATTCATGCTTCAGAAACAAAAAATTTCCACTTATATTTCCTATATAAAGAACAAATTTTTCATATCTAAAACTTGAACTATTCTTACCTTTATCAGAGCACAGAGCTTACAGATCTTACCTCTTTCTGTAGATTTGACTTAGAAACTTCCACTTTAACCTTTCTTAGAGCATAGAGTGTTCATATCTGATTTCTTTTCTTCAGTATACACCTCTTTTCTTGCAGGTCTGACCTCTTTCCTTCAGATATGACCTTTCTTTCTCAGCACAAAGCTTCATAGGTCAAGTAGAATACTACATACTAGGGAAACATATCTACGCATAGAGCTTATTTCACACAAAGATTTTTCTTCTTTAGTTCCCAACAATCACAGTTCCGGTCCTAACAACAGAACCATTTGTTGGCATAGGGGCAGACCTAGGGTTCAACGCTCAAGAGCACACCTGCAAAGCAAATGAAGTCTCACCCAGGGTCGAGGCAGGGGTGGTTGCAAAACTCAGGTGTTTGTAACCTTAGCTGGGACACTGATCTGTGATTATATATTTTACAGGGTACTCAGCATAGATCATTCATCAATATTTATCCCTTATGGTACTTCGTAGAAAGCACAGAGCATCGCAGTGAATCTTTAGACTAAAGATGATTCGGTACTTAGACACAAAAATATAGATTAGATTCAGCAGATCAAGCACTAAGCATCTATCAAATATAACATTCATTCATATATCATAAGCACATAGCAGAGCTAGATATATTTAATCACAACAAGCACTTAGCCAAGAAGTAGATAAACACATTCAGAGAACAATACACACAGTTACAGTGGTTCACCCCCACCCTAGGGCTACGTCCACAAAGTCTTCTTCTTTATATTATCTTAGCCAAGCGGTTACAACACAGAGCTTCAGTGACCCTTACTTCGCACAGGACAAAAGATCTGCGCAGTTCGCTAGATCCTTCTTCCTTGCACTTCAACACAAAACTACAACAACTTGCACTTAGCTTGTCAATCCCCTTACAATCATGCATAGAGAACTTGCAATATACATTCGATCACACAGATCTAGCTACTTGCACTAAGCAATCACATCTACTACCTCTTACATTTCCTAAGTATCTATTTATAGATTACAAAATGGGCCTAAGTGTGGGTAAACCCATGGGCCGACATCCCTTTCCCTTTACATCAACCCAAAAACCCTAAAAGGTACCCAAAAATAGGTCTTTCTTGCTTCGTGTTGCACTCCATCTTTGGCAAGTTGTCGCAGTCCCAAAATGGTCAATTATGACCAAGTATTCTTCAAAACTTGGTCAAGGGCCAACAACCACATACTCCACCTCGGGTTGGTTTGGAGTGGTCCTATAGGGACTTACCCTATGGAGAGAGGCAATTTCTCTATCTTGATCATTATGATTGGGCATGGAGATGGTTGGACAGGTACCTCTTATACAGAGGTGTCTTTACAGATACAGTTTCTGGATAGAAGGTTCGGTGGTCATAGGTATTTCAGCTCAAGGATCCATGAGAGGAGGGTCCAGTATGTATGTAGGGGGCAGACATTTGTGGTCAAAGTAGTGCAGGGCCAACATGGTGATCTTCAACAGAGATTTGTGTGGGACCCAGGGATTGCAGGTTTGGGAATTTCACTAACTGACAGAGGTGAGTGGACCTTTGCAGGGGGAAGTTTTTCTAACTTTCCATTGAGCTTCAGTGTTGAGAGGAGCGCATCGCTTGCGGGTGTCTCGCAGAGGTCTTGCAGCACCTCATTCTGGCATCAACATGTGCAGTTGATGGAGCTCGTATGGATCTTGGTAGAGACTTGGAGGATGGATTCATTCTGAGATGAGGCCATGTGTCATATGCAGGAGACTCCCAGAGTTGGCATATTTCAACGTTATGCTTCCCAAGGGCTAGCAGTTCATGAATTGACATGGGACCCAGGGGGCAGAGTGTATGAGTGTTCATCTTTGGATGGGTTCTATTGTGTATCCCACAAGTGGAAATGGGATCCTTGTATTTTATTTGACGGGATTTGGTTATTGCTTGAGGACAAGCGATTTTCTAACAGGGAGGACTACAATGTCCCCACTTTGGGACATCATCACAGTGCAAAGGTTTATGATTACCAGAGTAGCCAAATAGATGTTATAGAGAGTACATGGGTTATTGAGAGGAATTGTGGGGTTTATCTTGCATTACTCATCCTATTTCATCATTATGACCCATTCTGCACAGATTGGCTTTGGTTCCGTGGCATTCCAACGATTTCTAGGGTTTTGAGTATTTTTTGCTATAAGTCAATTAAATTCACTGAAGAGGTCATTTTGGCCACTATACTTGGAGGAACACCTCATTGTAATAGCTCATTAGAATCGGGAGGAACAACACTACAGGATAGGATGACGAGAAGTGACTTTCAGTGGCCAGGGAAGCCACAAGGAGAGATAAGGTGTTTTTCAGAGGTAAAAAGGTTAATTAATTAATTAAAGTGATTTAATTAATTAATTAAATATTAATAAAATGAAAGTCACTTTAGAGGGACAAGGTGAGAAAAAAGTATAAAGGAAAGGCAAGGGCCTCTACTCATTCATTCATGTATGTCTATCATTTTGATAGATGGATTCTACCTAGAGGGCCCATCTCTTGGGGGTTTTGAGGGTTTTGACTTAACACACCCTAGAGGAAAATTCAGTGGTGAAATATCCCACCTATATTGTCCCAAGATTGGTCTCGGAGATTCAATACTCTCCCACACCATTCTAGTTCCAGATCTACTCAGTGCAAGAGGGTTCCTACACCAGCCACAGGCACAGGAAGAGAAGGAGGGTGCACCATTGGGGGTTTCCAGCAAGGGGGTGCACCATTTATTGAAGGAAGGTTCGTTGAAGGATTTTGAGGGATCCCTTGGAGATATGAGCACTTGGTTTTTACTTGCAGGGCCTTGGCCATGATTTATAGTGCCTCTTGAGAGAGTTCTATGGTACAGATTATTTCCTAGAGCATTGGGATGAATTGAAGAGAAGGAGGAGATTTTGGAGATCCAGATATATTCCGTTTGAGAAGGTTATAAATCATATATGACCCTAAGACTTCACCTAGTGACTTGCAATGTCCCAATCTATCTTTCTAGCAAGTTTTAGGACATTTGGAGGCCTCCTTCATTAGGGCCGAAATTCTAAGGTTTGGCAATTTTGGGAGGGTGCAGTTCCATTAGAGGATTTGGAGGAGTTTACCTTGGTATTTCGGTTTGATATTTCATGAGGGGATTCTAATCATCCCAATATATAGTTCAACATCTTCAACATAGCATTTGGAGGTCTCCTTCATCAGGGCCTAAATTACAGGGTTTGACAGTTTTAGGAGGGTGCAACTCGATTGGAGAATTCAACATTTGGAGGAGTTTCCCTTGGTATTTCGGTTTGATATTTTAGGAGGGGATTCTACTCATATCGATCTACAGCTCGACATATTCAGCATAGAATTTGGAGGTCTTTGTTAGTAGGACCTAATTATTGAGGGTCTTCAGCATTTCAGCAGGGCATGGCATCTTCCAGCTTGGGGGGTTAGCATTTCTTGAGGCCCAGATCTACTCTTGCATTGGTATTCAGTGAGTATTCTGCCTTTGGAGGTTTATAGTATCTTCTATTGGAGAATTTTGTAGCATATTCTATCTTCTTTAATGGATCCATCTGTTGAGCATTCTAGATCGGCCTTCTCATTGTAGCAGGTTCTCTATTTATGAATAAAAGTATGTTTGAGATGTTTTGGCTTGTCTATAATGTTGTTGATATTGCATATGGTTGAGGTATGTTCCATGATTGCATCTTCTTGTTTATTTCTACAAAACACATATGTATCATCAATTAAAACCCTAAGGCTGAAATCAAGAGGCCATCCTGCAATATAACACATGTAAACAAGTAGATCAACAAAGTGTTTGATGAAATTCCACAACCATGTAAAAGTTTAAAAGACAACCAAAACTGTGATGTTCCTGGCATAATGGCTTGAAATTACACTCTATACCCAACAATGTCAAGCATTGGAAGGTTTTTAAGGATGATCTTGAGATCATAAATTTCTTGAGTCCATTGATGAGTTCTTTGCATTACATATTGATTAGGATCATGATTATGAAAGTAACCCTCATGCTGATGTATTTTTAAATAAAATTTCCAATCACCATATTGTTCAGCTCCCTACCAACCACATTCCAAAGGGACTAGTTCCTTTGCAAATATTTTTTTATGGGAACGATGTGGCAGTAAAGTTTAAAGGCTCAACTGATGATGTTGATGTATCTGAGTGTAATATTGGTACAGAGAAGGACCCAAATTTTGTCAAATTGTCAAGCAACTTGTCAAGGGAACAAAGAGATGAATACCCTGAGGTGTTAAAAGAATGTGTTGATGTTTTTTCCTGGACATATGAAGACATCAAAACATATGACACAAGTATCATTGAGCATAATATCCTACTGGAGGAGGAAGCCAAACCATTTAGGCAGAAATTGAGACAAATGAATCCTATGTTACTGCCTATTATGGAGAAAGAGGTAAAAAATATTTTGGATTCCTAGATTATCGTTCCTTTGAGATTTTCTGAGTGGGTGGCCAAATTGGTCCTAGTGAGAAAGAAGAATGGAGAAATCAGACTTTGTGTTGATTTCCGAAATCTGAACAAAATCTCTAAGAAAGATAATTACCCCTTGCCCAAGATGGAAGACATATTACAGTGGGTGATGGGTGCATCTCGGATGTCTATGATTGATGGCTTCTCTGGCTACAATGAAGTCTTTTTCTTACCTGAAGATAGAGAGAAAACAAACTTCACCACTCCTTGGGGTACATTCATGTACACTAAGATGCAGGAGAAACCTTTCAGCGAGCCATGGACATAGCTTTTATTGGAGAGAAGGACAAGTTTGTAGTCATTTATTTGGATGACATAACAATGTTCTCACAATCTAATAAAGAACATTATGATCATTTGAAAAGAGTCTCCTTGAAGTGTAGAAGATTTGGCCTCTCTCTAAATCCAAAAAAATCATTATTTTCCATGAAAGAAGAGAAATTATTGGGGCACATTGTGTCAGTTGAGGGAGTAAGGATTGATTCAAGAATGGTAGAGGCTATCCAAACTTTGTCACTCCCTAGATCCAAGAAATAAGTTAAGTATTTCTTGGGGAAAATTAATTTTTTGAGAATGTTTATTTCAAATTTTGTTGAGTTGGTGAAGTTTATCACAACCATGTTGAGGAAAGGAAATGAAATCAAATGGACTTCTGAATCTAGTAACTCTTTTGACCAAATAGAGAAGGCCTTGACTGAAGCACCTACACTCATCGGTCCTAACTAATCCAAGGAGTTTCTGATTTTCTCCTTTGCTTCATTTGACACTGTAGCAGTTGTTTTATTGTAGAAAAATATTGAAGGGTTAGAGCAACCCATTTCCTTTTTTAGTAGGGCACTGAGAGATGCTGAAATAAAGTATGACATCATGGAAAAGCAGGCCTATGCTTTGTTTAAATCTCTCAAAGCTTTCATATTTTATGTGCTACATTCAAAAGTCATTGCATATGTCCCTTCAGCCTCTGTGAAGGAGATCCTCATTCATCCTAACATAGATGGAAGAAGGAGCAAGTGGATTGCCAAAATCATTGAATTTGATCTTGACATAAACCCTACAAAATTGGTTAAAGGTCAAGGTTTAGCTAGGTTGTTGGTTGAATCTAATTATAAAGACTTGGGGGTCAATTTCATCAACAATTTTTCAGAGAATCAACAAGTTGAGTTATCTGATGAAGATCCTAAATTCACACCCCCGATGGTAGGATTCACTTGGTACAAAGACATTATATTTTTCCTACAGAAGTTGCAGCCTCCTGATGGCATGGGAAAGAGCAAGGTAAGAGTTTTGAAGCTCAAATCAAATAAATATTGTTTGATTGATCAAGTTTTATATTGGAAAGACCCTTTAGGAGTGCTTTTGAGATGTCTAGACCCACAGGAAGCCCAAAAGATTATGCATGATTTTCATGACAGTTTATGTGGGGGGCATCACTTCTAGAGAACCACAGCCTACAAGATTCTTAGGGCTGTTAGTTTTTGGCCTAGTATCTTCACTGATGTCTGTGCAAAGATCAAGTTTTGTGTCAAGTGTCATGAATTATCTGGAAAGAAACAACTCAAGACTTTGCCATTAAAGCCTGTGGTAGCTTCAAGACCCTTTCAGCAGTGGGGCCTAGATTTTATTGGGGAAATTAATACTACTTCAAGTGGTCATCATAGGTGGATCTTGTGATGTAGGAGCATCGTATGAAATCCATCAAAGCAAGCACAAGAGTGGAGGATAGATGGATATGCACCAATGCACATTTTGAATTTGAAAGGATAAGATATTAATGTAATATCTTGAAAGGATGCATTCGAATTTATGTTTTGAGTTGTAATATAGATCTTGAGCGGTTTCTCTCATCTGTTTATTTGAGGCATTTATTGTATTAAATGTAAAGTATTTGTAGGCTTTTATTTTGATTTGATAGCTTAGAGCTGTAGGAGGGAAAACTCTAGAAAGTTCCCTCGCATGTATTGTATTGTATCATTATTATTCTCATGGTAAGAATTAGAGAGTTGTAGAGAGAGAGAATATAAGAACAGAGATTGCAAAAGAGTGTATAAGCAGATAGCTGATGCTATAGAACCCATGTACAAATTCACTTGGATTAATATAAGGAAGATTTGATCCAAATTTCATGGTGTGTTTATGAATTTTGTTTACATCTATTGAATGGTATGTTTACTGTTAATTTTGGTCTTTTTTGTGCATTTGTTTCAATGTTGTGTGTATGTATGATTTCATGATTGAATGTATGAAGTATTTGAGAGGGAGAGAATGAGTTTCAATTGTTTCTCATCCTGAGAATTCCTGCAAGGGGTGCAGTGAAGGTCGCACAAAGTGTGCATTGACAGGTTCTGATTTTTACCTCAGAAAATCTCAGGAGAGATACCATTGTTCCCATACCAGCAGAAGTGTGAGTATAGCACAAAGTCGTGCAAGGAGTGCACAAGAAAGTTGAAGTCTTATACTTTTCCAGCCCAAGTGAGGGGTTGAAGGATTTATATTGTAAGTAGTGCACAGAAGAGGAAGATGTCAGATAACCAGAGGTTATCCTGAGTGCCACAAGGAGTGCGCGCAAAGAACCCTTGGAATTCTTGAGTTTGCAGTAGAAGCCAAGCTTAGAAGGGATAGAGACTTTGAGGGATTCGAATAAAAGTCACCTCACAGAGTTTGACCCCAGAAAAATTGACGCCAATTCCTTTGGCTTGGAGCCATTGAAAATATGAACAGACGGTGGAACTTCTCAGAGGGAGGAATACCGAAATTCCGTGAGTCGTTGGATCTAGTAGGTCAATAGAAAGGGAAAAGGTTGATAACCTTTCAACGCTCACAAGCCCAGGAGGAATAATATCTGTTGGATCCGGATCAACGAGAGTCGTTGATCTCTAGAGTTCAGATCTCGACATTTCAGAAGTCGGGAGTTGGAGCATTGGGCTTGCATTACACAAATAGTCCCAACATTATGAAATGCAAATTCATGGCACGATCGTGGCTGTCGATCGAGGAGGAGGCACAAGACCATCAGATCTAGTCCTAGGGAGAGGTCCCACATCAGGTTTCAAGGTTTCGTGGATGTGGATTGTTGGGTTTGTATCACACCAATACCCTCGAAATCGTGATTCGTGAAATACCTTTTTGGATAAAGGTTGTGGTCAGATTTGTTGATCATGTGGGTATGAGTTCGTGCCTAGCGCTTGTTTTCACAGGCGTAGCTCCTAAAAAGGACATGTGGTTACAAGTGTGAAGATTCCAGCTGGGAATCAAAGAGCCATTTCGGCTCAAGGGGAGATTAAGAACGATCCTTAGACCGGAAGGTCAAGAAGAACCTGCTGAGGTAGGAGGGGGCTGCGTCAGGTGGTATTCGAGCTTACAATCATTGATTTTCGTAATCAAGGGAGACATAAGGCAAGTTGTGATTTGAATTCTGCGTGGAACATATTTTAAACAATGCCACCTAGAATACGTCAAGATAGACCAATGCCTGATCCATCCATGGAAATGGAAATGAGATAAATTTGTGCTTGATTAGATGCTATGGAGACAGCACAGAGACAAGCTACTAATACAGGAGATGTTAGTGAAGCTGAAATTGAAAATGAGGCTAGAGCCGAAGAAGAAGTTGTAGCCAAAGATGTTGCAAAAGAATGCCTATTCAGTGTTGTTGCAAGAATAGGGGCTAGAGACAAAATGGAAATTCCGATGTATGAAGGAAACTTAGATGTTGAGGAGCTGATAGATTGGTTTAGAGCTCTGGATAAATACTTCGACTATGAGGATATCGAAGAAGATAGGAAAGTAAAACATGTTGTCACTAGATTGAAAGGACATGCAGCACTGTGGTGGGATGAACTGCAGGATGATAAACGTTGCAAAGGAAAACAAAGAATCAAAAGCTGGGATAGGATGGTAGCAAAAATTAAGGCTGACTTTATACCCAGAGACTATCAAATTAACCTGTTTCAAAGAATGCAAAATTTGAGACAGAAGGGGATGACAGTAAAGGAATACACTGAAGAATTTTACCGACTTAATATCAGAGATGGTCATCACGAGAGTGATGATGAAAAGGTCTCCATATACATGAATGGTCTGAGATATGACATTCAGGATGAGATGAGCATGGTGACAATAAAAAATGTGGAAGATTCTTATCAGATTACTCTGAAGGCAGAAGAAATATTGGCTCGAAAGCAAGGTCAAAGGGGTAGATGTAGAAGTCAGAGTACAGGCAAAGAAAGTTCCCAAGACAGAGTACAAAAGCCAAGGATGAAGAAAAGAATCCCTATAATCACCCTGAAAGAGGAGGAAGTTCACAGGGAAGACAATATTCCGATAAGAACACTTTTCCGCGAGCAAGAGGAAGAGCAAGAGGTAGAGGAGGTGAAATAAAGTTTTTGTCTGTGGAAAGATAGGACACAAATATTTTGAATGTCCTGATAGAAAAAGAGATGGAGGAGGCGAAGCTCACATTCAAAAGCACAGAGGAAAAATGTTGAGGCATAATATGCAAAAGGCGGAAGATCCTTAATGATGAGGAAAATTATCTTGAAGCCAAAGAAAGAGATGGAGAATCCAGTCCAGAGGAATAGTTTTTTTAGAACTACTTGCAAGACCAAGGATAGGGTATGCAAGGTGATAGTGGACAGTGGAAGCACAGATAATCTAGTATCCATATAAATGGTGGAGAAGCTGGAATTGGAGAGAGTTGCACATCCGAGCCCATACAAGGTTTCATGGTTGAAAAAAGGACATCAGGTAACTGTTACTAAACAATATTTAGTTGAATTTAAGATAGGGGGGTATAGAGATGATATTTTGTGCGATGTTATTCCCATGGATGCCTATCATATTTTGTTGGGAAGACCGTGGAAATATGACAGAAATTTTGTTCATGATGGGAGAAACAATACCTATACCTTGGAGAAGAATGGTAGGATGCATATGTTGTTGCTAATTTAAGACAATAAGGTGAAAGAAGAAACAAGCAATACTATACTACTCATGAGTGGGAAGGAACTTATGGATGAAGCCAAGAAGGGTGAAGAAATGCAGTTTTTTGTGGTAAGGAAACATAGAGTCAGTTTAACCAGTACTTCGATAGATGATCTACTGGAGGAAATTCAGGAAATGCTGGATAATTTTGCTGATATAGTGGTGGACGATTTACCTTGTTCGTTGTCGCCCATCAGAAGTATAAGCCATCACATTGACCTTATACTAGGGGTGAGTTTACCAAACAAAGCAGAGTACAGATTGATGCCGCATGAGAATGAATAAGTTAAGAAGAAACCCTGGGATTCGATGGACAAGGGGTTGATTAGAGAAATCTTGAGTCCATGTGTTGTGCCAACAATGTTAAGTCCAAAGAAGGATGGTGGATGGAGAATGTGTACAGATTCGAGGGCTATAAACAAAATCACCATCAGGTACAGATTTCCTTTATTGAGGATGGATGACTTGATGGATTGCTTGAGTGGAGCAAAGTTTTTTTCAAAGATTATTTTGAAAAGAGGATATCATCAAATTAGAATGAGGGAAGGTGATGAATGGAAGACAACATTCGAGATGAATGAAGGATTATATGAATGGCTTGTCATGTTGTTTCATTTGACGAATGTGCCAAGTAATTTCATGAGGTTAATGAACAAAGTTCTGAAAGATTTCAATGGGAAGTTTGTAATTGTGTATCTTGATGATATACTGGTCTTCGGTGAAACTGATGAAGAACATCTCAAACACCTAACTCTAGTAATGAGGAGGTTGCAGCAATAGAAGTTGCTGATAAAAATGAAGAAGTCATCTTTCATGAAGAAATAACTCATTTATTTGGGTTTTGTGATCTCTTCGAATGAGTTGAAGATGGATCTGGAGAAGCTAAAAGCAATCAAAGAATGGTCATTGTCAAGAAATATCTTTGAAGTCAGAAGCTTCCATGGACTAGCCAGTTTTTATAGGAAGTTCATTAGAAATTTTAGTGGAATTTCTACACCAATGATGGACACAGTCAAGAAAAGACACAAATCTTTTCATTGGATGGAGGAAGTAGAGAAAAGTTTCAAGATGTTGAAAGAGAAGATAACTGGACAACCAGTTCTGGTTCTGCTAGACTTTGGTAAGACATTTCAAGTGATATGTGACGCAAGTGGGTTTAAGGTTGTAGCGGTCTTAATCCAAGACAATAGATTGATTGCATACTTCAGTGAGAAGATGAACGATGCCAAGATGAAATATTCCACGTATGATAAAGAGTTTTATGCAGTCATACAGGCGCTGAAGAAATGGAGGCATTACTTGGTTATGAAAGAGTTTGTCTTGTATAGCAACAATCATGCTTTACAATTCATAACCTGACAAGAAAAATTGAACCAGAAACATGCGAAATGGGTTGAATTTATGAAAAAATTTACTTTTGTTATAAAGCACATTTATGGAAATGCTAACAAGGTTGCTGATGCATTGAGCAAGAAATGTTTGATTCTGCAGGAGTTTCGTGTGAAGACCTTAGTTTTTGATAACCTTAAGGATATGTACAGGGATGATTCAGATTTCAGGGACACTTACGAAGCATGTGAAAATCCTGTTTTGAGAGACAAAAGCCAATGGATTGAATACTTAATCCATGATGGATTATTATTCAAAGGAAATCAGTTTTGTATCCCGAAGAGTTCTCTGAGGGAGAATCTTCTGAAGGAAAAACATAGCGGAGGATTGGCTGGACATTTCGTCCATGACAAAACATTCGTGCAACTGAATAGTTTATATTATTGGACAGGGATGAGGACATATGTCAGGAATTTTGTCCACAAATGTTGAATTTGCCAGCAAGCAAAGGGGAAGAGATAGAATACAGGATTATATCAAACATTGTCGGTACCAGAGAGGTCGTGGGACGCGATAAGAATGGATTTTGTGTTAGGAATTCCAAGGACAAAGAGACGTTGTGATTCCATATTCATGGAAGTCGACAGATTCTCAAAAATGGCACATTTCATTCCATGTCAGAAAACCAGTGATGCAACTCACATTGCAAATTTGTTTTTCAAAGAAGTTGTTCGACTTCATGTCTTACCCAAGAGTATTGTTTCAGACAGGGATACCAAATTTGTTGGTCATTTCTAGAGGACACTATGGAAGAATATGGGGACTAATTTATCTTTTAGTTCATCATATCACCCTCAAATGGATGGGTAGACGGTGCAGGAGCTCATGAACAAGAGTTCATGAATTTTTCAACCAGAGGAGTATGATGCAGGAGCATCATAATCAAGCCAACAAAGTAAGCGCAAGAGCAGAGGACAAATGGATATGCACCAATGCACATTTTGAAATCATTTTGAATTTGAAAGGATAAGACATTAATGTAATATCTTGAAAGGATGCATTCGCATTTATGTTTTGAGTTGTAATACAGATCTTGAGCGGTTGCTCTCATCCGTTTGTTGGAGGCATTTATTGTATTAAATGTAAAGTAGATGTAGGCTTTTATTTCGATTTGATAGCTTAGAGATTTAGGAGAGAAAAATCTAGAAATCTCCCTCGCATGTATTGTATTGTATCATTATTATTCTCATGGTAAGAATTAGAGAGTTGTAGAGAGAGAGAATAGAAGAACAGAGATTGTAGAAGAGTGTATAAGCATATAGATTATGCTATAGAACCCATGTACAAATGCACTTGGATTAATATAAGGAAGTTTTGATCCAAATTTCATGGTGTGTTTATGAATTCTGTTTACATCTATTGAATGGTATGTTTACAGTTAATTCTAGTCTCTGTTATGCATTTGTTTCAATGCTCTATGTATGTATCATTTCATGATTGAATGTATGAAGTATTTGGGAGGGAGAGAATCAGTTTCAATTGTTTCTCATCTTGAGAATTCCTGCAAGGGGTGTAGTGAAGGTCACACAAAGTGTGCGTTGACAGGTTCTGAGTTTTACCTTAGAAAAGATCAGTAGAGATATTGTTGTTCTCATACCAATAGAAGTGAGAGTATAGCACAAAGTCATGCAAGGCGTGCACAGGCAGGTTGAAGTATTATACTTTTCCAACCCAAGTGAGGGGTTGAAGGATTTCTATTGCAAGGAGTGCACATAAGAGGAAGACGTTAGATAACCAGAGGTTATCATGAGTGCCACAAGGAGTGCGCGCAAAGAACCCTTGGAATTATTGAGTTTGCAGTAGAAGCCAATCTCAGAAGGACTAGAGACTTCGAGGGATTTGAATAAAAGAAGAAGGTTGAAGTCACCTCACAGAGGTTGACCCAAGAAGAATTGATGCGAAGTCCTTTGGCTTGGAGCCATTGAAAATCTGAACGGATGGTGTAACTTCTCGGAGGGAGGAATACTGAAATTCCGTGAGTCGTTGGATCTAGTAGGTTAGCGGAAAGGGAAAAGGTTGATAACCTTTCAGTGCTCATAATCCCAAGAGGAATAGTATATGTTGGATTTGGATCAACGGGGTTCATTAATCTCTAGAGTTCAAATCTTGGAATTTCGGAAGTCGGGAGTTGGAGCATTGAGCTTGCATTACACAAACAGTCCCAACATCCCGAAATGAGAAGTCATGACATGATCGTGGTCGTCAATCGAGGAGGCACAAGACCGTCAGATCTAGACCTGGGGAGAGGTCCCACATTGAATTTCGAGGTTTCGTGGATTTGTACAACACAAATACCCCCAAAATTTCAATTCATGAAATACATTTTCGAATAAAGGTTGTGGTCACATTGGTTGGTCGCGTGGGTAAGAGTTTGCGCCTAGTGCTTGTTTGCATAGACATAGCTCCTAAAAAAAACCTGTGGTTACAAGTGCAAATATTCCAGCTAGGAATTGAAGATCCATTTCGACTCAAGGGGAGATTAGGAACGATCCTTAGACTGAAAGGTCAAGCAAAACCTGCTGAAGTAGGGGGGGCTACGTCATCTTGACTGCCATAGACTACTTTACTAAGTGGATAGAGGTCATCCCAAAAAGATAATAATTGGTTTTCTTGAAGATATTATGGCAAGATGTGGTTGTCCAAACATAATTGTCACTGATAACGCTGCAACTTTCAAGGTTGAACCATTGATTAAGTTTTGTGAACAGTTTGGAATCACATTGATTCACTCTACTCCTTATTATCCCTAAGGGAATGGACTGACAGAGTTCTCTAAAAAGAGCCTTATTAAGATCATCAAAATATTGTAGATGACAACAAGAAGGCATGGGATTTGAAGCTTAAATTTTCCTTATGGGATGACAGAGTGACAACAAAGAGACCTCTTGGTATCTCTCCTTTCCATCTTGTATATAGATTTGAAGCCATTTTTCCTTCTCAGCTTGCCTTACCTGTGGTGAAATTCTTCCAAGACTACCAGGGAGAACCAAATGATATGATTAGGAGAATACAACTGCTGGTAGAAGTGCAGCAGATGAGGGAGAAACTACTGGACAAATCATATGATCATCAACAGAAGATCAAGCGGGCCTTTGACAAGAAGGTGAACAAAGAGGATTTTCAGCTGGGAGATCTAGTACTCAAGTGGGATGCACCTAAGAATGATAAAGGCAATCATGGTAAATTTGAGGCCTTATGGATCGGCCCCTTCAAAATTTATAACGGTTTTTCAAATAACACTTACAAGTTGCAGGATTTGGAGGATGCTGAAGTTTTTGGTAGCCCTGTAAATGGGCATTTTCTGAAGAAGTTTTTTACTTAAGCCGTGAGTGGCTTCCCATGTCATTGTAAATATCATTTTTTAATTTGTTTTTGGTTTTTATAAGTGACTCCGCAACCCAACACTAAGGCACTAAAGCTGCAAAAAGATTTCTTAGAGCCTCACAAGGAGGTTTCTATCCCCCATGGAGCATATATGTTAACACATGAATTTTCCACCTGCTTCATAGGAATCAAGTAGTGACTGAGATTTACCCTTAGGAGCATTATGGTGTAAATCATGTGGCATTTTGCCCATGATTTTCACAGGAATAATGAAAACATTGAGGTCTGAACAGCTCAAACACCCTCAAAATCTGTTCCACTGCCACTCCACATCACCCCGCCTCAGTGCATTTTTCTCTTGCCACATAATCACACAGACATTTTGTATCACTATGGAGCTACATAAATGTCTAAAGCACATACATTATCAGCCTTCCACCTGCAACACTCGTATTGGTCACGTGAGAATATCTGCAGAGCCTCAAGGTGTCAGGATTGACTCTCAGAAGTCGTGGGCAAAGTCTGAAGCATTCATGGGTGTCAGGCCTCAACCTGATCCTGATGAAGGTAGTTATTGAAGATTGGGGGAAACAATTGAGACCTCATCTCACCCCATAAATGGAAATCATTGCAGAGCACAACCATGAAGGAACGTTGATGATCTGAAGCTTCCTTATGGACATTTTTTCCTATAAAGCACATAACTGCACCTGGCTCGCGTATGACATGAGAAAACCTACACAATATGACAGAGCAGGCATCGACTAAAGGATTTGAAGGTAGTGGTTTAATCTCACTCCTGGTGGTTGCAACATTGCTGGGTATTTATAGACAGTTTTGATATTTTGTTAAGGTCGATGGTTGAGCAGTGCTCCTGTTTTGTAAACTTTCGATGAAGTTCTTGGTTCTCTGGTTATGTATTTTGATCTAAGACTTATTGTTTAATGAAAGTCAGCTTCCTTTTCATCCTATTTTCCTCTGATACTGAGAGAGTTCATGAATGACTAATTCACATGGATTTTTGTAACTGTATTATGATGAATGTTTGATCATAGTGTTGTTATAATTTCTTTCAGTTTCTTTGAGATTTGAATTCAAGAGGATCTTGTGTTTAATTTTTTCCTCCTTAGGTTGTTGGAAGACCTGACGTCCACAACAGACCTCTACACTCTCCTCACCAAATTATTCCCTCTATTCACCCTTACTCCAACTTACTGACTGAAGTTAATCAAGACCTCACCTACAGGTGCATACCAATCCATTTTTATGAGTTACAACGATATCATCCTGAGTCTGCACCCATTTGACCTCCTTAAAACCAACCTATGACATAAAACTCTGATGGGTACTGGGCTTACCTCCAATGCAATCTAGAGGTGACTTCTAGTGCTAACATATTGTAGCATTAACTTGGGATATTTTGTAATGAAGGCCAACCTATGTGTCACGATATTAGGATATATTATGACATAGTGATTGGTATAGATTGGTTGGAATCACATAATGCGATACTTAACTGTAAGATGAAATGGTTAAGTTTGATAGATGATTTGGGACAAAGTAGCATGATTGTAGAAAGGAACTAGGGGATGTACTTGAGATTTATTTCTTCCCTACAGCTACAAAAGAGTATGCACAAGGGGTGCAAGTTTTATGCAATCTTAGTGCTAAATGAAAAGGGAGAGGAAGAAGGATTAGAAAACATTCTTGTAATAAAAGAGTTTGTGGACGTGTTTCTGAAAGAGTTACCAGGTTTACGGCTCAAAAGAGAGTTGGAGTTTACAATAAACTTGAAGCCTTGAACTGAACCGATAGCGAGAATGCCATATCAGATGTCAATGCTTGAATTACAGGAGTTGAAAATGAAATTGAAATAATTGTTGGACTTGGGACTTATATGTCCAAGTGTGTCACCTTAGGTTGCGCCAATGATATTTGTTAGAAATAAGGATGGATTGTGGAAACTTTGTATTGACTATCGTCAAATGAACAAATTGACGATAAAGAACCAATATCCATTGCCAAGGATTGACAATTTATTTCATCAGATGAAAGGAGTGATGGTGTTTTCAAATATTGACTTTATATCAGGATATCACCAATTACGGATTAAAGAATAAGATATCCCTAAGACCGCATTTAAGATGAGGTTCAGACACTATGAGTTTATAGTTTTATTGTTCGTATTTAGGAACGCCCTGAGAGTATTCATGAGTTTGATGAATGGGGTGTTCCATGAATACTTGGATAAATTTGTTCAAGTATTTATTGATGACATAATTGTTTATTCACGGATGAAAGAAGAGCATGACGAACATTTAAGATTGGTCCTACAGTGTCTAGGAGAAAAAAAATTGTACAGGAAACTATTGAAATGTTCTTTTTACCAATCGAAGATTCATTACTTGGAACATATCATATCTGGTGAATGTATCATTGTGGATCCAACAAAAGTAGAGGCTATTATGGAATGGACAGCACCAAAAAACGTACAAGAAGTACGCAACTTTATGGGTTTAGCAGGATATTACCGACGATTCGTCGAAGGTTTTTCAAAGATAACAAATCTGATCACGTAATTGCAGAAGAAGAACAAGAAGTTCATATGGACTGAGAAATGCATGAAAGCATTTCAAAATCTCAAAGAGTTGTTGATGAAAGCCCTAATAATAAAGGTCTGGGACATGGACAAAGAATTCTTGGCACGGATGCATCCAAGGAAAGTTTAGGCGAAGTTTTGATGCAATGTGATCGAGTGAACACTTACATTTCAAGGAAATTGAGAAAGCATGAGGAGAACTACGCAACACACAAATTGGAGTTATTTCCAATTGTATATGCCTTGAGAGTTTGGAGACATTATATGATTGGAAGAAAATTTGAATTAAAGACAGATCACTCTAGATTGAAGAATATATTTACACAGAGTGACTTGAACGCGCGACAAAGGCGTTGGTCAGAATTACTTAGCGAATATGACTTTGATATTACTTACATTAAAGGAATGGTGAACATAGTGGTGGATGCATTGAGTCGGAGACCACACATATTCTCAATAATAACGCTTGAGATGAATCTTCAAGAAAATATTCTAACTTTAAAAATAGATGATGATTGGTACAAGGACATTAAGAATAATATTGGACAAGATACCATGATGGTACCAAAGTATGAAAGTTATTCATTAGACAAAGATGGATTGTTGAGATTTAACATAATAATTTGTGTACCGCCTAATGACGAATTAAGAAGTTTGATATTAAGTGAAGCGCATTGAGCAGTGTACATGGATCATCCAGGAATCACAAAGATGAAGGAAGACCTTAATCCTTTATTCTTCTGGAAGTGAATGAAATAAGACATAGTTAGTTATGTGTCGAGATGTCTAGAATGTCAGCAAGTGAAGGATGAACATAAACATCTAGTAGGATTTTTACAACCACATGTTATTTTAGAATCGAAATGGGAGTTCATTTCGATGGACTTTATCATTGGATTGTCATTGAAGGGAAGGAGGCATGATTCAATTTTCATGGTAGTGGACACTCTAATGAAGAGTGCACACTTTATCCTAGTATGTACGACGTATCAGGTGCCAGACATAGCAAGAGTATTTGTCAGCGATATTGTGATATTACATGGAGTACCAAGAAGGATCATATCCAATAAAGGATCAGTGTTTACTAGACGGTTTTGGACCAGTTTCCAAGAGGCTTTGGGAAGGCAGTTGAATTTCAGTACAACGTATCACCCTGAGACAGATGGACAAACAAAGAGAATGAACCATATATTGGAGGATATGTTGTGTATGTATGTAATGGATCAACAAAAATGTTGGGAATATTTCTTGCCACTAGTATAGTTTTCATACAACAACAACTATCAGAGTAACATTAAGATGACACTGTTTTATTTTCTTTACGGGAGACCATGTCAGACATCGTTGAGTTGGGATCAACTTGAGGATAGGGTCCTGGTAGAACTAGAAGTGATTCAAGAAATGGGAGAACAAATGCAATCAATAATAAAGAGGATTAAATAAGCACAAGATCGGTAGAAAAGTTATGTTGATGTACATTGCGTTGACCGTAGTTATTAAGTTGGCGATAGAGTTTTCTTGTGGGTGAAATAGCGGAAGAGTTCGATCAATTTGGAAAGGGTGATAAGTTTTCTCCTAGGTTTGTGGTAATTTTCGAAGTTGTGGAAAAGAAAGGATGTGTGGCTTATCAACTAGACTTTCCTCATTCTTTGAGGTGTATGCACAATGTACTTCATGTATCTATTTTGAGACATTATGTTAGTGATCCTTCACATGTAATTGACATGAGTTATTTGTAGGTGTCGGACAAGGGTGCTCTCATGGCGGAGCCAATCTGCATTTTGGACCATCGCATTCAAAAACTATGAGATCAAATAGTTGATTAGGGCAAGGTTGAGTGGGGAAATTATAGTCCACACTCAACTACCTGGGAGGACGCATATGTGATGTGTCAACACTTTCCTTACTTGTTTGATAGATTAGACATATAGATCTATGTCATATACATTTTTTTTCTTGCATATATATACTGTAAAAAATTAAGGACAAAGTTTAAAACAAGATGGGGTGTATATAACATCTTACTCTACTAAACACGCTTTTATTGACTTATTCTTTGAGGACACTTGAGTGCAAGTGATCCGGTTATGGTACATTGTGATTTCGTTTTGATTTTGGATTATACATGATGATGATGATGTATTGTAACTTATTATTAGTTGATGTATATATATTGGCATATGTATTGATGAGTTTTCCTGAGTTTGAAGGACACATGATAGGTTATGGATGTTGATGGCATCAATGGACTTCCTTGGACTTTGTATTGAGTCAAGGAGTGAATTTTATTTTGATTAAGTATTTCATTTTATGCACTTCTGAAATATGATTGATTACAATATGATTTATGTATATGGATTATTGACATGGTTTTTATCAATGGATGCAAGCTTGACAATGCTTTCTAATCCGACTCACATAAGGAGTAGAGGGGCCATGCACAGAAACCAGACATTGAGGGAGAGGTGTGAAAGCGTCCCTTTCACAACCTACTAGCACTCTCGTCGTGGTTTGAGATGTATTTTAATGATTACCTAGTTCGATATGTCCATGATTTCGTGAGGGCAGACTACGATAGTCTCTCATGAGGATTTCTAAGGAGTGCACAATAATTATGAGCCCTTGTTCCTTAGAATCCCTTAGTCTCTCAAAAGGTCGACCAAGTGGAGTGTTGAATCCAAGGTTCAGACAACTTCCAAAAGCATTCAAAGGAGAGTGGCACCCTTGGAGCATGAAGGTGTGTCTTGAAGGGCACATTGTGTAATTAAAAACTTGAGTCAATAAATCTAGGTGGCCAAGAAAACATTTAAATGACGATACCTTGTTGGATTAAAATTATTAATTAAACAATGAATTTGTTAATTATAAATCCCAATAAAAGTCTAATCCTAAGTCTAAAAATAAGTCTAAGTCTAAATTTAATTAAGGGACTAAATGAATTATGACATAAGTTAAAACAATAGAGAATAATCAAACTCTAGGAAAAAGGGGAATACAATATAAAGATTGGATAAATTGCACATGTGTGCATGAAAATAATAAAAAGAGATTTTTAAAATAGAAAGAAATAAAATATGAGAGAATACGTGTACACATAGAATAGTATCTAGAGTGAATCTACCACTAGTGTAACTAGAAGAAGACTCTTATTCCAAAACTATCTAAGATCTAGTTGGGACACACTCTTTAAATGAGAGTCTGGGGAACAAAGGGACACCTAAGAGTGAACATAGGAACACATTGGGGAATGTGAGGGAAATTCTCTTTTTAAATAAAATAAAATTGGTAATTACTTGTGCAACTTGGGGAGAGTGTGACAAGTTTGTGGGTGAATAATCCCAATTAAATTAATTAAAAAGTTAATTAATTGTGCATGTGGACATGTGTCAGTGAGAAAATTTCTATAAAACAAATGGTGTAGATAGGAAATGGATCTCTCTTATTCTTGGTAAGGTTATGCTACCAAAATTATTGTGGACTATGTTTTACTTGTGAGAGTTGGGATACCAAGATTGGAGAAAGAGTGGAAGCTCTTCCTTGTGAGGCAAGCTTGGAGCTACGGTTTTTGGTTTCTTTTGTGTGGCCCATTTGTGGATCGGGGGGCTAAGGGTGAAGAAGAGTACTCATAGCATTGGTTGGGAGGTACCGGTGAAGTCCTTGTGATTAGCAAACATAAATAAGAAAGGAGTGTAAGACATTGACAAATTTCTCAATTCTCCATCTTCACATGTTCTGGTATTTTATTTGCTGGAATTTTAAATTGTAAAAAGAGTAATTTTTATACTAGAATTTTTATTCACTACATAATCGTTTGCAACTCTGAAAACTAGAGTTTTTAATCACTATATAACTGTTCTGTAACTCTGAAAACTAGAATTTGTATTCGCTACAAAACCGTTTTGTAACTCTGAAAACTACAATTTTTAATCGCTACAAAACTATTTTGTAACTCTGAAAACTAGAATTTTTATTCTCTATAGAACCATTTTGTAACTCTGAAAACTAGAATTTTTAATCGCTACATAATTGTTTTGTAACTCTGAAAACTAAAAAAATTATTCGCTACAAAACCATTTTGTAACTTTGAAAACTAGAGTTTTTAATCGCTACATAATTGTTTTGTAACTATGAAAAATATAATTTTTAATCTCTATAGAATCATTTTGTGACTCTGAAAACTAGAATTTTAATCGCTACATAACTGTTTTGTAACTCTAAAAACTAGAATTTTTAATTGCTACAAAACTATTTCATAACTCTGAAAACTAGAATTTTTATTCGCTACAAAACTGTTTTGTAACTCTGAAAACTAGAATTTTTAATCGCTACATAACTGTTTTGTAACTTTGAAAACTAGAATATTTATTTGCTACAAAATTGTTTTGTAACTCTGAAAATTAGAATTTTTAGTCACTACAGAACCGTTTTGTAACTCTGAAATGCTTTGGAATGTTTATGAATTAATGGTTATTGCACTATTTAGTGAGCAACTAGATAATGATTATAATAAGATCCTTTATATTAACAGTATTAAAGTATGATCGTTTGGGTTAATAAGGATATGGTAAAACTTGTTAAATGATAAAAGTTGGTGTTCACTTAAGAAGAATGGTCGAAGAGTTGAAGCAACAAAATTAACTTTGAAATACCATATTATTATAGTAATAGAGATAATATTATATAATTTACTTAAGAGGAATTTAAATTATAACTTTAAGGATGCAATTTAGAGTGTGGATTAAAATTTAGTAAGTAAATGGGTTGTAAATTGTCTTGAAGCATTAGAATTAAGTTGGTTATTAACAATAAATTTTGACTACCTTAATAAGTGTTAAACAACAACTATGCAATGGATATAAGATAACTATGCCTTCGATATAAGATAAAAGTTTAATTGCAAAATCCATGATAGAGATTGATGTGATAATGTTCGGTATGCAATTAGTGTGATTTTTATATACTTCGGAACATGACTCACCTATTAAGAACTAAATTCGGTACTAAATTAAATGATGTCGTTATCCACAATGGATTGTTAATTGTTGAGATTACAAAGTGGATTATAACGCTGACATGTATATGGTAATAACTATGGTTTTGTAATGGAATGAAACCAAACAATTGAGTAGTTTCTTATGATGTGAAATTGGATGATGAATTGACAAATTATGTACTAGTATAATGAGTTTTTGAATGAATTTAATTGCATTATGATTAAGTACCTTACCGTCGAATTTAGTCTTGATTCTAGGTTAGACTTGGTTATGGAAGTAAATACCTTCATGTTCCTCAGAACAATAGTCAGTACTGAGACCTTAGATGGTCAAAATCAATCGGATGAATCCTGGACTTGAGCGTTGATTATGTGTCTTGAAGTTTCTAACCTTGCAAGGTAGGTTGGGCGGGTAAATACTAAACATCTTTTGTTATCTTTATGTGATATGGTTGATATTACAATAAAAATGATTTTGTATATGAATCTTGTTGTGTAGTGATATAGATGAGAATAAAATGTATAAATATTGTTGTGTGTTATTTTCACATAACACTTGTCCTAACCGATGTTTCAAAAAAAAATTAAAAAAAATTACCATTATTGTACTCACTTACATTTAGGTCTTAGCAGAGGGGTCATTAAAACCTGCTCTAATATCATATGTAACGACCTCTCTTTAAGACAAAAATGTGAGTAGATATTAGTGATAAAAAAAATTAAGCTTTAATTACAACATGTGTTAAGCGAAATTAAATACATCAAAATTAACATTCTCTTCTCATATATATCATTGCACATAATATCCAGATACAACATAGTTGTTATTCTTAGATAAACCATATCACATAAATATAAAAATAGATATCGACCTACCCAACCTACCCTGCAAGATTAGGACCTCCAAGACACACAATCAACACTCAAGTCCAGGATTCATTCGATTGATTTTGACCATTTAAGGTCTCAAGACTAACGATTTTTTTGAGGAACATGGAAGTATCTAATTCCCTTAACTAACTCTAACCTAGACTCATGACTGTATTTGACGGTGAGGTGCTTAATCACAACGCGATCAAAAGTATTCAATAGTTCATTATCCTAGTACAAAATTCGTAAAACATCGTAAAAATTGCACTATAAGGTCTACTCTATTAATTGGTTAAATTTCATTACAAAAATATCGCTATTAAAAAATACACGTCAGTATTACTATCCACTTTGTAAAATCAACATTTAATAATTCATCATGGATAACGATATCATTTAATTAATATTGATTCTAACATAACAATGTACATAAAGAACTCATTGAAAATAACCAATTTATGTTCAATTAGACTCGTAATTTACATTAAATTCTCACCTCTAACCATAATTTTCAACAAAAATCTATAGTTAAAAATAGGCAAGTCCTACTCCGAAGTATATAAAAATCTCACCAGATACACATTGAACATTATCACATCAATCTCTATCATGGATTGCCCAGTTAAACCTATATCTTATATCCAAAATATAGTATCTTAAATCAATTATAGGGCTCTTATGGAATTCACACCACTTCCCAGTATCTTTCTTTGTCTTTCTGGTGTCCTTATTTTCTTGCGGCTTGGATTCGTTTTCCTGATACTGTTCATCTTTGCTCTGTCCTTTGTTCTGTGGATTGGGGTCACTATTTCCTGGATTTTGTTGTGAGGGGTTCTCGATCCCAAATTTTTGCGTCTTTTGTTTGAGCTTCTTCTCGATTTTGACGACATATCGATAGGTCGTGCCCAAGGACGAGATGTCCAGAAATTCCATTTCGGTATGGATGTATCTATGCAGAGAACCACAATACTTGAGTACCATATGTCACTCTGAATATTTGATACCCAGCTTGGTGCGCAAGGTATGGAAGATATTTTTGAACTCTCACACTGCTTGGTCTCTTTCTTGCCACAGTGTGGCCCATTTGGTATACAAGTTGTGATAACTTCCAACAGGGTAGTATTGTTCCTTAATAACATCCCTGAAGGATTCTCAGGTGGTCATGACTGTAAATAGTGAGGGTTCCTCTATTTCATTTTGCTCATAGAAATTTTCCCACCAATCTTTGACATGGGGAGCGACTTTGAGGAGAAAAAAAGTATTTTTTTCTTTATTTGAAAATTTGTTGATAAAAAAATACGCTTCTAGTAGATTCAACAACTTCTCTACACCATCTGCATCTATCTGACCTTCAAATACAGGAATATCGAAGTTTATTTGTACCTTGAAGGGGGCGGTGCCTCCGCTCGAAGAATATGGATCACCTATTGGTAGTCGCCGAAGTATTTACGCGAAACTATCTATCATCTCATTCCTCTGTTGCGTGAGAGATTCCTCAAGAAATATTTTGAAATGATCTCCTGTCCCGTCATCCTTCTTTTCTCCTGCCATGAGAGGTCACTTGGGTGTGTGAGAGATTTGGTCCTCAAGAGAAACAAGCTCGAGACCCAATTCTTTGTACTCTGACCTCGTTGGGGACATGCATTAAGACAACACGGAGCAGACCGCTCTGATACCTCCGATCCAGATTTTATGAGCAGAATGAAATGACTACAGATTATTAGTATATGCTTAACACAGAATAACAAAGATACAATAAAAGTGATTTTCTATTCAATAAGGAAATAAGTTGAAATTGTAAAATGCAGCGGAAAACAAGCTTGTTGGAATGGTGGCATCTTATCTCTGAGAAGAGATGTGACGGTTGCGCTCATTTGTAAGAAGATGATTACCATGAGGCTCTGAAGTCCCTTTTACAATAAATAGGAGTGTTGAAAACCCTATACATCCAAAAACCTAACCCTAGGAGATGAAGCACCAAAAGTCATGTGGGCCCCGTTTGGGTAAGTCAGTACATCAACTTCTCAGGGTTGTGACTTTTGCATACGATCTCTGTTTTAGGCGCACAATAGCCCGTTGGAAAGATCTATCTGAGGAATACAATTGTTGTTGAAAATTTCATGATGAAAGTTTTTCATCGGTAGATACCCAAAAAAATGTCGTTTAGGGCCTCAAAACGGCTCTGGAAGTTCAGGAACAGAAAAACTACTAAAAATAGTAAATTACCAAAATTACCATAAAGTTATTTTGAGCTAGCTGAAAAAGGTGGGTGGCCACTGATATCCACCTAGATCAAACATCAATTTAATTTTGGGGTTTCCAAGATTTTTTTACAACCCAATTATTACCCTCTCTAAAATATCATTACGTTTATAATTTAATCCCTATTGAGTAAAAAATATGACATCATTTCTTTTACTATAATAGAAGGTTTTCTAAATCCAAATAGTTGTTTTAACTCCTTGAGCAATATTCCTAAAGAACATCACCCTTTATCATTTATTATTATTTTTAAATCATAACCTTATTACCCCTAGAGTTTATGCGCTAACACACTTGTATATATAATCTCATTATGTTCATTATGTAATTAAATCAATTAATAGTTCAATAACTGTTAATTGGTAAACTTTATTACCCATTACGTGGATCAACTAATCCCTTGATCATACTAATCTTTGAAATCGATTAAAGGGAATAAGATGTTATAAAAGAGGTGTTAAAAGTCATTTATTTACAATTATTTCACTTTCACCAAAAGAATAAAAGCTTCAATTGTCACTTTACCAACTCTATCATTCTATATAACATGCAAGGAATTTATTTTTCTATAAGTAAGATTTATGACATTGAATGAGAGTTTGTTATTTTTGCAACCTCTGTGAGTGACTTTTTATACCTAGATTTAATTGTTCAACATTAAATATTAGTGAGATTTATAAAATTGTAAAATATTTAAAGGATATAATAAATTGTCGTGTAGTATAAACTAGGATTGATATTAAACAAGATTTAACTGGGAGTGAATTCGTAACATAATGTTATTTTTTTTTATTCAGCGATTTGATTGGTAAAGTCTATGAAGGTATACATATCCTACCTCGCTTTGGATTTGAACCTGTGACCTCTTAAGAGGAAACACATGTTCTTAACTATTAGGCCCACTCAGAGTGTAATGACCATGCAAACAGCTCAGTAATTACCATACAATTCAAATCCAAAAGTACAAATATAAAGAAAGTTGTTAAGCGAATTTCTAGATCAGTATTGGAAAGTAAATTTATGGATAACCCTAATATTTTATTTCCGTCATGCAATCTGAAATGCAGTGATCATATCAGACTTTAAGTCCACAAGGTTGTAAACTAACTTTGTAACAGAGACACACGAATTTTCTAGGTTTTCAAAATGCATTTGACAGCGACCATTCAAGGTTCTTGTCTCCAGAAATTCAACTAAATACACCGTGATCATAATGAGGCCGACTAAATAAAAATCGATTCCAATGTATGAATTAAATTTGTAGCTAATAAGCAATTCAAATTATGGAATTGTAAAATAAATTTACAGCGATCCATCGAATTCTACAATCTAGTTTTGCAAACTAGACAACGGCCCTACAAAGTTCCTAAATTTGGGATTGCAATAAGTTTACAAGGACAGGACAAAGTTCTGGTTTCGATTTGCAATATATTACAAGACTAAACTTAAAGTAATCCCACTGATCTATGATCTGGAAATAATTTTTCAAGTGTCTAATTGCAGTTTGAAAATATTCGTTTAACAAATCGATTGAAACTTCAATAATTGTATAACTGGTGGTGATAATAACTATTACTAATATATATATAAAACAAATCGGATTAACAAATATATCTAACATCTAGAACTAACTTTTGATCATGTATCATTCGTCCAACAATTAAAATAACTTGAATATCTACAGTACTAATGTAAGCGTTTATATTCAACCACGATTTTACTCAGAAGTTAGTTTAACCAATATTTTACCATGAGGAATTTCGATTGTTTCGCAGTTTGAATAGATTAACAAGGTTACATATTGAATATAATTCGTACATGATTGTAACAAATAATATTCTACAACATGAGAAATTTAGCATAAAATACTGTAACCATAGAAGTGACGAATTTCTTGATGGCGATCTTCGATTGGACTTAGATACTTGCGCAATTTCTCTCCACTTTCTTTTTCAACCTAAGACTTTACCGGTACTTACCACTCAACGCTAGGGGTACTCTTCTTCCCCCTTATCCCTCGATCCGCAAATGGGCCAAGCACAAAACCAGAGCACAATATATCTTAATCTTGTCTCCCAAGGAAGAGATTTCACTCTTTCTCAAGCTTGAATTCCCAACTCTCACAAGTAAAACACATTCAACTAAATTTTGGCATCATAATAGTACTCTCCAAAAGTGAGATCCATTCGCCTTCTACCCCAATTATTTTTTAGGTAATTTCCCAATGACACCTTTCCACATCCACAAGTAATTAACTTTTTAATTAATTTAATTAATATTATTCATTCACACACTTGTCACACTCTCCCCAAGTTGCATAAGTAATTACCCTTTTTATTTTATTTTAAAAATCCATTTTCCTCACATTCCCCAATGTGTTCCTATTTTTGTTTTTAGTTGTCCCTCTATTTCCCAAATTCTCATTTAATGAGTATCTCCTAACTATATCTTAATTAGAGTTGGATTAGGAGTCATCTTCTAGTTAGACTTAGCGATAGTTTAACTCAAGATATCATTCTATGTGCACACCTATTTTCTCAAGTTTTAATTTCTTTCTATTTTAAAAAATCCCTTTTATCTATTTCATGCACACATGTGCATTTTATCCAAACTTTAATTTTTTATTCACATTTTTCCTAGAGTTTGATTTGATTCAATTCTTTTAATTTATTTAATATTTTTAGTTAATCCCTTAATCAAACTTAGACTTAGACTTAGGATTAGACTCTTGTTAGGCTTCTAAGTTTATAATTTACTGCTATTAATTATTTTTATTCTAACAAGGTCTAAACATTTTTAATATTTTATAGGCCACCTAGATTTATTGGCTCATGTTTTAATTACGTGACGTGCCCTTCAAGAAGCACCTCCATGCTCCAAGGGTGTCACTCACCTTTGACTGGTTTTGGAAGTTTGTCTGACCCTTGGAGTCACTCTCCACTCAGTGGACCTTGTGAGAGAATAAGGGCTTCTAAGGAATAAGGATTGTGCCTTATTGCATGCCCCTTAGATTTCCTCATGAGCAATTGTCTCAGTCTTCCCTCACGACATCATGTACCTCAGAACTAGGTAATCATTAACCTACAGTTTGGGACACGATGAGAGTGTTAGTAGGATGTGACAGGGACGCTGCCACACCTCTCCCTCAAATGTTTGGTTTCTGTGCATGACCCCTTTACTCTTTATGTGAATCATTTTAGCAAAGCATCGTCAAGCCTCCATCCCTTGAAAAAAATAGCGTCAATAATACATATACATAAATCATATTGTAATCAATCATATATCACATGTGTGTAAAATGAAATACTCAATCAAAATACAATCCACTCCCTGACTCAATCCGAAGTCCAAGGAAGTCCATTGATGCCATCAGCATTTGTAACCTGTCATTTGTCCTGCACACTCAGGAGAACTCGTCAATAATATCTATTAATACATATACATATGAAAGTAAAAATGAATAACAATACATCAACAACATCACATATACTCATAATTGAAACAAAATCATAATCCACTATATCCAAATCACTTGCACGCAAGTGTCCTCAAAGAATAATTCAATATAAGTGTAATCAATAGTATGGTATGTTACATGTATCACGGACAATAATTAAAGAACAATTCTCAATTAATAAATGTTATTACCTACCTAGATTCGATGTTTCATCCATCATCCATAAAGGCGTTGTTGAACTGGACTGGTGGTGAATCTAGTGATAAGAGTTCAACTCTTGGTCTCGGTGGAAAAACAATGGTGGTGATACAGGTTCAACCCCTAGTCATTAGTGGTGAAATATTTTCTTTCCTATATTACCAGAAACACAGGTGACTCCATTAACATGAGGATCACACAATAGGTTTTGTTAAATTGCAAGATTTTGAACTGCAATTCCTTGAAAGGACTGGTAAGAAAAATGTGGTGGGAAATCACCTCTTGGGTCTTCACTAAAACATGTGTTTTTTTATCTGCCTCCCCGATTTCAAGAGAACCCACCATGTCATGAGAAAAGGGAAAACCTCCTCAAATTTCACTTCCATGCTTTATTTCAAATAGAATCTCCTCGCGAGTCTTGGCGAGGTGGGGATCTATTTTTTTGATCCAAAAGATATAGCAAACTACTTGGTGTCCAATAAGACTCCTGAGAGTATCGAAATCATATGAGACACAGATTGGCTCAGGAAATTGTTTAGTCTTTAAGTGGTGAACAAGTGAGATGGTAATATAGTGAACTTATCACATTAGATGGTGTACGTATACAACCCTAATTTAGTTATCAGTAAATTATTTATCAAGGAAAATAACAATTTAGTTGTTAATATAATTATTGAAATTTAATTAAATATTGACTTATGCTAACCCTAATTATCAACTAAATGATTATTCAAAGGAATAAAAAAATATACAATAATTCCATCCATGAATATCAAACATAAAATACAATGAATGTATCAGTTGCATCTCAAAATTGACTAGAGACCTTCAGACAACTTCATCAAATTATGGGTTAATCTGCACTACTAGTTGTTAGAAAATAATTACTCCCGCAACTATTTTTGGAAAGTGTTAATTTTAGACTCTCAAATAGTTTCAGTTAGTTGTGCATTATATATTTTTGTGAGTCTTATTATTAGAAATTTTTGTGTATTTAACTATCGCTCGAGAATCAATGAAAGCATTAATTTTTAGAGAGTCACAACTCTTGTGCAATGGTTTTTTGTGTGTTTGTGTTGAGTTAATACAGTCACAACTACTTTGAACGCTCCCCTTCCTCCTTCAAAGTGGTATAGCTTTCTTAAGCGGGATTGATTCATATTTGATTAGTGTGGGTTTCAATAGAAGAAACAATGAGCCCACATTGTATACAAAGGTGAATAAGTAAGGTCAAATATTGATAGTTTTTTATATGTTGATGATATGATCTTCATAGGAAATTTGTCAGTGGACAAGTTTAAAGTAGTCATGAAACATGGATTTGAAATAATTGATTTGGGGTTAATGAGATATTTCTTTGGTCTTGAAGTTCTTTAATTAGATTCGAGATTTTTTTTTCATTTCAGGCGAGGTATGCCATGGATGTGCTGAAAAGGTTCAGGATGATGAATTGAAAACTAGTACCAACTCCAATTTCAACAAGGACAAATCTTAGTAAAGAGGATGTGGGATCCAATATAGATCCAACACTATTCAAGAGATAGACCTCATGTACCTCACTGTGACTAGGATAGACACTATGCATTCTATCAATTTGATTTCTAGGTTTGTGGAATCCCCAAAAGATTCACATTGGCAAGTTGGAAAAAGAATTCTAAGATATATCGTTGGAACAACAAGATATGGCATATTATATTCCAGCACGAGTAATGATTTTTTGATTGGATATACTGACAATGATTTTCTAGGTAGCCTTGATGACAAGAAGAGTACTTCAGGATATGTGTTTCATATTGGTTCAGGTGTGATTTCATGGGAATCCAAGAAACAACACATTGTGATGATTTGATTAGCTGAAGTTGAGTATGTAGTAGCCACAATAACATCTTGTCAAGTAGTTTGGTTACATAGAGTATTGGGTGATCTTATACAAGGAAAAGAGGGACCAACTCTAGTGTATTTTGACAACAAATCAACAATAGATTTGTCAAATAACCATATTTTCCATCAGAAAATAAATCATATTGATACTAGATATCATTTTATTAGAGGGATTGTAAGAAATGGAGAAATCTACTTGGAATATTTTAGATCAAAAGACCAATTGACTGACATATTTACAAAACCATTGGTAAAATATTTGTTTGAGGTTAATAGATAGAATCGAGGTGTTGTAAATGCTAAAGCGTTTAGTGGTAGTACTTAAGGGGGGGTGTTAGAAAATAATTACCCGTGTAACTATTTTTGGAAAGTGTTAATTTTAAACTCTAGAATAGTTTCAGTTAGTTGTGCATTAACTATTTTTGTGAGCCCTATTATTAGCAAGTTTTTTGTATTTAACTACCTCTCAAGAATCAATGAAAGCATTAAGTTTTAGAGAGTCGTAGCTCTTATATTTTGGTTTTTTGTGTGTTTGTGTTGAGTTTATACAGCCGCAACTGCTCTTAACTTTCCCTTTCCTCCTTCACAAGTGTCATGGATTACTTTGTTGGTCCATGTCAAACAAAATTTAGTCGAAGTAGTTTATCTATTAAGATTTTACAATCTACAATTAAATTTTATATGTGAAGTATACTTGTCGATTAGAATTTTGATCTAAATTTTTTATTAAATTCATGTATGGAATGTATCTATTCTTTGTGTGATCACTCCAAAATTCGCTTTTGTTCTCTTTGATATTTATCAAAAATGGCATAAGCAATTCGAGGTAGGAGTGTAGGAAGCACACAAAATATATAATATGGTTGGGTAAAAATGTCTTAAATGAACCGATCATCGAGATACCAAGAAAAACACAAGGAAAATTGGGCATTCATATTCTGTTAAAATTATGAAAGTTTTAACTTATAGACCAAGATTTGATTATTTCTAGGCTAAACTGGGTTTCTTTTAAAATTACATTTTAATAGTATTATATATCTCATGACATTTTCCATCGACAAAGATGGTTTTAAAATGTTTATATAAATTTTAAAAGCACATGGATCGAGGGTTCTTACCCTCTGTATGGAATAAGAGGTTTGATAATTATGCTGGTTAGCTTACAAAATAGGAGGAACCATACTCTGACAAGTGGGCATATGGAATTATTTGGTTAAAGAATATCAACACATGGCTAGAAAGCCATGGAAAAAAAGAAAAGGCTAGGTAGGATTTAGGAGCTACCAAAATTTAGTTCTGGACCACCTTGTTATTGTTAGAATCATTGTAGAAGAGTGTCACAATAATAAAACCAATATCCTATGTTTATTCATTGAATTTCAAAAATATTTTGACATGATTCCTAAAGCTAACCTTTGGAATAGATTAGAAGAGCTAAAAATTCATTTCAATTTGAGAGAGACTACGATAAGTTTGTATGAGAAAATTTATTTCCATGTTAAGGAATACTAAGGTATAGTTAGAAGAAATTAATTTTAGTATAGGAGTAAATCAAGATTGTTACTTGTCCCCTACCCTTTTTTGCATATGCATTGACAAGTTAGATGATTTTTCGGAAGAAGTAGGTTGTGTTGGCCCAACTTTAACTCGTATAGTCGTCATCCTTCTTCTTTATGTTGATGATATTTTTATTATGGTGAGAATTCTCTGTGATCTTGACAAGCAACTAAAAATTCTCAAGGATTTTTTCTCTAGCATGGATAGGGATGTTAACAATAACAAAATGAAGGTTACGATAATTAAATCCAAAAATATCACTTACACTAATTTCATGTATGAAAACAACAATTTGGAGGATGTGTGACTTCATACAAATATCTCATATTTGATTTTCATCACAAGCTTAATTGAAACTATAGCATTGAGAAAAGGATAAATGAAGGGTGTAAAATATTATTATGGAATTGAAAATATAATTAAATTAGTGGGCATTTGGAAATGGGATAAGATGAAACTCCTCCTTGAGACTCTCGTCACTCATGTTATCTTATATGGTTGTGAAGTTAGGGGAAGCAACATCTCTAGAAAATCATGGAGAAAGATAGAGCCAATTCAAAAGTGTTTTATAACTTATAACCTTAAAATTAAAGGAAATACACCATATACTATCCTCCTCATAAAGTGAGTCTTTTCCCCATTGAGAGCATGACTATGACCGAGTACCTAAAGTAGAAGAACAAGATAAACAACATGGAAGACAAGAGGCTTCCTAAGATTTCTTCAAACTCCTAACAAAACTACCTACAACTCAAGAAGGGTTGGCATAAACATGACAAGTCTTGGATAAATAATTGGGGAATTAAGGAAAATGTCACTCTATAGAATAACAATAATATTAAAAATATTATTACATTTAAATTTAAGGAGAAATTATGGTGTGGTAAAGAATTAGATGATAAAAGAAAATTAAGATACTATAAGGAGGTGATCAATCAAATATAGAAGATCAAAAGTATCACTTTGTTTTGATTAGTTGAAAGAAGAAAATCAACATTAATCAATGAAGAAAAAGCTCATGAGCTTCATAGAGAAATAGGGCATTGGAAAATTCCTAAAGGGTTGCGGGTAGAAATAATTTGTCATCTTTGTGACACTAAGAGAGTTGAAATTGAAAAGTATTTTATCTTAGAATGTCGTGGTACACCCACATTATATCACAATTAGAAAATATGTGTTACAATATTGACCTTACTAACCTTTTAACTCAGCAAAAATATGGTGATTTAGGAACACTTCTCTTAAATCTTTTTGAGCATAGAAATAAAATTCTAAGGAAAACTAAATAATTCCTTATTCTTATTAGGGTTTTATAGACAAATTTAATCTCATAAAATGTTAGACACCATCATCATCATCGTCATCATCATCATTACCATCATCATGAGAAACTTGTATACTTTGAGAAATAACTTCTTATAAGTGAAGGTGAAAGAAACCAATCAATTAGGTTAGAACCATGACCATGCCTATCAATCTCTTCATACACATTTGATTGACACGAACTTTTTAAGGAAAAAAAGAACAGCCCAAGGTGTCCTCACGAGTCGGAAATGAATCCTCTTAAATAGAGGATGCTTTGAAAAACAAAGTCAACGAAGAGAGAGCCGCGCAATAATTTCTTGGAGAGAAGGTAACATATATGTGATTTGAAGTGAATGTGTTCCTTTCATCTTTAATCTATGAAATGGAAAGAAAGGAACGAGTCGTAGTAGTAATTATTTATTTATTTATTTTTATTTTTTTTATTTTTTTATTTTTATTTTTTTTTATTTTTATAATGAAAATGTAAATAATAAGTTTAATGAGTTTTTAT
>SNQJ01S0002577.1:37858-62567 GCA_010110895.2 Picea sitchensis
AAAAGAAAAAAAAATAAAAGGGGGGAAAACTTAAAAGAAATATGATTTAGGGTTTTTGAGGGAAACCTAATGGGATGAGGTCAAAAAAAGAGGATAAAAGAAAGGAGAAGGGGAAAAAGAAAGGGGGATCTGTTATGAGATATGGTTATGCTGTCAAAATTGCAACGAGACTGATTGCTTGTAGGAGTTGGGGATTTTCTCAGCTGACTTGAGTGGTAGCTCAGCCTTGGAGGCGAGCTGGGAAGCTAGGCTACTGTCTGGATTGTGTGTGGCCCCTTTGCGGCTCGGGGGGCTGAGGGGGAAGCAGAGTACCCCTAGCGTTTGGCTAGGAGGTACCGGTGTAGTCGCTACGGTCGGCAAGCGGGAGAGGCTCGGAGCAGGAGCGGCAAGAAGCACCCAGTACAGGATTCGACGTGGACAATAAGGCAACGGTATGGGCTTGTTATTGATAGAATAGGATGTTTACGATTTATGTTGGTATTGGAACATGGTTGTAAATGGATTAAAGGCCGTCTGATTTATTTACTCTGCAATGTAAGAAAATATTTTCTCCATGTGTTATCCTTGTGGCTCGATGCATCCTGGGTAGGTTTTTATAAGTATTGCTTCCTAGTTCTGGGCAGATGTAAATAAATGTAAATAAACGGTTTTTTTACCAACTGTAATCTCCCTCTTACTTGAAAGGTACAAGACTGGTTGTATAGTTAGTTATTGTTGAATTTTATGGCTAGATGGGTAAAAGGGGGATTGGAATCCCTGCCTTCACCTCTGTCCTCGCTTGTCTGATACCCTTCCTAGAGTTCGACCTTGCCAGAAAATTTTGACCTAGCGTACTGCGCGTCCGAGTCAGATGGTGATGCGTTTCTCCTTGCTGAGTTCAACGTATTGCATTTTCTCCCTTGCAGCCGGTATTTAGGGTTATTAATTATTGATGTTCATTTATTTAATTGCAATCCCGCGGAGTTAATAGGTAAAGAGGTTTAATATAAGCGTCCCATCCCTGCATTTCAACCAGAACGAGGATAAGCTGGATGATGGCTTAGATCCATTAATCCCCTTTCCTAGGTACTAAACCGCGTTCAGACTCGAGCTTGAATAGAGCGAGACTAACCAGGACACTTCTTTTTCCTTGGCTCAAGTTGTATACCCACGCCTTGATAACTTGGGTTCTGGCGTCTTAGGGTTCACGTGATGCTTCATCACCGGGCATGGGATTAATAGAACTGGTATAGTCTGTTTCGGTTTTCCTTTACACCGTTTCCTTAAGGCAGAAGCATAGTCGTCTGGCCAAGGAGGTACAGCAAATAGCTGCCACAGAAATGCGTTCCGCCAGTCCAGTGCGTCATTTCTTGCGAGTATGCATAGATACTTAATTTCCAATAAAAATAAAAGAACCTTTATAAAAAAAAGGGGATCACATTCTTACCTTAACCTAGATTCGACATTGTAAATTTAGACAGTGCTCAATACGTTGAATGGTTCGTCCTTTGGGTAGATGTTTCTTTGGGATTTGCAAAGTAAAGTGATACGGTTAAAAATAGATCGAATACCTAATGTGGGCATTGACTCTTTACTGTCCTCGCTTATGCAACTGTCGAATTAATGTTATCTGATTTGTTGTAAAATAGAATTATAATAATAAAAATGACCTAAATGTGGTGCGCACCAGAATCTACTTCGTTGTAATCTTTCGAAGCCATTTAAACGAATTTAAACTGGTACCTAATCCCACCCAGCCTTTAATCTCACCGCCTGATATTAATTTAATGTTTTCCTGTGTTGGGAGTGATGGCTGCCTTATTCACCAGGCGCTGTGCAAAAGTTGAATCCCTGGGGCGCTGAGTCTGCATGCAAGAGACTGAACCTGAATTTTACTTCTGCTTTTCATAACTCTGCGTGTTTAATTTACCTTCTGCGGCATTTTCCAGCAGACCGTCGCTGCCCTCACCTGTGCGTTCCCCTTTCCCTTTGAAAAACTCGCCTGAAGCAGACGGTGGTCCACGCGTTTCCCTCCTCGCCTTCCTGACACGAATTTACTGGTCACTATGAACTGGACGCTGTCCTCTCATAGCAGTGATGCTGTACACGTCCTTCCCCCCCTTGACCTGCGTGCCCGAATGATAGGTCGCTGGTTCGAACGGGCAGGTAAATTCTGGAATAACGTGTATAAAACTTCCAGATACCTAATTCCTGACAGATCCTCAAGTGGCCAACAAATTATTGTAAAATCTATTAAATCCATTAACCTATTTTTTGAATGGGTAAAAGAATTGATTTAATTTCGTTGTGGGTATTATTGGGTGGTTTCCGTCTAGTATAACTGAAGTTTGATTAAGTTAGATGAGTGTTATTTTATTACAAGTTGAATTTCATTCTATTACAATCGGTTAGGGTTGATTGTAATTCCATAACTAATTAAATTTCCTTATAAATTTATACTTCAATTCCATGATCGCGTTGGACCCCGAAACCTTCATTGGTCTGCGGACCCTTGCCTGGCATTGCCATTTTGCAGCGACCGATGAAGGGTCAACGGTTGGCATGCGCTCGTGCTAGTGGCCCGAGACATCCTTCTTTCCTTGATAACGCGCATCCTGTCTTAAACCCAGTTTAACCTGATGGCGTGGACAAACCCTAATTTGGTTGTTAGCAGGTGAATCCAATGTTGCAGTCGTGTATGGTGGCATTACTTTTTATATGGTCATTTTCAAATGTAGCGATTTTTTTTT
The DNA here is from genome assembly GCA_010110895.2 of Picea sitchensis. Classification (NCBI taxonomy): domain Eukaryota; kingdom Viridiplantae; phylum Streptophyta; class Pinopsida; order Pinales; family Pinaceae; genus Picea; species Picea sitchensis. The sequence goes on from SNQJ01S0002577.1 coordinate 40,588, forward strand.
AAGTTTTGCTATTTTTTTTTATATATTATTATTTGTAAATATGGTTAATTTTTAAGTATTGCCATTATTTTTTTAGTATTGCAGTTGTATGGTGGTGTTAATTGTTCTTATATATGGTCATTTAAATGTTGTGATTTTAAGTATTGCCATCCTTTTAAATATTGATTTATTATGGATCATTTTAATTATAGTTATTGTTACACATTGTCCTAATTGAATATGATGTTAAATGGTAATACTTGTCTAATTTGCAATAATAATATTTGTTTTAATTTGTGATGTTAATGATGGTTGAATCACAATGTCAATATTTGTTAATCGCAATGATTTTACTTGTTAATGGCAATGTTAATATGGTTTAAATTGAAATGCTAATGATGAAGCTTAAACTGCTATATTAATATTAGCTTAATTGCAATGGTAATACTTGTTTAAATTGCAATAATAATATTTGTTTTAATTTGCAATGTTAATGATGATGGTTGATTCGCAATGTTAATAATTGTTTAATTGAAGTGTTCGTGATGAAGTTTAAACTGCAAGGTTATTGTTCATTCAAATTGAAGTGTTAATGATAAGGTCTAAATTGCAATTGCAAATATTTGTTAGGTTATTCTAATGTATGAAGGAAAGGCAAGATAATATGGATAATGTAAATGCTCGAGGGTTTACCCTTATGGTAATGATATCGTTACTCAATTATGGCGATTAACAGAAAAATGCAATGCGCTTGCGATTATTGCTTGTCCTTGAACTAGTGCCAACGACCTTATAACTAAATAATAGGGGTTGAGATTATTGGCTTTTACCTTATGATAAGGTCTTCGTCGGTTAATGATAATTAATGGAGCATTGATCTTGATTTATTTCTTCGGGTCTCAATAGTGGTTGGTCGATATTGAAGTCCTCCTGACTTGAGTCTCCCGTAGAGGTCATGATTGTCCCTGATTTTGTAGTACTTGGTAGTATTGCATTGCGTGGTCTGCTTGTGTCGGGAGGGATGTAGACACCTTCAGTAGCCTTAGTATATATGTCTGTGTGTTTCTCTGCATCAAGAATCCAGTGTCGTATCAAGAGTCTCAGGCCCTTTAAAGGCAAGGTTTCCACTCTTGCGACACACCTTAGGGGATTACTAGTTTCTGCCTGAGAAGTCGGCCAGGAGCTTATCTGACCTCCTCTCTCTCCAGAGCAGAGGACTAAGATTAAACGTCCTTCTTTCCTGTGCAAAAATAGTAAACCTACTACCATGGATTCTACCTTCTGTGTTCGTATGGTACCTAACCCAGTATGTCGTTGTTGTTGAAGATATTGTGGGGTGCCTTGGTCTTGGGTGTTCTTTGCTTGCAGTTACTTGTCGTGCGCCTTGCGTATTCTTGTTGTGATCATCATGGTTGCATCTTTTCAGTCGTGGGGTGGCGACGTAGAGTCCAATGTGTCTGTTTCCCCTCCTACACGCGCACACACACTTTTAAAACAATTTTTTTTTTTTTGCACCTGTTGTCCGAGTTGTTGTCGTAACAAGGAGGGTCGTTACAATATTAAGGAATTGAAAGTGCCACGTGGAATAAGTAATGAAGGTGCCACGTGGAAGATGCAGGTATATCCACATGGTGATGGATGCATTATAAGGTTTCCAAATCATAGAAAAAAAAGATCCCCTTACTTTTTGACTTTTACTATAAGCTCCCTTTTACAAATATTTACTTTTATAACGTAAGTAACCCTCCTCCTTGACAAGAGGTTAAACTGCAAGCGGGGGTAGCATTAGTCGCATGTATGGGATTAAGGATATATGTTACTAAAAATCACATGACTAAAAACATAGTAACCAACTTAATGTGAACTGTGACCTCAAAATGAGAATTATGGCCCAAAAAACCCATATTTTTGCATAAAAAACATCAAAATCAACCCCCAAATCAAAACGTTGTGCTACCGATAGCACCATTTTTTAAAACATGGTCAAAATTACAACGTTTTTCAAACATGGCCTTCAAAACTTAGACAATAGCTCAGAAAAACCTTAACATCAACACCTAAAAAAATTAAGATGTTTTTGCATTTTTTCTTTTCTTTTCAAAACGTTAAATTTTGAGATCATTTGAAATAGTATTTTTATCACTTGGTACCATTAAAACCAAAACCTCAAAATCAACCATCAAATTGAAAAGTACTGCTACTAGTAGCACCCATTCTAAAATTAGGGTATGAAAATGACACATTTTTATAATGTGGTAAAAGAACTCATCATTACTGTAAACAAAATCATAAAATCAACCCTAAATGTTTACTTTTTAAATGTTGTTATCATGCAAAGCACAAGGTAATACATAATGTATGGAAATATCACAATATACATTAAAAATTCAATGTCACTTTTTAATAATAAAAAAGTAAATACAAGTTACATTGAATGAAACATAAACAATTTCTTAAAAGTATTGTTATATTGACCATATTCAAAATATATGAGCTAATAAATTTTATTATATTATCCATAATAAAAAAACATATCATCCATAAAACATAACAAAATATTCATAACTTCATGTAAGATCATATGTAAGTTCAATGCTCATTTTTAGTTACCATACAAACATCATATGGATAAAAAATGCATAAAATGTTTCATACATTTATTCAGATTGACTCATGGTTTCTGAAATACCATCAGAGTCTACATTGTCTTCAGATGAATGTTTGGATGAAGATGTAGATGATCCATACTCTTATCTATTGTCTATGAATGCACCATTTGAGTCTACATGCATGCCCAACATTTCAGATGTCAAATGCCTTTTAGATCTATGACTAGGTTCAAAAGACTCTCATCTTGCATTTATTTCTTGCGACAACAACCTATTGATAATATTTGTTGTCTTGGAGCGTAGAGTTCCTCTCTTTGTCAAATTGAAGTCATAAAAAAGTGTGTCAACATCATCTAATTTTAAGAGGTCAATGCGACGATGATTTGTATTTTGACCCTTTCTTTTTCTCTTTCTATTGACATGTTTCTCAACCACCATCTCTGGCTTGTACACACCATTGAATGGGTGTGTACTTGTTTCATACCAATGCACTTCAACTGCAATAACATCATCATTTTGTTTCTCAATCTTTATAACCTTTCCTATCTAGAATGGATAACCATGTGAATCTTCAGTCGCTAAAACTGCAATCATGATACCCTCCTTAATATCTTGTACTAAACCCCTGCAAAGGTCTTCCATGGCTTCACGTTGTGCACGTGACCTTCACGAACCAATATGAATTTCTATTTCCTCTGCTTGTGTAAACTCAATAGCACCTTGAGATTCTTTTTGAACTTCAAAAATGTTTGTTTCTTCAGATTCGTTTGGCATATTTTGTGGCCAATGAAATGGAGTCCTCAACATTGTATCTTCATTTGTTGAGCTTGAAATTATGTTACTTTGACTATTTAAAAAAGACTCCCACCAAACAGAATCAACAACATCAAAGTACTCATATGTATCCTTAATGGAATTTTTAATTTCTTCCAAGCATTCAGAATAATCTACATCTCTATTACGCCTCCATGCATTATGGATTTCAACAACTGGTTGTAAAAATAATAACTTTGATGCAAAAATTGGACGATCTGGAATGAACTTAAAAAATGATAAACCCAATGAAGGCCCCCATTTTGTAGTAGTTGAATACTGCTTTCCCCATATAAGTGTTTCCCATCAATTTTTTTGAAACAAAATTGATGTTGGAAGATAATGTCATTAACTTGCTCAATACATTTTTCTTCATGATGTGATCCCTGAATAAACCTTTGCATGTCAACAATTTCTTCTAATATATGAAAAACAAGCTCTGGAATGTATGCTTTCTTGATACATTCAATCAATGATGGTAGACCTCCAACATTTTTCCTCTTCAATGTTACTGAAAAATGACTGAACATTTGATCAATATGATAATGAGTGTGTCCAACAAGAAGGAAACCAACTTTCACCTTTTGAAAGATTCCCATTTCAACAAGCATGCTTATATATTCAAACACAATTTGATTTTTATTTTCACAACTAGTGTTGTCCAACTATAGATAGAGAACTTGAGGAAGATTTCCAGATCAGTGAGTGAGTACATGATGAATTATGGTGATGGTCATATTTTCACCATGATGAATATTTGAAGCTATGAAGTAAACTATTGGACACATTTTCCCATTGAAAACCATACAACCAACCAAGTGAAACTGAATGAAATTCTCTTCCTGTAAATTTTTGGGTGTATGGAAAAAATGTGGTAGAAGTGTTTTCTTATGGTCCATGCCATCAATTATCATAACTAAATATTTGTTTGGAGCATCATAACACTTCTTCCGATGTTTGTACAACCTCTGCCTTTCACTTGATTGTTGATTTCGATGTTCTTGAAGTGCTTTGACTATGAAATCTGCACATGACATAAAATGAAAATATTGATCGTATGTTTTCATAGTTGATAACTATTTAATTAAAAGAAAACAAAATAGTAAATACATACCTCTTTCTGCCCCTTAAGATTTATCTCTTCTTGATTTAAGATTAGCACATATACTACAAATCCACATCCTTGACTTCTTAGGAATACAAACATTGTTGAATTGTTTCTTCCATATTCTTGTAAAATATGCATATGTAATAAAATTACCATTTCCTTCAACACCTTCAACATATCCTTTGTACAATTTGTAGATTTTCCTCCTTGAAAAATTATCTGGAATATGTATTCTGTCTCTATCTGGCATACACTCTCCATGTTTGGAAAATAAATCACGCATCCATGACAATGTAGTGTTTGGGAATGGCCTACTCTCTCTTCCATGATGTACCTTTGAATAAAATGATGGATCTTTTTCCAACCTTCTCTGGATTCTTGATAGACGAAGATTACCAATTGAGTGGATTTTTTTGAAAGCCTTTCTGCAAAGTAAAATATTTCCAATGTGATAATCATGTCATGTGTTGGTAGATATCATGCACCCCATCAAATATGAATTTTGCATGCTCTTATTCATTGACAAATATGTCTTCCTTTTATTCAAGGCATACATGTAGTCCATGATTTTCAAACAATTCTTTTGACAACATTCACTTGAAATCAGTTCACCTATGGAAATTGATTTAGTGATAAATTCTTTCCTAGACCTTGTATAACTAGAATTATTTGGATTGACATAAAAAGGTCTAATCTTGGTCCTAGACACAATGTTTCTTTGCAATGTCTCCACTATTTCATCATCCTCACTAGAAGGATTTTCCTTATCACCACAAGGAGTATCAACCAAAACATTGTGAGGAGTTTGAACTAGATAATGCCTATCACCTTCATTTGTTGTAGTTGAATGTTTGAGAACATCATCATCAACATAATCATTTGGAGGAAAATCATCATCAACATTGTGTCCACTATTGACATAATCATCTTCATTGCATTAAAAATACCCACTTGAGTGAAAATTTTCACCATCTTTCTTAGTGCCTTGAAAACCTTCATCAATATCTTGAAAATCCTCACTTGGAGGAAAATCAACATCAACATTGTTTCTTTTTAATTTATCACTCGGGAAAGAGTGACCACCAATGGTGTAATCATCTTCACTACTTTGAAAATCACCACTTAAGATATTTTCTTCATCATCCTCATTACTAGCTTCAAAATCCTCACTTGGAGAAAAATATTCATTATCGTCATCAATACCATGAAAATCCTCACTTGGAGGGAAATCATCAGCACCAACATTGCTTCATTTAAATTCCTCATTCGAGAAAGACTGTCCAGCATTTCCATAATCACCATCATTACTTTTAAAATCCCCACTTGGGGGAGATTCTTCTTCATCCTCATTCGTGCCTTGGAAATTCTCACTTGGAGGAAACTCTTCATCAATACCTTCAAAATCCTCACTAGGAGGAAATTCATAATCACCAACATTGTTGTCTTTAAATTCCCCACTCGGGAAAAAGTGTCCACCATTGTCATAATCATCTTCACTGCTTTTAAAATNTCTTCGGGTCTCAATAGTGGTTGGTCGATATTGAAGTCCTCCTGACTTGCGTCTCCCGTAGAGGTCATGATTGTCCCTGATTTTGTAGTACTTGGTGGTATTGCATTGCGTGGTCTGCTTGTGTCGGGAGGGATGTAGACACCTTCAATAGCCTTAGTATATATGTCTGTGTGTTTCTCTGTGTCAAGAATCCAGTGCAGTATCAAGAGTCTCGGGCCCTTTAAAGGCAGGGTTTCCACTCTTGCGACACACCTGAGAGAATTACTAGTTTCTGCCTGAGCAGTCGGCCAGGAGCCTATCTGACCTCCTCTCTCTCCGGAGCAGAGGACTAAGATTAAATTCCCTGCTTTCCTGTGCAGAAATAGTGAAATCTACTACCATGGATTCTACCTTCTGTGTTCGTACGGTGCCTACCCCAGTATGTCGTTATTGTTGAAGATATTATGGGGCGCCTTGGTCTTGTGTGTTCTTTGCTTGCAGTTACTTGTTATGCTCCTTGCGTCTTCTAGTTGTGATCGTCGTGGTTGCGTCTTGTCAGTCGTCGGGTGGCGACGTAGAGTCCAGTGTGTCTGTTTCCCCTCCTACACGCGCGCACACACCTTAACACAAAAAAAAGAAAATTTTTGCACCTGTTATCAGCGTCATTGTCGTAACTAGGAGGGTTCTTACAAAGTTGCATCCAACCAACTGACTATGGGTGTGCACCTTTCCACCCAACCATAGGATCTAAGTCATTCATTATTATCACTCTCTCCACCCCCATTCCAAGCCATGATATCACTAAGGAATTTATGCCATCTCTCAGAGAAACTCTCTATGTCACAACAACCCTGCGAGGTTTATTAGATGCTTCTTCAGCATCAAGCTCACGTTCAAGTCCTTCAGGCTATGTTCTTGACACTTACTTTGGGTTCTCACATCTCCCTTACGAGCTTGTGGTCTCATCCCATGTCCACTCTCTTGATATCTCTATATGTATCTTACCTTCCCTCCTCTGGAAGGTTTTTGACCTGTCATTTTCCTTCTGTCAGAAGGAAGCTTGGGTTTGCAGGTCTCTGTGGTACTTCGAGCTGACATCCTGCATCTAGACCATGCTTCCATTCATGGGGGTGGTTGATGATTCAATCACTGGTCCTTTATTTATTAACTAATTTCTTTCCTCTAGAGATATAATGGCTTGTACTTCAATGCTTCACCCCCCAACAATCAGTTATGGCCAGTTTAACAATAATACATTTACATTGTCCACATGCCTTAGCATGGTAATCCTATTTTATGATTAATTACAAGTTGGGGGAAACATGAGTGTTACAACTGATTTGAATGTTTTTCCTTTGGGGTCTTATGACTTGTTGATTGGTATGAATTGGTTCAAAGAAAATAGAGTAATATTATACTATTATAATAAGACATTTTTATGTATAGATGATACTGGTAATGTTGTTAATATTAAGGGAATACCTAAAATAGTTTATGTTCGGGAATTATCATCATTAAAAATGAAAATGTGTTTGCGTAAAGGTTGTAAATTATATGATGTGCATGTAATAGATAATAGGGAAGAAAATAAACAAATTAATATCTCAGAGTTTCTTGTTTTAAATGAATTTAAAGACGTATTCCTAGAAGAAATTCCAGTATTACCTCCACAAAGAGATATAGATTTTACCATAAATCTACTACTTGGAGAAGTACAAGTCTCTAAGGCTCCTTATAGGATTAACATCCTAGAGTTGAATGAAATAAATATACAATTACAAGAATTAATAGATAAAACATACATTTGATCAAGTGTGTCTCCATGGGGAATACCTGTACTTTTTGTAAAGAAAAAGGATGGCAATTTACGACTATGTATTGATTACCGACAACTAAATAAGATGACCATCAAAAACATATATCCTTTACCTCTCATTGATGATATATTTGATCAAGTAAGAGGAGTGACGATAATTTCTAAACTTGACTTACGATCTGGATACCATCAAAAAAGAACTTTTAGAATAAAAGATGAAGATATTCATAAAACAAAATTTAGAACAAGGTATGGCCACTACGAGTTTGTAGTAATTCCTTTTGGTTTAACAAATTCTCCAGCCTCATTCATGTGTTTAATGAATAATACTTTAAGCAAATACTTGGATAAATTCGTCATTGTTTTCATTGATGATATATTAGTATATTCGGAAAATGAACAAGAACATGAAGAACATTTAAGACTAATTTTACAAGTGTTAAGAGAACATGAACTATATGCTAAGCTCAACAAATGTGACTTTTATAAAGATAAAATATAGTATTTAGGACATGTTATTTCTAAAGAAGGAATTTCTGTCAATCTAGATCAAATCAAAGCTATAATGGACTGGTTTGTTCCCAAAGACGCTATTGACATAAGATCTTTTATGGGAATTATTGGCTATTATCGAATATTTATTGAAGGTTTTTCAAAAATTGCATACTCTATAACCTCATTACAAAATAAGGGAATACAATTTAATTAGACAGAAAAGTGTCAAGAAAGTTTTAATAAATAAAAAAATCTCCTAACTATTGCTCATATACTAAAAATTGCAGATCCATACAAAGATTTTCTTGTATGTATGAATGCTTGCAAAGAAGGTTTAGGAGGGGTTTTAATGCAATAAAATTATGTGGTAGCTTATGAATCTAGAAAGATTAAAGAAAAATAAAATAATTATTCTTCTCATGATTTAGAGCTAGCTGTTATAATACACACCCTTAAGATGTGGCGACACTATCTTATAGGAAGGAGATTTTTCCTGATGTTCGAGCATATTAGTTTAAAATACTTGTTTGATCAACAAAATTTGAATGCTTGATAAGCTAGATGGTTAGCTTTCCTAAGTGAATATGATTTCGATATAAATCATATTAAAGATAAAGAAAATAAATTTGCATATTATTTGAGTTGTCATATAAATTTATCTTACATGATTGCAAGTAGTAGTTATGAGACAAATTTGGAAGAAAAAATCAGAACGACTACAAAAAAAAGATGAAAAATATAAAGTTTTAAAATGAAAAGTAACTGAAGGCGAAGTAGACAATATTGAATCATATTTTAGAATAAGAAAAAAATGGATTACTAATGTATACCAATAGATTATACATCTCTGATTCAAATGAAATAAAATTGTTAATATTGAACGAATTGGATAAAAATCCATATTATGGACACCCTGGGTACCAAACAATGATTACCATGTTAAGAAATAAATTCTATTGGAAAAACATGAAAAGTGAAGTGGAAAAATTATTGGCAAGATGCTTGGACTGTCAGCAGGTAAAAGGTGAGCACAAGCACCCAGCAGGCCTACTACAACCTCTACCTATTTCAGAATGGAAATGGGAGGTTATTAGTATGGATTTTATAACAGGATTACCTAAGAATAATAAACATAATGATTCTATAATGGTTTTTGTTGATAAATTATGTAAGGAAACACATTTTATTCCTGTTAAGTCCACTTATAAAGCTATTAATATTGTTGATATTTTTTTGAAGGAATTTTTTAGATTACATGGTGTGCCTTAAGTTGTAATCTATGATAGAGATGTTAAGTTCACATGTACATTTTGGAAATATTTGTTTATAGGTTTGAATACCCAATTAAACTTTAGTACTTCTTATCATTCGCAAACAGACAAGGTGATTGGAAGGATAAACCAAGTATTAGAGGACATGCTTAGAATGCATGTAATGAATAATCATAGTAAATGGGAAGAGTATTTACATCTTGTTGAATTTTCTTATAACAATCATTTTTAGGCTTCAACGAAATTAAGTCCTTTTGAAATACTTTATGGACAGAAATGTACCACTCCAATTTCTTGGTGTAGTCCGGTGGATAGATTAATGTCAGGTCCTAATATGTTAAAAGACATGGAACTAACTGTGAAACAATTACGACATAACTTGAAGGTGGCACAAGAACGATAGAAAAATTATGTAGATTTAAAAATAACTCCGAGAGAGTTCCAAGTTGGAGATTATGTTTATGTAAAAGTTAAACCTAGGAAAAGTTATTTGAAACTTAGAATTTGTACTAAGTTAGCTCCAAGATATTGTGGACCCTTCAAAGTGTTAGCAAGAGTGGGGCCAATATCCTATCAGCTGGCACTTCTGACTTCAATAAAAGTACATAATGTTTTTTAACGTTTCTTTATTAAAAAATATATGCATGGTGCTACTCATGTGGTTGATTGGGATGTGATACAGGTGGAACCCGAAGGAGAATTCCAAGTGGAACCAAAGTGAATTCTCGATAGAAGAGAGCTTATTCCCTGAAACCGCACGATCGTGCAAGTAAAGGTCCAATGGGAGCACCTTATTCCTGAGGAAGCTACTTCAGAATTGGAGAGTCATATGCGAGATGCATATCCAATTCTTTTTTGAGAGGAGTTGAACGACCTTGAGGAACATTGAGGACTATGTTAAAATGTAAGGGGGGATGTATGTAATATCCTAGATTTTCAAAATTTTAAGAGTTTATTTATTTATGCATTTGAACTGTTGAATTTATTTAAGTTGACCAAGGGTGGTCAAAACAAGTGTAAGACATTTAAATATTATTTAATAAAAAGAAGGCAATGGCAATCTGAAGGTAGTTGTTAAAAAAGTGGCTGCTGACCCACAAGGAGGAATGGAAAGTGGCATTTCATAAAATACCAAGTGGCAGGAACTGGGGTCAAACTCAAGTGGTTCAAGGAAAGATATTCCCATAAAATTTAGTCAAAACTCAAGTGCGATTTTGAGTGATCAGGTGGCTCATTAATGATCAAAATATCTAGGCAAGTGAATAAAAATACTTCAAATGAATTGATCAGGAGGCTCACATGACTGGGAAGAATACCATAACATAGAAATGTGTGATATTGGAGAGGACGTTTTGTAGGAATAAGATCTTAGTTGTAATGTACCCCAAAATTACCAAAATAAAAAAAAAATAAAAAAATTATGTCAAGGACATTAACTTTCTTCTTTACAATTAACTTAACTTCCTTTCTTTACAGTTCATAGATTCCAAGATGTAAGGATAAGTTCTGGAAACATACATTATCTTTGTTCCACTCTTCCTAGGATTATGTTCCTAATTTTTTTACTCTCCCGAAATTATTCAAGTTACAAGGTAATCATAAGAGCAACTAGGAATGGCCTTATCATTCCTAGCCTATCAGATTCCTTGTTATATTTCTATCATTATGGAAGTGTTATTAGTATTCAATATAACAATCCATATTCTTTGAAAAATACAGTATAGTATAGTATTGTATAGTATATTATATTATATTATTCTTTGAAAAATACAGTATAGTATAGTATTGTATAGTATATTATATTATATATATATATATATATATATAGGTATATATATATATATATTACACATATATATATAAATTCCTATCGATTAATTCCTTGATATGTGAAGCTACATATATTTGGAATATATCGTGTGCATACTGTCAAGCCCTCTTATAAAAATATAATTCAAAGTATTAATAAGTCCAATAGGGTAAACTCCAAAGTATGGGCATCTTTCGATTTCCTGTCTAGATGGTACTAAGGTATAAGGGATAGCGCACTTTGGCATAATCAAACTAAGAGTATTCTAGGCAAAGAAACATTAGTCCCAGTCGTGGTGTGGCTGTGATATCAGGGTCTTAGTCTGAAATTTATGCCAAGAAGGAAACTCGTATAAGTTTAGTCCTTGGCCCACCTTGACATTAAAAACAAATGGTTGGTCGGTTTCTCGTCGAAGTCTAAGGGTTAACCCCTTACGAATTAAATCGTTACACTCTAACTGAATTGGGCTTAACTTTGTTAGTTATAGGGTAATGTTCTGGAATTTTTCCGTCCTTCGCATTAACTCGACGCGAGAACCGGTGGAGGGACTGTCAGGGCACATTAAACCCTTCATCCAACTCCTTAATGAACGTTTGCGCAGGGTCCCGTCCGAGGCTGTCACCTACCTTCGTGTCCCATATCAGTTTATCCACCTCCCAAATATCACATGGCTTGATACGGTAGCATTAAACGTTTCCCTCTTATCTTTTCCGACAGATTTAGCTAGGTTCATTTCCACTTCGGATTGATTACTCTGTGTAAAGAATTCGAGGGTGACTGTGGACCAAAAGAAACGCTATGGTTTAAGCGCCGAGGAGGAACTTCATCCTGGCAGAAGAAGAATGTGAACATATCGTCCTCCTTAATCAGGTAAGCATATTCTTCCGTCGATTAGTTAAACCCTCCTGTAGTTTATTGGTACTCTGCCTGTGGATTTCCGATTTCAATGATTTCTTTGCACAAAAGTTTCAGTATTTGAGAATATGAATATTATCCATAGGGCTTCCTTGGTTTATGCTCGGTGGTTGATATTGCGTGTTGTTAGTTTGGGTCTCTAACAGTCTATAGATTCCTTTGAATTATTAGGTGATAATTATCATAGTATTTTTCCTTTATAGGTTATTGCATTCCCATTCAATTAAGTCTGTAAATAAATGTATATCAGGTGGAATCCTTATGTATCAACGATATCACATGCTATTATTTGAATTCATGACTTAATATTAGGGTTACGTCCTCCATTTAAATCATATCGACTTCTATGGGTGTAAGATACCATTCAAAAATTGGTATTCCGCATGAGTATTGGCTCTGTTAAATCTCCGAGCATTGAAATATCTTCAACATCGAATTTGTCTTATGTTTGGACTCGATAAAATATATTCAACATAATATTTAGTTCAATATTAAATGTTTTGGCAAAATATACCTTTCAGCAAGAATATCTGACTCCTACGCTAACTAGATTCTTGCATTTGTTCTAAAGTGTAGAATACATTTCGCCTGTATTTCTTGGTCATTTTAATATTCAGAAGTTTCCTTTGAATTTTCTTTCTGGTATTTAAGTTTAAGGACTGTTTATATTGTGACCTAATGATGGGACCCCTGATTTTTGCGAGGGTGCCCATCAGATCGACTTTGGCCCCCTTCTCCCTTCTATTTCGTGGATGACTTCATCGACTGCACAGAGACAAGACACCATATACTATGGCCCCAAGCTAAGTGCAATCCAAACTCTTATGTATTTGTTTCCTTTATAATCAATTTATCTGAGAAATTAAATTTTGTATACCATATATAAGCAACTCTATCGTTTCTTGGCAATTACTAATGGAAATTACTTGATTTCCTTGCAGGGTTGGAGCATCTGAACCCTTGGATTATGGGAATCCTCCCATATAAAAGGTACTTGAGTTCTTTTTAGTATTCTCAGGACTTAACATTCCAGGTTCTAATAACGAAGCTTCTCGGTTTCAATATCGAATAATTTATTTTGCACAGTACCGTCTCAGTGCATATTTAGCAAATGAATCGAATGTTGTAATAGTATTCATTGTGGAAGACTATAATGCAATAATTGTATGGTTTGGGCATACCTTTGACTGCTCGTTTTGATTTGGGTTGTATGATAAACTTTAATGTTTAAGACACATGATTTTTCTCCTATATACTATAATAAAATACAAGGATTAAGAACGATTTAATTCTAGACTTTGTCGATACACTGGTTATTCATTCTGATTAGATTTTTTATGAAACGAAGATCATATGAACATTATGCTTTTAGGAAGCATGTTCCCTAATTTTAGTTGCTCCTACATTATTGTGTTTTCAAAGAACTTCATTGTGGCCAATAGATCTGTTGTTTTCTTTTATTCCATTGATGTATGACTTATACAGAGGTGTGACATCCCCAAAAATAAATTGTTTTTGAATTTGCAATTTCTTAGGAAATTTATTCCATTTTTGGTAAATTCGAAATTTGATTTTTTTTCCATTTATGGCAATTCCGAATTTGGTTAATTGTAATTAATAATTATGACTATTGGGTAGAGATCTGATTTGACCCAACTAACTAATTGACTGTGACACTTGTATGAAAACAAAATATTTTATCATTATTGCAGGAGGAGAAATGGAACAAACATGTTGAAATCAACTGACCATGAATCCATGAGTGGGGAACATGTTGGAACTACTTGAGGGCTGATTGTTACATGTGGAAAATCAGGAATTTGGCCATTGGCAGCCCCTAAAAATTAGGGATTTAGAAAGCTACGAAAATTCCCAAGAGGGAAAAAGACCTAGGCATTTTTGGTTTTGATATATAACATATGTGAGGAGGCAGGACGATGCCTAGTATGCGGGGAAAAGAACTATTGATCGCTTGTTGTTATGAACACTATTTGTGAGTGTGAGGCAAGGGAAGGTTTTCTGGAATTGAATGACTTTTGTTGAGGAGGAGTTCCGAGTTAGCCCTCATGGATTCATGGTTAGGCTAGGGGGTGAATATGACAAGTGATTTTCGATGCCATATTCTATGGTTGGGAGGAACATGGTTGTTCCCTTTGTCTTCCCGCGAATTGGTTCAAATATGCTATTCTACCTCTCCTCTGGATGGATGTTGATTAATTAGATATCTGATAGAATGCATTTGTAAATTCTGCATCAAAGTATTTCTATGGATGAAGCCTATTATAATGTCGTGAAACTTGAATCTGGAAGAATGGGCTAAACGAAACTTGAATGAATCCTATATGTGAAATAAATTATAGAACGAATACTATTATTGTTATTTGGTATATTCACTGAAAGATACATCCGATTAAAGTTTCTTTGTTGTATATTTTTTATGTAGGTTAGACCCCTATTATAACTTGATAAATTACATGATCACGTAATGTTAATTGTTATAGGGAAAACACTATTATTATAAAGAATGGATTGATAAAATGATTGAGGAATTTCAATTGCGGTAGGAATATAATGTAAATTACAAGTAGCATTGCAAGCCATTATGTATTAGACGTGGCAAGAACGGAGCTATAATAGATAAAGTAATAAATTAATAAAATAGATGCAGATACGAATTCTAGAAGATTCCTACCATGTCATAAGATCATATGCTGACACAACATTTAAGTTTTTCTTTCCATTTGTACAGAATAAAAGGACCCAAATTGGAACAAATAACCACTGTATTAAAGGATCTACAAAATATTAAGTCATTACTTATAGAAGCCAGACCAAAATTTTAAGAATGCATTTGGGAATTTCACTTTTCCAATCACTATAGGAAACCAAGTGAAACTATACCGAATGTCTATAAATCTAAAACTACAACCGTGTCTACTCAGACTTCGGAAAGGTTTACAGAAGGGAACACAAATAACTTTTTCACCGAATACAAGAATGAAACATCTGAAATCGTTGCGCAGATGAAAGACTAGAAATATTTATCATTTATGAATATCAGTAATTATATGAAGGAAAAGTAAGAAAACACCAACAAAGCGATAATTGTTAATAACTAAGTATTCCAGGGTAATACTCAACTTCTGATTCCCAGGTTCGCATGTTTTCTTTCCCCTTGTCGTTTTCTGTTTGGACAGACGCACGGGCCTAGGGAGGATGGTGCAATAACTCCTTGATGGGTACCCTCTCATCAATAGGGTCCATCATTAGTGATACATATCAATTCTTGAAACAAATTAAACAACAAAAAGAAGGAAATCCTTGCACAGTAGACCACGACCTTAACGAAATGAAATAATCAATAGTATCGAGTTTTCATTTTAATCCATAAATGGTACAAGGCATGCTGGGAGAAACACAATATAATATTTTCATACAAAACCGGGACTATACCTAACTGGTTGGGTCTAACCCTTCCAGAACCAATTTCATAGAGTAGTAATACAGATATATCCCTTCCTTTGAATCTAGATGGATAGACCACAATAAAGACTGTAATCACTATAAACAAAGGGTTTGATACTGTAGGATATTAGTATTGGAATGTTCAAGAATTGAAGAGATCATATTTTAATTGACACCAACCAGAAATACTTTAAACATACCAAAAATCAATACATGCGAGGGAACCAACTAAGATTTGATAAGATATAGAAGTAGGGGTTCACTCCTATACAGGGAAAGGAAATTAAAATACAATATTACACAGCGGGACCTCGCCATTCCAAAAGAGAACTCTCGCTCAGTCTCACGAAGTTCAATTTCACGTCTCGACATTACCGACTGTAAGGATAACGTTAGACGAAGGTTACGAAACCCTAAGTATTTACAATAAAGACAATGATACAGATGCATTCTCGGGAATGTTGTTATCTTAGAAGGGTCAAGGAAGGAATGACTAAACAATACCCTTCTACAGACATAGAGACAAGCAGAAAGATTTATGTAAGAAAATTAGTAAGAGTAGTTTTGAGTGTAAAGAAGAATGTATAACATAAGTTACAAATGAAATGGGTTCCTAAAGAACCACCTCTAGTTGTCTAGGGAAATATGTTAAAGACTTACTAGGGAATGTAGCGTCATGTTTTTTATTCATCGGTTAATCGAACCTCCATTGACGACAGTCACCTCTGCTAAAGAAGTAATACAAATATCCTTTCGTAGAATCCCACAATGAACACCATAAACAAATAAAAACCTAGTAGGAACCTTACCTACTCAGTTAAATGATGAGGGTACAAAGGATGGTCTAACTAGGTGATGAGGCAGAGTTGGTGTGACTAAAATGGATGAAAGGCCAGGTAAGAACTTTGAAAATCGCACACATATGTTCACCTTTAAAGAAATAGATACAGAGTCTTAAACTCCCTCCTGACAGTAACCCTCCCCCTCACATCAAGATTAATTCATGAAGTAAACAAATGCCCCGAGACTAGACAAGTCAATACCAGTACATGCCAACTGTTTCGTTTAGTTACCTTATAGTTCGGGAGAAGGTTCTTTATTATTATTTTTGGTTAAGTCAAAATAACAAAAGTTTTCGTTATTCAAAACTCTGTTGAGCAAGGGAAGGAGAATATCACTAACCTAAGATATTTCATAAAGAAATGCCCATCGATAATCGAAACCATGAACGCTAATGCTAAATGCATTACCACCAAGCCACTTACCTTCAACTGTGATTATAGGATCTAAACCATGGTCTTATATATATGTATATATGGTAAGAAAAGGTTCATTCCCTTGAATTAAAGGACTCATTAGTACTGCGCACAACCTTTGGAAATCTCTTGTAATGAGAGACTAGGATTCACCAGTCTTAAGTTCAACCTATCACATAGATGCATGTGTTTAGATAAGCAAGTTTGTAAATTTAACCATTTATTTTCCTTATCAAGTAAGTTAGATAGGTATGTAGATGGCATCATCTGGTAGGACAGACTCAAGTCATGTCCAAAGATTTTAACCTTAACGAAGATCTTCTTTCTAATTCAATAATCATATGAGAATGAAATTGGAGATTAATGCCTCATAGGAATTTTTTTTTTTATGAAACATTTGAGGTACATTACATATGGTATCGGAGAAAAGGTTACCACACTAGACCTTGAACAAGGCCACATTAGTTACATAGCATATATTTCTATTTATGTAAAACTAATAAACCTTTATTGTTACAAACACAAAACCCTTTCTATTTTGTGTTAATCATGGAAACCAAGGATGATGCAAAAATCATACTTGATGGGAATCTTGAGCAAAGACATCCTTAAGAACCAAGACATAATAGTGACAGAAGCTCACCTAGTGAAGTTCTAGAAATGATGAGGAATCTCATTGTTGATCTGTAGGTTTTTAAATCCGACAATGAGAAACTGAAGAAATCACAGCAGGAGCAACAAGAAATAAATGAAGTCCTGCTGTGTAGTATAGTGACAAAGAAAATACCAAAGTCGATAACCATGAAGAAGAGGTCAGTAAAAGGGCCTCGAATAATTATGGTCCTAAAGCAGAAAAAGAGGACAACTCATCTGAAGGTAGCCCTTCAGCTGAAGATAAATAAAAACCAAACCAAAAAAGGAAACATGTAGATCATCTTGAGGGAGAATTTAAGAAGATCAAACCCACTACATTTGATGTGGAATCCAGGACAGGTGAGAAAGCTGAAGCATGGTTATTAGACATCAAAAAATATTTCCAGATATATAACTATTCCAACAATATGAAGGTCAGAATGGCCATTTACAATCTGAAAGGAAAAGCCAACATTTGGTGGCAAGATCTGAAATTGGCCAAGGGCCTAAAGGAGAAACAGATGGAATGGTCTGACTTTAAGAAATATTTCGAGAAACAATACCTATCTAAAAGCTAATATGAAAGGAAAAACAAAGAATTTTATGAGCTACGACTTGGTCAGATGACGATGGAGGATCTTATAAACAAATTTCTAGAATTACTAAGGTTCGTACCTTATATCCGGGAGGACAAGGTAAAAATCCAATGGTTCCTAAGCTGTTTACCACAGTCTTACAGGGACATAATTGAGTTTGAAAACCCCAAGTCCTTGAGTGAAGTATTGAGGAAGGCACGAATGTGCTACGACCAATACAAACAACAAACATATTCTCCCAAATCTTGGAAGGATAAGAAACAAGACCGAATGAACCAGCGGAAGAAGCGATACCAACTAGTTCCTTATCGGAATGCAGTAAAAAGATTTCCGAGAAAATACTTTCACTCCAATAATCCAAATACACAAGGAAACGATAAACCAGTGAACCCGGGAACGAAGAAGTTTGGGGACAGCCCCCGTGAACCATTAAAGTGTTGGGAATGTGGAGAACCTCATCTAAGGAGGAACTGTCCATGTTTAAATTTAGCAAACAGAACTGTTGTTCATAATTTGTAGGAAGCCTCAATGGTGGGTGATGTGGGCAGAAGCCTGCATTGGATAAATGCATCCGTGGATGGCCGACAAGATGACCATCGATCCTCTGTGGTGGAAGTCGAAGGTAAAGTCAATAACACTCGAAATTATGTTTTAATTGATCCTGGAGCTACGTTAATTTATATCACTCCTTATGTAGTAGAGTCAAATAAACTTAAGAATATGAAACACGCAAAATCATGGTTGGTACAACTAGCAACATGAACTAAAAGGAAAGTGGTTGACTTTATTTCTGATTATGAGCTCAATTTAGATGGTCAAAACACAAGAACAAATATGAAAATTATACTGCTAGGATCTTATGATGTGATTATCGGAATGGATTGGTTAGAAAAGCACAAAGCATCACTAGATTGTTATGCAAAGACACTAAAGTATAAAGATGAAAACGAAATTACTAGGACAACCCAAGGTATACCAAAACCAATATCAATTAGACAAGTTTCAACAATGCAATTCAAGAAATGCATGAGAAAGGGGTGTCAAGTTTACATCATCCAAGTAACAAACCTGTTATAAAAAGAAGATAAACTCGACTTGGAAGACTTTGATGTTCTACATGAATTCAGAGACGTATTTGTTGATGAAATGCCTGAATTACCCCCTATAAGGGAAATAGACTTTTCTATAGACCTGCTACCTAGTTCAACCCCTATATCCAAGGCACCTTACCGAATGAGTTTGTTGAAATTAACAGAACTAAAAATTCAGCTATAGGAATTACTGGGAAAAGAGTATATCGGACCGAGTGTTTCACCATGGGGAGCACAAGTCCTCTTTGTAAAAAAGAAAGACAGTACCCTAAGACTATGTATCGATTATAGACAATTGAACAAAATGACTATTAAGAACAAGTACCCCTTACCTAGGATAATGATCTGTTCGATCAAGTAGGTGGGGAAAAGATCTTTTCAAAGCTGGATTTACGATCTGGTTATCACCAAGTTAGGATAAAAGATGAAGACATAAGCAAAACAACCTTTCGAACAAGATATGGACATTACGAATTTGTAGTTATACCTTTCAGACTTAGTAACGTGTCAGCCATGTTTATGTGTTTAATGAACCGTATTTTCAGTCAGTATTTGGACAAATTCGTATTGGTATTTATTGACAACATCCTGGTATATTCTAAAACAGAGGAAGAACACAAAGAACACTTAAGAATAGTTCTGCAAACTTTAAGGAAGCACAAGTTGTATGCTAAATTCGATAAATGTGATTTTTATCAGAAGAAGATACAATACCTAGGACATATAATATCTGCAGATGGTATTGCAGTTGATCTGAAGAAGATAAGCACCATTATGGAATGGTCAGTGCCAAAGGATGTAGTGGATATCCGGTCATTCATGGGAATCGTCGGATATTATCGCAGATTTATAGAGGGGTTTTCCAAAATTGCTTACCCTATCACATCATTACAAAATAAAGGGACCAAGTTTAATTGGTCACAGAAGTGTCAAGAAAGTTTTAATAAGTTAAAGGAATTGTTAACAACCACACCCATTTTAAAGGTAGCAGACCCAGATAAAGACTTTACCGTATGTGTTGATGCAAGTAAAGAAGGATTAGGTGGTGTCCTAACTCAAGAAGGACACGTTATTTGTTATGAGTCCCAGAAATTAAAGGAACATGAGAGAAACTACGTCACTCATGATTTAGAATTGGCAGTGGTAGTACACGCCTTAAAAATGTGGTGACACTACATAATGGGCAGAAAGTCTCTATTATTGACAGATAAGAGCGGTTTGAAATATTTATTTAGTTAGTCGGATCTTAATGCAAGGAAATCAAGGTGGCTAGCCTTCTTGAGAGAATTCGACTTTGAGGTAAGACATATCAAGGGTAAGGAAAATAAAGTAGCAGATGCTTTAAGAAGAAGAGTCCATGGGTTGTCTGAAATAAATGTCAGCAAGGCAGAATGTGATCTGGAACAGAGAATAAAGACTGCAGGTATTAACGACAAAAAGTACACTAATTTAGTGCCAGAATTACAAAACACTACGACAAACTCCGACAAGCCATATCTCAATATCGATAAAAATGGCCTATCACGATTTAAAAACATACTTTACATACTAGATTCGGTAGAGTTAAAGATAACAGTTTTGGATGAAGTGCATAAGAAACCATATTCTGGTTATCCAGGATACCATAAAACGATAAAAACACTTAGAAAAGTATTTTATTGGCCTAATATGAAGGGAGAAACAACAAAATACTTGGCTAAGTGTCAAAATTTTCAGCAGGTAAAGGCCGAACACCAGCATCCAGTTGGCCTATTACAACCCTTACCAGTACCAAAATGGAAATGGGAGACCATATCGTTGGACTTTATTACAGGTTTGCCTAAAACTCAGAAACATAATGATTCTATTATGGTGGTAATCGATAAACTTAGTAAGTCTGCACACTTTATTCATGTAAAGTCTACTTTTGAAGCTATTAACATCACTAAAATATTCACGAAAGAAATGTTTAGACTGTATGGTATTCCTAAAATGGTGATTTCAAATAGAGACGTAAAATTTACATCTGCTTTCTGGAAAGAATTGTTTGCAGGGCTAAATACTAATTTGAATTTCATCACGAGTTATCATCCACAAATGGATGGACAGGCTGAACGAACAAATCAAATCGTAGAAGATATGCTCTACATGTACGTAAGAACAAAACCGAGCAAGTGGGAAGACTACCTGCACTTGGTGGAGTTTGCATATAACAATGGATACCAAACTTCGGCCAAATTGAGCCCCTTCAAGGTACTGTACAAAAGAAAGTGTATGAATCCAATTAGCTCGGATAAACCAGTTGACAGAATAATGGTTGGGCCAAAGATGCTCCAAGAAATGGAAAGTACGGTAAGAAAGGTACAACAAAACTTAAAGGAGGCATAGGACAGACAGAAAAGTTATGTGGACCAGAAAAGAAGACACTTGGAGTTTCAAGTGGGAGATCATGTTTACTTCAAAGTCAAAGCCCTGTAACATCCCGCTCTGGCGCACTGAGACCACTTATTCTTTGAGGACACTTGCTCACAAGTGATCTGGACCCCTTTTGATGTTGGACCTTATATATCTGATATTGATGTGATTGACAGATGATTGATGCGTTACTATTCATGTATACGGGTGCTATTGACTCAGTTGATTGAGTGTGCAGGT
>SNQJ01S0002577.1:71200-82946 GCA_010110895.2 Picea sitchensis
CAGACATAGATTACAGAGTCGTATATTTAATCTCTGCTACATTGATAGAGTCAGAACTGTCTTAATACCTAATGCCTTGACAAACAGTAAATACGAGAATTTACATTTCCAACACTCTTTTTATTTTTCTTAGGATCTACGATGATAAAGGTTGAAAGTAAAACTACATGAATAATAACACATTATTCACAATATCATTTAATTCCAGAACGTCGAAGAACATATTGCGGTATGTCAAGAAAAATCAAATCGTATTTCCATTCCAATAATTTTTGAACCAGGACATAGTAAGAATCCGACTAAATCCTTTCAGCCAATCATACAGTTTTAAATACGAATCTTTCATTGACCGTGAAGACGAGTAATAGAGATAAAAACCAATGTAAAAATGAACAATCTCTACCACAAAGTTAACTCTTTAGTCAAATCATTCTACCCTAAGTTGCCTAGTCTTCTGGGAAAATATAAGATGGAACCCAATACCTCTTAAGAGGATGACGGAGGTTGTCTCCCATGTTTTCGTGTGGCCAAAACCCTTGTACAAAATATGATAAAACCATTATAAATTGTTCAACAGAGATAAGATGATTAAATTTGGAAAATGAATAATAATAGGAAGGAATGGCCGATGTAATACTTAACTTTAATGGAGGAATTTGATACCCTTTGTCATTCCGCCAAGCCATGTACCTCCCAGAGAGAAAGGGGAGGAGGAGCCCAAGGCTCCCTGATGGGTACCCTCACAAAGCAAAGGGGCCCATCACTAGTGATAAGCACTAGTAAATAACCAAAGGGAAATATTACAGGGGATAATACACGAATGATGATCACAAAGAGATACATAAATCGCATGGAAAACATAAACCCAATATTAAAAAAATAAGTATAAAGATTTGTACGCCTTAGATAAACAAACATCACCAATTATTTGTCTAATACCATCTGTGAATTAGTTTAGTTAAGGAAAAGATAATACAGGATCAACACTGTGATGAAAAACACCAGATGTGTATGACCTGGGTATTACATTCAAATTTTAGGTAAATGGGCACAAAGGAATGAATCCGGATTTTTCTTAGTATATGACACAGGGTACAAACCATTTGATTTAGGGTTAAGCCGACTGCTAATTTCGTTAGCTCGAAGACCGTTTTTTTTAATCATTTCAGAGTTAATAAAAACCTGGTTACAATCAAGGTAGGAAACTCGAAGTTGGGAGAGAAACGTGAAATAACAACATTCTATACGGCCGAAAGGCCTTGATGTTCACTTAATCAAGGAAAATCCCGGATATAAAACTCTGTTACACACAAACAAATAGGGGACTAGATAATGATTGAGGCCAGTCCAAGTAACAAGGTCTCTAAGGGTTCAATTCAAAATAGCATATGTTTCAGAAACATATTTATAAAAGACACAGTAACAAGTTCTTCCCACAGGAGGTAATGGCTTGGTCTAGAAAATCTAGTACAGATAAAGGAGAAATCGCGAAAACCCTAAGTGTTGCTAGGGTAACGCCGACACCATATTACTATAGTAAACCATGAAATAAAACAAATAATGCTACCAAGGAAATTGACCAAAGGGATTGGAGTACACAAGACTTCTCTTAACGATACAGAAAACTCGGGTGCAAAAATGAAAGAATAGTCGTAGGTCGACTTACCCCGCATAGGGTTGCCCATATGGAAGTTCCTTCCATTCTCTCCTCCACCCAGAACAAAGACCAAACCACAAACTCATGACCACGATGCATACCAAATGGGGATGGTCTGTAACGTCTCGCACTTTCTTCGCAGAGACAAGGCGGGAATGAAAATGATAATATTGGGAACCCCCTTCGAATGGAGTAATGGGGATGGGTGGTAACCATACCGGAGCCATGTGAATATGACAAGCTGTCAAAAATACAATGGGAACATAAGTCGAGTACTGAACCAAATGGTCTTACCCCAAGAAATCTTAAATTTCTCACATAGGCTATTTAAGACGAGTTCGCATCGATCTCTGCAGTCTTCCCCGTATATTAATGGTGAAGTACATTGGCGGTCTATTTTAGAGTTACAACTTCTCCCTTGCTAGTTCTGGTTATATGTTGAACCTAACTGTCGATGCACTAACCCTTACCCGAATTTAGATAGCATGAATTTCGCTACTCAACGGGGAATGTTTAGTGGTGTCAAATGTAACCATGGCCACTCCGAGTTTAGCCTCTACATGCATTGGTGTCCTTACATAATTCAACTATGCGAAACAGTGATCAATGCTTGCCTAGAACGATACCTTATTTTAAAGGTATTTTAATTCATGTTTAACATTTTACATATATGGCTATTATTTGAATATGATAGTAGTTCTAGGTGGTTACACATCTATATTATATAAGTGGGGTGTAAACCTCAAACTAAGATAATGACTAGTCTTACATTTTGATGAAATCAGAAATATATTTAGTTATATACTTATACTCACATATAGCTCAATCTGCAACGAGAAGAGGTGAGCATATGTTAAAAACAAATATGATAGGGAAAGTAAAAAGGGCAATAGGACTGCTCTATAGTATAGTTAATAAATGTCTGAAAGTTTTGGAGACAAAAGATCAACTTGAAGTATCCTAATTAATTTTTTTTTTATGTAAATTTTGGGGTACATTACATATGGTATCAGAGCCAAGGTTACAACACTTGGACCTTGAACAAGGCCACATTATTTACTTATCATATATTTCTGTTTATGTAAAAATAATAAACCTTTATTGTTACAAACAAAAAACCCTTTTCTGTTTTGTGTTAATCATGGCAGCCCGGGATGATGCATAAACCATACTTGATGAGAATCCTGAACAAAGACATCCTGAAGATCAGAGAAAGAACAGTGACGAAATCTCACCTACTGAAGTTCTGGAAACTATGAGAAAGATCATTATTGAGTTGCAGGTTTTCAAACCAAACAATGAGAAAGTGAAGAAGGCACAGTAGGAACAACAAGAAATAAATGAATTCCTGCTGCATAGTATAGTGACAAAGAAAATCCAAAAGGACGAGAACCATGAAGAAGAGGTCAGTAAAAGGGCCTCCAAGAATTCTAGTCCTGAAGCAAAAAAAGGGGATAGTTCATTTGAAGGTACACCTTTAGCTGAAGATAAAACAAAACTGGACAGAAAAAGAAAGCAAGTAGACCACCTTGAAGGAGAATTTAAGAAAATCAAACCATCTACCTTTGATGGGGAATATTGAACAAGGGAGGAAGCTAAAGAATGGTTACTAGACATCAAAAAATATTTCCAGATATACAACTATTCTAGCAACATGAAGGTCAGAATGGCCATTTACAATCTAAAAGGAAAAGTCGGCATTTGGTGGCAAGATCTGAAATTAGCCAAGGGCCTAAAGGAGAAACATATGGAATGGTATAAATTTAATAAATACTTTAAGAAACAATACCTATCTGAAAACTACTATGAAAGAAAAATGAAATAATTTTATGAGTTACGACTTGGTAAAATGTCTATGTAAGATCTAATAAATAAATTTGTGGAATTACTAAGGTTTTTACCTTATATCCTGGAGGATAAAGTGAAAATTCAACAGTTCCTAAGTTGTTTACCGCATTCCTACAAGGATAGAATCGAATTTGATAATCCCAAGTCCCTGAGTGAAGTATTCAAGAAAACCCGAATGTGTTATGACCAATACAAACAACGGACAAAATTTCCCAAAGCTTGGAAGGATAAGAAACAAGACCGAATGAACCAACGAAAGAAGGTATACCAACCAACCCCTTATCGGAATGCAATAAAAATATTTCCAATGAAATATTTTCACTCCAACCATCCCAACACACAAGGAAGTGGTAAACCGGTAAATCTTGGAACAAATAAGTTTGGGGACAACCCCCGTGAACCGTTAAAATGATGGGAATGTGGAGAACCTCATCTGAGGAGGAACTGTCCATGTTTTAATTCAACAAACATAACTATTGTTCATAATTTGCAGGAAGCCTCGACGGTGGGTGATGTGGGAAGAAGCTTGCCTCGAATCAATGCAGTTGTAGATGGTCGGCAAGATCACCACCAGTCCTCTGTAGTGGAAATTGAAGGTAAAGTCAATAACACTCGAATTTCTGTTTTAATTGATCCTAGAGCTATGTTAAGTTATATCACTCCTAGTGTGGTAGAGTCAAACAAGATTAAGAAAATGAAACACGCAAAATCATGGCTGGTACAAGTAGCAACATGAACTAAAAGGAAAGTGGTTGACTTTATTTATGATTACGAGTTCAGTTTAGATGGTCAAAATATAAGAACAAATCTGAACATTGTACCACTAGGATCTTATGATGTGATTATCATAATGGATTGGTTAGAAAAGAACAAAGAAGTACTAGATTTTTATGAAAAGACACTTAAGTATAAAGACAAAAATGACACTAATAGGACAACCCAAAGTATACCAAAACCAATATTAGGTAGACAAGTTTCAACAATGCAATTCAAGAAATGCATGAGAAAGGGTTGTCAAGTTTATGCCATCCAAGTAACAAACCTATTAGAAAAATAAGATAAACCCAACTTGGAAGACTTTGTTGTTCTACGTGAATTCAGAGACATTTTTGTTGATGAAATGCCTGAGTTACCCCCTAGAAGGGAAATAGACTTTTCTATAGACCTGTTATCTGGTTCAACCGTTATCTCTAAAGTACCTTACCTAATGAGTTTATCAGAATCGACATAACTAAAAATTTAGCTACAGGAATTGTTGGACAAAGAGTATATTAGACCAAGTGTTTCACCATGGGGGGCATCATTCCACTTTGTGAAAAAGAAAGATGATACTCTAATACTATGTATCGATTATAGACAATTGAACAAAATGACTATTAAGAACAAGTACCCCTTACCTAGGATAAATGATCTGTTTGATCAGGTAGGTGGGGCCAAAATATTCTCGAAGTTGGATTTACGATCTGGTTATCACCAAGTTAGGATAAAAGATGAGGACATAAGAAAACCAACTTTTCGAACAAGATATGGACATCGCAAATTTGTAGTTATACCTTTCGGACTCACTAACACGCCAACCACATTTATGTGTTTAATGAACAATATTTTCAGTCAGTATTTGGACAAATTCATATTGGTATTTATTGACGACATCCTGGTATATTCTAAAATAGAGGAAGAACACTTAAGAATAGTTCTACAAACTTTAAGGAAACAAAAAATGTATGCTAAATTTGATAACTGTGATTTTTATCAGATGAAGATACAGTACCTAGGACATGTAATATCTATAGATGGAATTGCAGTCGATCCTTAGAAAATAAGGGCCATTATGGAATGGTCGGTACCAAAGGATGTAGCAGATATCTGTTCATTTATGGGAATCACCGGATATTATCACTGATTTATAGAGGGGTTTTCCAAAATTTCTTACCCTATCACATCATTACAAAAGAAAGGAACCAAGTTCAACTGGTCACATGAGTGTCAAGATAGTTTTAATAAGTTAAAGGAATTGTTAACGACCGCACCCATTTTAAACATAGCAGGCCGAGATAAAGACTTTACCATCTGTGTTGATGCAAGTAAAGAAGGACTAGGTGGTGTCCTAACTCAATAAGGACATGCCATTTGTTATGCGTCCCAAAAAATAAAAGAACATGAGAGAAACTACGTCACTCATGACTTAGAATTGGCAACGGTAATACACATCTTAAAAATGTGGCGACACTACATAATGGGTAGAAAGTTTCTATTATTCACAGGTAATAGCGGTGTGAAATATTTGTTTAGTCAGCCAGACCTTAATGCAAGGAAAACAAGGTGGTAGCCTTCTTGAGCGAATTTGACTTTGAGGTAAGACATATCAAGGGTAAAGAAAATAAAGTAGATGATGCTTTAAGCATAAGAGTTCATGGGTTATTTGAAATAAATGTCAGTAGGAATGAAAGTGATCTTGAACAGATGATAAAGATTGCAGGTAATAATGACAAAAATTACACTAAGACAGTGGGAGAAGTACAAAAAACTGCAAAGGATTCAGACAAAACAGAGCTGAGTATTGATAAAAATGGCGTACTATGATTTAAAAACATAATATACATACCCGATTCGGGGGACTATATCGTTGGACTTTATTACAAGTTTGCCTAAAACTCAGAAACAAAACGATTCTATTATGGTGGTAATCGACAAACTTAGTAACTTTGCACACTTTGTTCTTGTAAAGTCTACTTTTAAAGCTATTAACATCGCTGAAATATTCATGAAAGAAATTTTTAGACTGCATGGTATTTCTAAAATGGTGATTTCAGATAGAGACGTAAAATTTACATGTTCTTTTTGGAAAGAATTGTTTGTAGGGCTAAATACTAATTTAAATTTCATCATGAGTTATCATCCATAGACGGATGGACAGACTGAATGAACAGACCAAATCATAGAAGATATGCTCTGCATGTATGTAAGAAAAAAACCAAGAAAGTGGGAAGACTACCTCCACTTGGTATAATTTTCATATAACAATGGGTACCAAACTTCGGCTAAATTGAGCCCCTTCGAGGTACTATACGACATAAAGTGTATGAATCCAATTAGCTGGGATAACTCGGTTGACAGACTCATGGTTGGACCAGAAATGCTCCAGGAAATGGAGAATATGGTAAGAAAGGTACAACAAAACTTAAAGGAGGCACATGACAGGCAAAAGAGTTAGATGGACTAGAAAATAATACACTTGGAATTTCAAGTGGGAGACCATGTTTACTTAAAATTCAAATTCCAAAAAAGTTCGCTGAAATTAGGAAACTGTGTCAAGTTGGCACCCGATTTTTGTGGGTCGTTCGAGATACTAGCTCGAATTGGACCCGTAGCATACCAACTTGCACTTCCATCCAATCTAAAAATTCATAATGTATTTCATGTTTCTTTGTTAAAAACGTATGTTCATGACCCTACTCATATGTTCGATTGGAACTTGGTGCAGGTGGAACTAGAAGGCGAGTTCCAGGAGGAACCCCTGTGCATTCTGGACCGAAGAGAAATAGCACTTCAGAACAGAGGCATCGCTCAGGTAAAGGTGCAATGGAAGCACTTTAGCACTGAGGAGGCCACTTGGGAGTTGGAAAACGAATTGTTGAAATCTCATCCAACTTTGTTCCAAGGAAGGAACGAACATTGAGGACAGTGTTTTATTGAAGGGGGAAAGGATGTAACATCCCCAAAAATAAATTATTTTTGAATTTGCAATTCCTTAGGAAATTTATTCTGTTTTTGGTAAATTCGAAATTGGAATTTTTTTTCCATTTATGGAAATTCTAAATTTCGAATTTGGTTAATTGTAATTAATGATTTTGACTATTGGGCACAGATCTGATTTGACCCAACTAACTACTTGACTGTGACACTTGTATGAAACATAATATTTTATAATTATTGGAGGAGGACAAATGGAACAACCATGTTGAAAATCAACTAACCATGACTCCATGAGTGGGGAACATGTTGGAACTACCTCGGGGCTGATTGTTATAAGTGGAAAATCAGGAATTTGGCCATTGGAAGCCCCAAAAAATCAGGGATTTGGAAATTTGCAAAATTCCCCAAGGGAGGGAAAAGACCTTGGAAAAAATAATTTTGGATATATAACATATGTGAGGAGGCATGACACTACCTAGTATGCTAGGGAAACATATCTATGATTGCTTGTTGTTATGAACACTACCTGCTGAGTGTGAGGCAAGGAGAAGTTTTCTGATGTTGAACGACATTGTTGAGGAGGAGTTTTGAGTTAGACCTCATGGATTCACGGTCAGGCTAGGGGGTGAACAGGACAAGTGATTTGGCTGCCCTATTCTATGGTTGGGAGGAACATGGTTGTTCCCTTTGTCTTCCCGCAAACTAGTTGAGATATGTTGACCTACTCCTTTTATTGTTTGAATAATTATATATATTGATGTAATGTATATGTTAATTCTGTATCGAATTATTTCTATGGATGAAACCTGTTCAAATGTTGTCAAACTTAAAAATGATAGAATGGATTAAACACAGTCTGAGCGAATCATTTATGTTGATTTAACTATGGAGCAATTATTATTGTTGTTATTTGGTATACTAATTGAAAGATACATCTAGTTAAAGATTTGTAAGAGTCCATGTTGTAGATTAGACCACTGTTGTAATACGATAAACTATAGGATTGCAACATGATTATCTATTATAGGAACAACGCTATTTTATAATGGATGGACTGATAAATGATTGAGGATCTTCATTTGTGGTAGGAATAGAATGGAAATAAAAAACAGAATTACAAGCCACTTTGTATTAGACGTGACAAGAACAGATTTATTGTATATAAAAAGTATTAAATTAATCAAGCAGATATAAATACAAATTTCTAAGAATTTCTACCTGTCATAAGATCATATGTTGTAACGACCCTAGTTGGATAAATGATTAAAGATTATAAAGTAAAATTAATTAAAGAATATAATTGTGGTTAACTAAGTAATAATTTAACTACAGATCACATTTAATGACCTGAGAAATAAATTTAAGGGATCAATGAAATATGTTATAAAATGGTTACGTACCCAACAAGGGATAACTTGTTCATATCGAGAAGATAAACATTAAAGGAAGGATCAAGGACATGCACGGGGGTGGTTGAAGAAGTAACTGCATGGGTCGGTGAAGGAGGAATAAGGGAAGGAGGGAGGTTTACGTGAGGGATGATTTTCGAACAGAAGAGGAGGGGGATGGATTCTGAGGACTATGAGATTTGTTGTGAGCAGAGAGTTTCTGGCTGTGGATTTTGATCAGTTGAGGCACCGAGTTGCTGGAGGTTTTGGGCACGGGGGCCAGGATATCCATAGATATCCTGGAGCTAGGTAGTTTTCCTAGTTGGCAGGGAGGACAGTAGGTTTGGGCAGTTATTCTTTGTTTGTGGCAGGGTTGGTCTGTGCACCAGGCTGCAGGAAGGAAACAACAGGTAGCAAGGCAACATAAATTAGCATCATAACTAGGTAATTTGTTAAACTATGTATTTATTTCATTTTTCCATGAAATCATTATTCATTGATAAATATAAGTTACTGAAGTTGTTGTTATGAAAATCAATATTATGCTATGAAGTTATTATCTCAGTTCATAAAATAGATTTCTTATGAAACTTAATGATGTTTAGAAATATTTGGTTGTTACATATGTTGTTAGAGCATTCAAGTTTTGCTTTCAACTGTATAGACTAAAAGACCCAAATTGGAATGAGCAACTACTATAATAAGGGATTCAAGAAATATTTAGCAACTATATGAATGTATCTATGAATATGTACATACATGGTCCATTTGACAATCATTACAATATATGGCATAGAAATGATTGTACACAATTATAAAGTCTGATACCTACATTAGGTAATTGATTTGAAATTTTCTAATAGTTATACAGACCCACTATACAATTAAAAGGATGGCTATTTATATATAGATAGATAGTTTATATATGTATATATATAAAGAAAAAATTCCAGACATAAATTACATAGTCGTATCTTTAATCTCTTCTACATTGATAGACTCAGAACCGTCTTAATACCTAATGCCTTGACAAACAGTAAATACGAGAATTTACATTTCTAGCACTCTTTTTATTTTTCTTAGGATCTACGATGATAAAGGTTGAAAGTAAAACTATAGGAATAATAACACATTATTCACAATATCATTTAATTCCAGAATGTTGAAGAACAGATTCCAGTATGTCAAGAAAAATCAAATCCTATTTCCATTCCAATAATGTTTGAATCAGGACATAGTAAGAATCCGACTAAATCCTTTTGGCCAATCATACAGTTTTAAAGACGACTCTTTCAATGACCCTGAAGTCGAGTAACAAAGATAAAAACCAACGTAAAAACGAAATGTCTCTACCACAAAGTTAACTCTTTAGTCGAATCTTTTTGCCCATAGTCGCCTAGTCTTCTGGGAAAAGATAAGATGGAACCTGAATACCTCTTAAGAGGATGACAGAGGTTGTATCCCATGTTTTCGAGTGGCCAGAACCCCTTCACAGAATATGATAAAAATCATTATAACTTGTTCGACAGAGATAAGATCATTAAATTTGGAAAACGAATAATAATAGGACGGAATGACCGAAGTAATACTTAACTTTAATGGAGGAATTCGATACCCTTTGTTGTTACGCCAAGCCATGTAACTCCCAGACCGAAAGGGAAGGAGGATCCTAAGACTCCCTGATGGGTACCCTCATAAAGAAAAGGGGCCCATCATTAGTGATAAGCACCATTAAATAACCAAATGTTAATATTACAGGGGATAATACACGAATGCTGATCGCAAAGAGATACATAAATTGCATGGAAAACGTACACCCAATATTAAAGAAAAAAAGTATAAATATTTGGTCACCTCAGATCAACAAACATCACCAATAATATGTCTAATACCATCTGTGAATTAGTTTAGTTAAGGAAAAGAGAATACAGGATCAACACTATGCCAAAAAACACCAGACGTGTATGACCTGGGTATTACGTTCTAATTTTAGGTAAATGGGCACAAAGGAATGAATCCCGATTGTTATTAGTATAAGACGTAGGGTACAAAACATTTGATTTAAGGTTAAGCCGGCTGTTAATTTCGTTAGCTCGTAGAACCTTTTTTTTAATCATTTCAGAGTTAAGAAAAACCTGGTTACAATCAAGGGAGGAAACTCAAAGTTGGGAAAGAAACATGAAATAATAACCTTCTATACGGCCGAAAGGCATGATGTTCACTTAAGAAAGGAAAAACCTAGATATAAAACTCCGTTACACACAAAAAACTAGGGGAATAGATGATGATTGAGGCCAGGCCAAGTAACAAGGTCTCTGACGAGTCAATTCAAACTAACATATGTTTTGGAAACATATTTATAAAAGACACAGTAAACAGTTCTTCCCACAGGAGGTAATGGCTTGGTCTAGAAAATCTTGTACAGAGAAAGGAGAAACCACAGAAACCCTAAGCATTTCTAGGGTAACTCTGACACCATATCACTATAGTAAACCACGAAATAAAACCAAGAATGCTATCAAGGAAATTGATCAAAGGGACTGGAGTACACATGGCTTATCTTAACGATACAGAAAAATCGGATGCAAAAATGAAATAATAGTCGTAGGTCGACTTACCCTGCATAGGGTTTCCTGTCTGGAATTTCCTTCCACTCTCTCCTCCACCCAGAACAAAGACTAAACCATGAACTCATGACCATGATGCATACCAAATGAGGATGGTCTGTAACGTCTCACACTTTCTTCACAGAGACAAGGCGGGAATGAAAAAAATGTAGGTGGTTATTGTAGATGAGTTTGTATGTAGAAACAACCTCCTTTGGTTTCTCCAATTTCATCTCTAGCTCGCTGAAACAACTCCCTCAAAATCAGGACTGAAACAGGAAAAGATGGAACCCTGAAACAATGGGCTGAAATATGGCTTCAATTATCCCAACTGGTCACACCTGTGCATAACCTGAGAGAGGTTTTAGTTCTTCAACCTATTACAGAGAAAAACCTCTCTCATTTTTTCAAAATTCCTTCCCATTTTCCCGAAATCCTTCCCAGAAGTTGACTGGTTGAAACTGGAAAAATAACGGTTTTGAGTTTTTTGGGTGAGCGGTTTTGCAGGGGGGAAGGTGGTTTTCGGACCCCCTGAGGTGGTAAGTGGTATT
>SNQJ01S0002577.1:87516-106004 GCA_010110895.2 Picea sitchensis
TATATTTTAAATTATTTATTATATGTTTTATTTTAACGTGTTTAATATGTTTTATAATTTTGTTTAATATATATTTTTTATTATTGTTTTATTGTTATTTGTTTTTAATTAATATGTTTTTATATTGTTTTGTTTTTTGATTAATGTTAACTCTAATAAATGAGCCTAAACACTAACTTAATCAAACTAAGTTAATTACTAAATAATTGATTAATAATTAATCTAATCATTATTTTATTTTTAATTATCCTATTAAAATAATTTTATTAGGCTAATAAGCATTAGAAAATGCTAATAACCATTTATTATTAACCTAATATTTTTTATCCTAAGATTGTTTATGGAGGGATGAGTGATGGGCGTG
This sequence comes from Picea sitchensis, assembly GCA_010110895.2. Taxonomy (NCBI): domain Eukaryota; kingdom Viridiplantae; phylum Streptophyta; class Pinopsida; order Pinales; family Pinaceae; genus Picea; species Picea sitchensis. Next base: position 87,881 of record SNQJ01S0002577.1, read on the forward strand.
ATGAAGTGAAGGGTGAGGGACTAACAGACATAGCGGTGGATGAAGTATGCAACAAAGTGATGAAGGATCGGGCGAAATGGAATCAATTGAGCCCAGTAGGCCAGATGTCTTCATCGCGGGAGAAACACAAAATAAGCAGCCGAAGAATCAAATTACCTATGATTATAGGTCCCCAACACTCACATCTCTCATGATTCTCACTCATTCCCTTTGTTGTTTCGATTAGCTTTATTCACATGTTTCCACCTTAGCGTGACAAGAAATGACTCAACTCTTTGGTGCATCTCCTTATAAAACTAGTATATACTTTACACATGACACAAACCCTAATATAATTGTCGCATAGTATCTGCTCGTACTAATCGATTTCCTACTGATATTGAGGGACGCGTGAGGTTAACTCTATGATAATATGTAGTGTTATCTCATGATGAACTCTCTGCACAATCTACAACATGCACTGAAGTAAACCTAAGAACTATATGGTATCCATATGTTGAAGTAAATCTGAGAACCATATGGTATCCATGTGCTGATGTAAATCAGAGAACCAAATGGTTTGGTCATAGCTCTCAGTCTTCTCATGGTAATGGTATCACTCTGCCATCAAACTTTGTGAGCATCCATTATCAATCTATGTGCGTCCATTATTAGTTTATGTGACTGTCCATTACCAATTTGTTAGCATCCATTATCAATTTATGTGTGAGTTTCCATCATCAATTTTTTGTGAGAGCCTCCATCCTTTTTGTGTGAGAATCAATCATTTTTGTTGTGACTTGGAGGTTTCCTACACCTCTATTGGTTCCATTGTCCATTTTAATGGTGAAGCCCAATTATATTCCTACTGCATCAAGACAACTCTAATTTTATTTGAAGCATCTCCATTATATTTATATTTACATTTACTAGTGGGAGAACTATATAGAATGGTAGAAGAATATCATGAACACATTGATCTTTAACGACCTAAGGAAATGGATTTTCGAAGAAGTGATAGTCCCTCAGGGAAACAAAACCAATGAAGAAGAAGCCTCAATACTAAAGATGAAGTGTATTCAACCTCATAGAAAACCAGTCATTCTGACCACAAATAAAGAGTGTGAAATATGGGAAGAAAAAGACCTGAAGGTATATGTATTAATCTCCACGAAAGTAAGTGAGGAAGTGAGCCATCATATTGATTCCATTAGTGATTCCTATGGCACCTTGAAGAGGTTGAATGACTTGTATGACACAAATTTTGAGTTTGAACTCCTACAAGTAATGTTGAAGTTGTTCAACCTAGAGTTAAAGAATGATGACTCTATGGCTCTAGCTTTAGAAATCACAACCATAATGCATGACATTGAAGCCACCAGAGTGAATATTGATCTCCCTCTCATCACCTTCATTAAGGCCCTCTACCCTACATACTCTCACTACCTTTAATCATTGCGATCAAGTGATCAAATGAAATCCATGACATTTGAAAAGATGGTGAAGAAAGTTGTATATCCTGAGAAAGTCTTTGGAAATAAGCCAACTGGTTCAACTGGAAAAAATGTTTACCTTGCTCAGAAAGACAAGATTAAACAAAATAATTCTTCCATAGGATAAAGTAATAGAAGATGACATGGACATGGAAGAATGATTTTCAGAGAAAAGGTGTAACATCCCCCAAAATAAATTATTTTTTAGTTTGAAATTTCGTAGGAAATTATTTCCATTTTTGGTAAATTCGAAATTGAATTTTTTTTGCCATTTATGGAAATTTCGAATTTCGAATTTAGTTAATTGTAATTAATGATTATGATTGTTGGGCAGAGAGTTGATTTGACCCAACTAACTATTTGACTATGACGCTTGTATGAAACAAAATATTTTATAATTATTGCTGATGGACAAATGGAACAACCATGTTAAAATCAACTGACCATGACTCCGTGAGTGGGGAACATATTGGAACTACTTCAGGGCTGATTGTTACAAGTGGAAAATCAAGAGTTTGGCCATTGGCAGCCCCTGAAAATCAGGGATTTGGATAGTTACGAAAATTCCCAAGGGGGAAAAAGACCTAGGCAAAAATGGTTTTGGGATATATAGCATATGGGAGGAGACAGGACGTTTCCTAGTACGCTGGGGAAAAAGGAAAATAATCTCTTCCTATAATGAACACTAGTTTTCTGAGTGTGAGGCAAGGAGAAGTTGCGGAAGCGGAGGGACTATTGCTTAGGGGAGTTCTATGTTCGCCCTCATGGATTCATGGTCAGGCTAGGGGGTGAATGGAGCAAGTGATATTGGTTGTTCCGTTCTAAGGTTGGGAGGAACATGGATGTTCCCTTTTTCATTCAAAAAATTGGTTTAGATATGTTTATCTACTCTTTTCTGGTTATATATTTCTTTCTTTAAATGGCTGTTAGAATGCATCTATATATATTGTTGGGTGAATTATTTTATGCTGAATTTCTTTCTAATCAAGAATCATTTTGATTTAAATGAATGAAAGAGAGTGTAACTAGTATATTGTTGTGTGAATTATTGATGTGAGTTAAACTACGAATGGATGGAACAAACGTAGGATAACCCCCTGCAAGTTTTAATTTTATTCTTCGGATAAAATGCCTATATATATATATATATATATATATATATATATATATATATATATATATATTATGAGTAGAATCGGAATTTTATGGACACGCTTGCATACTTCCATTTTAAACAAATCATACTGATTTGATCTTCGGATATTAGGAATTATGTGTTCATATAAGTATCGGAAATCAATTCGAAGGAGTCTTTTATTGTACCGTTGACTCAGGAAATGCTGAAGGGTATGCAAGAGATAAATATTTATACATTCACATATTACTGTAATGAATCATACAAAGTAATAACACTACTATAATATCAATGCATAATAAGAATAAATATTCGTATAGAATGATATATATAGTTATATATATTTATGTATACCTAATGCCTGTACAAAAGTTTGATATTCTATTTCGACTTCGTTGAGATTCAATTTAAAGGAATATAAGTTTTCTGGAAATTTGTAGGTTAATTTCATACATGCATGACTATAGGTTTCTAGATTTCAGATCCAACAGGTATTAAAATATAATGGAAGACAAACAACCTAACTAGTCTTAACGAGATTTCTATAAAATATAATTAGGAACTAAAGAAAACAAATCAAATCTTTTAGCGCAAACGAGGTTCTGAAAACGAAATGCTAGAGGGGGGAAATCCCGATGAATTCAGGAAAATAGAAATATGGAACCCTTTAATGTATATACACTGTTTGATAAGTTTGAAATACGATGGCTTTATTAACTAATAATAAATCATTTCAACCTTGGTGTGAGTGAGATAGAACTGAAATAAATGAAGCAATAGATCTATTGAATACAACGAAGCTTTCTGAACATAATAATACAGAAGTAATAAAACAAAATTTGGAGGACATACTTTCTGGAAGTATATAGGCTGATATGCCTTCTTTATAAACAATCTAGGTAAAATAAAGAATCATAGTACCATTAAGACTAGATTTAAATTCGCTATAAACCCTTGTATTTCAAATACAAGTATACAAGAGAAAATCCTATGATTTAAACCTTAAAGTTTATTATACAAATCCAATCAGACCAAAAATCAAAGTGTGTCCCTCTTTATGAGATAACTGTGTTCTCTTCCAACAACGAGATATCGACATGAAAATAGGATTTACTCATTAACCAATCGCTACAGAAATCGGGACGAAACTTCACATAATAACGATAAACCTGGGATGGAACCATGGCCTTCATTTCTAGAACCTAGAAAGCTAAGCCTGAGAGTTATTGTGTACGGAACCCGAATACCTTTTGTGTGAATGATAGGAACTAGCATCCAGAATTATGCGACATCGTAGTCTCTGGAAGAATTTCCATTTTAAACATTAGTAAAATATACGAAAGTAAGGTGAATGAAACTTTCAACAAAATGATAATTGATAGTAATAGTTTATTCCAGAGTGGCACTTAACTTATGACTTGGAGACCCGATGTCCTTCCCTTGTCGCGTTCTTGTGGGATAGACATTCTAGGCCAAGGGGAGGGTGGTCCAAGGACTTCCTGATGGGTACCCTAGCAACAACAGGGTACCATCATTAGTGTTGGTACCAAAGCGTATAAATCAAATCCTTTATGAAATGAAATAAACAAACAATGCTAAAATTTAAATTACGAATTGCATAAGTCATGCCGTGAGAGCAAGTTGAAGGCCTCGTGAAAACATTACAAACATAATAAAATGCTATACGAAATGTTGATACCAAAACCTACTGTGAGCTAACTGGCTATGTGGAAGAGGGTATTTCTAATCAATGTTAAATACATAGTTAACCTTCTTACTAAATTTACCAGGTTTTAAATGACGTAACTATCCACAAACAACAATAATAATAGTAGGAAACAAACTTAATCTAAGAATTTTTTCAAACTCAAATATTATATGTTGTAGGGTGTTTCTATCAAACTGTTCGAAACCACATAAGTCACATTTTTATGTGTTCCAAATAAAAATGCTTTAGCCTTTAAGGAAGCATTATATTCATAAGGACTAGCTTAGGGTCTGATGATAAATACAAAAGGGTGGATTCATCCTTTATAAAAAGAAAGAAATAAATGCAATGTAATATGCAATACACAATGTGGACTTTCAACTCTAGGCTAAAAACCCATGTAGCCTCACATAAGTTCAACATCAAGACCTGAAACATATCAATAGAGGGACTGTAAAGAATAATGATAATAAGGAAAATAATGAAACCCTAAGATTGAAATACACATGAGAACTAACGTCGGTGAAAACTCTTTAAAAAAAAATTGGAACAAGGAAACATGATGTTGAGCCCTCTTAGGAAGATGGAGAATAAAACCATAGTAAGCATCTACTTATCTAGGAACAAGAATAGTCTAGGAAGTTACGAAGGAATAAAGATAATGGGGAACTCAATCAAAAATCATAATAAGAATTCCAACACGAGGGTTATTTCATTGTAATGAAACCCTGAATTTTTGTTAATTACTAGATCCTAGTAGTGTCGTAAACTTACCAGGGAGGACAGATAGCGATGTCTGTTCCACCAGGTAGCGTCCTCCTAAACGACAGTCTTCCCTGCTGAGAAAATAATACACAGAACCATTTCAAAAGAATACATAATGACAATAGAAAACTCACTTAACCTTAAGAGGAACCCTTACTATGCAGATTAAATGTTGAGGGTACGAAGGTTAGTATTTCCATGTGATGGGGTAGAGTTGGCGCGACCAGATTGGAGGAAGGGTCAGGTGAGGACCATCGAAACTTGCACACACATGACCTCCATTAATATCATGTGCATATCTTTAACTCCCTTCTCACAAGTAAACCCTTCTTCCCATATCAAGAAAACGCGAAGTTAATAACAGTCCCTTCGTGACACGACTAGTTGGAACACATTCACTCCAACTGATTCTTTTCGGTTAACCTACTATTTCAAACGAGACTTCATTGAGATATCGCTTAGTTAATACAAAGTTAAACAAGGATTAGTGTGGGATTTCGTTACCCAAACCTTTATGTAAAGGGTGTGTAGAAGATCACTAACCACGAATAATCCCTAAGGGACCCACTTAATGATTTGGACCATACCAAATGATGCTAGGTATATTATGTTAACCACTTATATTCTACTAAGGGTTAAAGTCCCGACCCGATTAACTTGTATGTGGTATATGAATTTTGTTCCAAGGTCAAATGAGATAGCCTTGCGCGCAAGTATAGAAGCATGTTAAAGAAGAGATTAGGACCATAAGTCCTAAGTCTGATATCCTATATGTGTGTGTGTGTGTGTGTGTGTGTGTGAGTATTAGATTCAAGTTTTGGACTGAAAGGAATTGTTAGAACTGTAGACTAGAGTTATTCTTTTTAAGATTTTGTTTGGAGTAAGATTAGGCTAGGCAGAAACGTCATCGTTTGATAGTCAGGATATAAGGTACATCACAGAGATTAATAATGGGAATACATAGTTCCTCCTATTAATTATGAATCGGTTAATGAGATTGTAGATTATTATTACATAGAATTTTTTTATTTTTTTTAATGGCAATTTTGAGGTTCATAACATATGGTATCAGAGCAAAGGTTACAACACTTGGACCTTGAGCAGGGCCAAAATATTTTACTTAGTATTTTTTTCTGGTTATGAAAAAACTAACAAAAACAATTATTGTTACAAACATAAAACACTATATTCTGTGTAATCATGGCAGCCCAGGATGAGGCATATTTCGAACTTGGGGAGAACCCAGGATAAAGACCTCCTGAAGATCATAGATAGAACAGTCACGAGAGATCACCTACCAAAGTTATGGAAACGATGATAAATCTCATTGTTGAGTTGCAGGTTTTCAAAGAACACAATGAGAAATTGAAAAAAGCATAGGAGGAACAACAAGAAATAAATGAAGTCTTGTTGTGAAGTATAGTAACAAAGAAAACCCCAAAGGACAATAACCAAGAATAAGAGGTCAGTAAAATGGCCTCCAAGAACTCTGGTCCTGAATAAGAGAAAGGGTACAACTCATCTAAAGGTACACCTTCAACTGAAGATAAAACAAAAACAGACAAAAAAAGGAAACAGGTGGATCACCTTGAGGGAGAGTTCAAAAAAATCAAACCGTCTACCTTTGATGGGGAATCCAGAACAGGGGAAGAAGCTAAAGCATGGTTATTATACATCAAGAAGTATTTTCAGATATACAACTATTCCAGCAATATGAAGGTCAGAATGACCATCTATAATCTGAAAGGGAAAGACAACATTTGGTGGCAAGACCTGAAGTTGTCCAAGGGCCTAAAGGAAAAACAGTTGGAATGGTAGACTTTAAGAAATACTTTAAGAAACAGTACCTATCTGAAAGTTACTATGAAAGAAAAAACAAAGAATTTTATGAGTTGTGACTTGGTCAAATGGCTATGGAAGATTTGATAAACAAATTCCTGGAATTACTAAGGTTCGTACCTTATATCCGAGAGGATAAAGTGAAAATACAATGGTTCCTAAGATGTTTACCATGGTCCTACAAGGACAAAATAAAATTTGATAATCCCAAGTCCTTTAGTAAAATATTCAGGAAAGCCTGAATGTGTTATGACCAACACAAACAATGGTTAGAATTTCCTAAGGCTTGGAAAGACAAGAAACAAGACCGAATGAACTAGCAGAAGAAGGGATATCAACCAACTCCTTATCGAAACACAACAAATTTTTTTCCAATGAAATATTTCTAATCCAACAATCATAACAACCAAGGAAGTGGTAAACCAGTAAATGTGGGGACAACCATCGTGAACTGTTAAAATGTTGGGAATGTGGAGAACCTCAATTAAGGAGGAATTGTCCACGTTTGACTTCCACAGCCAGAACTACGGTTCACAACCTACAAAAAGCCTCTATGGTGGGAGATGTGGGCAGAAGCTTGCATTGGATAAATGCAGTGGAAATTGAAGGTAAAATCAATAACACTCGTATTTCTTTTTTAATTGACACTAGAGCTACATTAATTTATGTCACTCCTAGTATAGTGGAGTCAAATAAATTTAAGAAAACAAGACATGCAAAATCTTGGTTGGTACAACTAGGAACTGGAACGAAAAGAAAAGTTGTCGACTTTATTTATGATTATGAGTTCATCTTAGGCGGTCAAAACATAAAGACAAATGTGAACATTCTACCGTTAGGATCTTATGATATAATTATCGGAATGGATTGGTTAGAAATACATAAAGCAATGTTAGATTGTTATGAAAAATCACTTAAGTATAAAGATGAAAATGACACTGTTAGGATAGTGTAATGTATACAAAAATCAATCTCAGTTAGACAGATTTCAACAATGCAATTCAAGAAATGCCTGAGAAAGGGTTCTCAAATTTATGCCATCCAAGTAACAAACCTGTCAGAAAAAGAAGATAAACCTAACTTGGAGGATTTCGACATTTTTCATGATTTCAGAGATGTGTTTGTTGATGAGATACCTGAATTACCCCCAAGGAGGGAGATAGACTTTTCTATCGACCTACTACCTAGTTTAGCCCCTATCTCCAAAGCACCTTATTGAATGAGTTTGTCGGAATTAACATAACTAAAAATTCAACTGCAAGAATTATTGGACAAAGAATATATCTGACCGAATGTTTCACCATGGGGAGCACCAGTCCTCTTTGTGAAAATGAAATATGAAACTATGATATTATGCATCGATTACAGACAATTAAACAAAATGACTATTAATAACAAGTACCCCTTACCTAGGATAAATGATCTATTCGATCAAGTAGGTGGGGAAAAGATTTTCTCGAAATCAGATTTACGATCTGGTTATCACCAGGTTAGGATAAAGGATGAGGACATAAGTAAAAAAACATTCTGAATGAGACATGGACATTATTAATTTGTTTTTATACCATTTGGGCTCACTAACGCGCCAACCACGTTTATGTGTTTAATGAACAATATTTTCAGTCAGTATTTGGACAAGTTTGTGTTGGTATTTATTGACGACATTATAGTATATTCTAAAATAGAAGAAGAACATGAAGAGAACTTAAGGATAGTTCTGAAAACTTTAAGGAAGCACAAACTATATGCTAAATTCGATAAATGTGAATTTTATCAGAAGAAAATACAATATCTAGAACATGTAATTTCTGCAGAAGGCATTGCAGTTGATCCTGAGAAAATAAGAGCAATCATGGAATGGTCGATCCCTAAGGACGTAGCAGACATCCGATCATTCATGGGAATCATCAGATATTACCTCATATTTATAGAGGGATTTTCCAAAATTGCATACCCTATGACATCACTACAAAAGAAGGGAACCAAGTTTAATTGGTCATAGAAATGTCAAGACAGTTTTAATAAGTTAAAATAATTATTAACGATCGCACCCATTTTAAAGGTAGCAGATCCAGACAAAGACTTCACCATCTGTGTAGACACGAGTAAAGAAGGACTAGGTGGTGTTCTAACCCAAGAAGGACATGTTATTTGTTATGAGTCCCAAAAACTAAAGGAACATGAACAAAACTACGTCACTCATGACCTAGAGCTAGCAACGATAATACATGCCTTAAATATGTGGTGACACTACATAATAGGCAGAAAGTTTTTGTTATTGACCGACAACAGTGGTGTGAAATTTTTGTTTAGTTAGTCGGACCTTAATGCAAGGCAAGAAAGATGGTTAGCCTTCTTGAGTGAATTTGACTTTGAGGTAAGACATGTCAAGGGTAAGGAAAACAAAGTAGTTGATTCCTTAAGTAGAAGAGTTCATGGGTTGTTTGAAATAAATATTAGCAGGGCAGAAAGCAATCTTGAACAAAGGATAAAGATTGCAGGTAATAACGACAAAAATTACACTAAAACAATGGCAAAAATTCAGAACACTAAAGAAAATTTAGACAAAACAGATCTGAGTGTGGACAAAAATGGTCTACTAAGATTTAAAAACAAAATATACATACCAGATTCGGCTGAGTTAAAGTTAACAGTTTTGGATGAAGTTCATAAGAAACCATATTTTGGTCATCCAGGATACGAGAAAATGATAACAACAGTAAGGAAGTTATTTTATTGGCCTAATATGAAGGGTGAAACAACAAAATACTTAGCTAAGTGTCAATATTCTCAGCAGGTAAAATCCGAACACCATCATCCAGCCGGCCTATTACAGCCCTTCCCTATGCCGGAATGGAAATGGGAGACTATATCACTGGACTTTATTACAGGTTTTCTTAGAACTCAAAAACATAATGATTCAATTATGGTGGTAATCGATAAACTTAGTAAGTCTTCACACTTTATTCATGTAAAGTCTACTTTTAAAGCTATTAACATCGCTGAAATATTCATGAAATAAATTTTTAGACTGCATGGTATTCCTAAAATGGTGATTTCGGATAGAGACATAAAATTTACATTTTCTTTTTGGAAAGAATTGTTTGCAGGGTTAAATACTAACTTGAATTTCAGCACGAGTTATCATCCACAAACGGATGGACAAACTGAACGATCAAACCAAATTGTAGAATATATGCTCTGCATGTACGTAAGAACAAAACCAAGAAAGTGGGAATACTACCTACACTTGGTAGAATTTTCATACAACAATGGCTACCAAACTTCAGCTAAGATGAGCCCTTTCGAAGTACTGTACGACAAAAAGTGTATGTCTCCAATTAGCTGGGATAATCCAGTTGATAGACTTGTGGTTGGACCAAATATGCTTCAGGAAATGGAGAGCATGGTAAGAAAAGTACAACAGAACTTAAAAGAGGCACAGGTCAGACATAAAAGTTACGTGGATCAAAAAATAAGACACTTGGAATTTCAAGTGGGAGACCACATCTATTTAAAAGTCAAATCCTGAAAAAGTTCACTAAATCTAGGGAACTGTGCCAATTTGGCACCCAGGTTTTTTGGGACTTTCGAGATCTTATCTCTAATTGGACCCATAGCATACCAACTTGCACTTCCTGCCAATCTAAAAATTCATAATGTACTTCATGTTTCTTTGTTAAAGAATTATGTTCATGACCCTACTCATATGATCGATTGGAACTTGGTGCAGGTGGAACCAGAAGGTGAGTTCCAATTAGAATCTCTACGCATTCTGGATTGAAGAGAAATAACACTTCGGAACAAAGTCGTCATCCAGGTAAAAGTGCAATGGAAACACTTTAGCCCTGAGGAGGCCACTTGGGAATTGGAGGGAGATTTGCATAAATCTCATCCAATCTTGTTCCAAGAAAGGAATGAAAATTGAGTACAATTTTATATTGAAGGTAGAAAGGATGTAACATCCCCATAAATAAATTATTTTTAAGTTTGAAATTTCGTAGGAAATTATTTTCGTTTTTGGTAAATTCGAAATTCGAAATTTTTTTCCATTTATGGAAATTTCGAATTTAGTTAATTGTAATTAATGATTATGACTATTGGGCAGAGAGTTGATTTGACTAAACTAACTATTTGACTATGACACTTGTATGAAACAAAATATTTTATAATTATTGTTGATGGACAAATGGAACAACCATGTTAAAATCAACTGACCATGACTCCATGAGTGGGGAACATGTTGGAACTACCTCAGGGATGATTGTTACAAGTGGAAAATCAAGAATTTGGCCATTATCAGCCCTTGAAAATCAGGGATTTGGATAGCTGCGAAAATTCCCAAGAGGGAAAAAGACCTAGGCAAAAATGGTTTTGGGATATATAGCATATGGGAGGAGGCAGGACGCTGCCTAGCATGCTGGGGAAAAGGAAAATTATCTCTTGCTATTATGAACATTGGTTTTCTGAGTGTGAGGCAAGGAGACGTTGCGGAAGTGGAAGGACTATTGATGAGGGGAGTTATGAGTTCCCCCTCATGGATTCATGGTTAGGCTAGGGGGTGAATGGAGAAAGTGATATTGGTTTTTTTGTTCTAATGTTGGGAGGAACGTGGATGTTCCCTTTGTCTTTTAGAAAATTGGTTCATATATGTTTATCTACTCTTTTCTGGTTATATATTTCTTGCTTTAAATTGATATCAAAATGCATATATATATTGTTGGGTGAATTATTTTCTGTTGAATTTCTTTCTAATCAAGAATCGATTTAATTTAAATGAATGAAAGAGAGTATAGCTAGTATAATGCTATGTGAATTATTGTTGTGAGTTAAACTACGAATGGATGGAAGAAATGTAGGATAAACCCCTGCAAGTGAATTATTGTTGTGAGTTAAACTACGAATGGATGGAAGAAATGTAGGATAAACCCCTGCAAGTTTTAATTTTGTATGCTTTATCCTACATACATTTTACATATATATATATATATATATATATATATATATATATATATATATATATGATTAGGTGGAATTTTTATGGTATGCTTGCATACTTCGGTTTAAACAAATAAGGCGATTTATCTTAATGATTAGAATTGGAATTTTATGAACATGCTTGCATACTTCCAGTTTAAACAAATAAGACTGATTGCATCTTCGAATATTAGGAATTATGTGTTCATATAAGTACCAGAAATCAATTCGAAGGAGTCTTTTACTGCACCTTTGACTAAGGAAATGTTGAAGGGTATACAAGAGAGAAATATTTATACATTCGCATAATACTGTAATGAATCATACAAAGTTATAACACTACTACAATATCAATGCATAGTAAGAATAAATATTTGTATAGAGTAGTATATATAGTTATATATATTTATGTATACCTAATGCATGTACAGAAGTTTGATATTCTATTTTGACTTCGTTGATATTTGATTTAAAGGAATATAAGTTTTTCGGAAATTTGTAGGTTAATTTCATACATGCATGACTGTAGGTTTCCAGATTTCAGATCTAACATGTATTAAAATATAATGGAAGACAAATAGCCTAACTAGTCGTAACGAGATTTATGGAAAAGATAATTAGGAACTAAAGAAAACAAATTAAATATTTTAGCGCAAACGGGGTTCTGAAAATAAAATGCTAGAGGGGCGAAAGCCCGATGAATTAAAGAAAAAAGAAATAAGGAACCCTTTAATGTATATACACTTTATGATAAGTTTGACATACAATAGCTTTATTAACGAACAATAAATCATTTCAAACTTAGTGTGAGTCAGATAGTGCTGAAATAAAAGAAGCAATAGATCTATTGAATACAACGAAGTTTTCTGAACATAATAATACAGAAGTAACAAAATAAAATTTGGAGGACATACTTTCTAGAAGTATATAGGCTGATATGCCTTCTTTATAAACAATCTAGGTAAAATAAAGAATCAGAGTACCATTAAGACTGGATTTAAATTCACTATAAACCCTTGTATTTCAAATACAAGTATACAAGAGAAAATCATGTGATTTAAACCTTAAAGTTTATTATACAAATCCAATCAGACCAAAAATCAAAGTGTGTGCAACTTTATGCAATTATTGCGTTCTCTTCCAACAGTGAGATATCGATATGAAAATAGGATTTACTTATTAACCAACCACTACAGAAATCGGGACGGAACTTCAAATAATAATGATAAAACTTGGATGGAACCATGGCGTTCATTTCTATAACTTGGAAAGCTAAGCCTGAGAGTTACTGTGTACGAAACCCAAATACATTTTTCGCGAATGATAGGAACCTGCATCTGAAATTATGCGCGGTCGTAGTCTCTGCAAGAATTACCATTTTAACCATTAGTAAAATATACGAAAGTAAGACGAATGAAACTTTCAACATAATGATAATTGATAGTAACAGTTTATTCCAGAGTGGCACTTAACTTATGACTTGGAGACTCGATGTCCTTCCCTTAACACATTCTGGTGGGATAGACGTTTCAGGATGAGGGGAGGGTGGTCCAAGGACTTCCTGATGGGTACCCTCGCAACAATAGGGTCCCATCATTAGTGTTGGTACCAAAGCATATAAATCAAATCCTTTATGAAATGAAATAAACAAACAGTGCTAACATTTAAATTACGAATTGCATAAGTCATGCCGTGTGAGCAGACCGAAGGCCTCGTGCAAACATTACAAACAGAATAAAATTCTATACGAAATGTTGATACCAAAACCTACTGTGAGCAGACTCACTATGTCGAAGAGGGTATTTCTAATCAACGTTAAATATAGAGTTAACCTTCTTACTAAATTTACCAGGTTTTAAATGGTGTAGCTATGCACAGACAATGATAATAACAATAGGAAAAAAAAATAATCCAAGAAGTTTTTCCAACTCAAATATTATATGCCGTAGGGTATTTCTATCGAGCTGTTCAAAACCAAAAAAGTCACATTTTTATTTGTTCCGGATAAGAATGCTTTAGCCTTTAAGGAAGCATTATATTCGTAAGGACCAACTCAGGGTCTGATGAGAAATATAAAATAGTGGATTCATCCTTTATGAAAATAAAGGAAGAAATGCAATGTAATATGCAATACACAGTGTGGACTTTCAACTCCAGGCTAAAACCCCATGTAGACTCATAGAAGTTCAACATCATGCCCCGACACATATCAACAGAGGGACTGTAAAGAATAACTATAATAGGGAAAATAATGAAACCTAATATTGAAATACACATGAGAACTAATGCTGGTGCAAACTCTTTAAAAAAAATCAGAACACGGAAATAGGATGTCGAGCCCTATCATGAAGATGGAGAATAAAACCATAGTAAGCATCTACTTATCCAGGAACGAGATTAGTCCAGAAAGGTACGAAGGAATAGCAATATTGGGGTGTTAGATTACTAAGAGGGGGGGTGAATCAGTGATAACGTAATTATAATCCTTTTTTCTTCAAATGTTATATCAATGTAGAATTATTATCCAATAATGAGTAGTAAGAAATCAACAATCACTCACATACACAGTACACCAGTGTTTTACGTGGAAACCCAAATCAGGAGAAAACCACATAATGCTTTTTCTTATATGTCTTGAAGAATTACATTCATTGGAAGCACCAACTTCCTTTGTTTTCTAGCTGTAACTGGAAGGAGGCTCCAACCCCCTAGTTTCTCATGCTACAACCTGAGGGAAGCTCCAACTCCCTAATTCTCTGTCTACAACCAGAAGGAGGCTACAACCCCCTATGTTCTCCGGCTACAATCGAAAGGTGGCTACAACCACCTATCCTTACCCTATCCTGCCACCCTGAAGTAGAAGTAGAATGATGGAACCACTGTCACAATATCACTGTGAGATATACCACTGTAAACCTATACCAATAAGTATTAAACATGCATCAACCATGCATCAACCTATACCTCAACATGTAATCAACCTGTACCATAAACAAGTGCATCAACCATGCACCAACCTGTACCAAACAACCTGTAATCAACCTGTACCATAAACAATTGCATCCAACCATGTAACAAGTATGTACCAATCATGTTTCAACTACTCATCAACTATGATGCATCAATATGTACCAACATCATCAACTATACACCTCATGTATGTGCCAACTCATCAACTACTTGTCTCAACTATGTACTCAATATGTACCTCAACCAAAATCCCTCATCAATTTCATCATCCAAATTTGATTTGTAGCTCTGTAATAGACCTGGTGTATATGATCACATTCTTGCAAACCTTCCTTAACTTTAACAACAAGAGACTAGCACTTTCATCAAACTTTTCTTTAGTCTCACATGCCTAGTTTTGGATTAGTCAACAACCCTAACTTGAAGTAATCATAACTGTTAACCTGTAATGTATAAATATATAAAACTGATACACAATTTTCTTTAGTGTATTTTATGAAATTCCTCCAGGTGTCACTACTTGGAACCTCTCAGAAAAGGAGTTATAGAAAAAATGACATACCTTGCTGAATTTTAGCTTATTCTAGAGAGCGACCATGTAGAGCGTTCCCTGCACAAAATATTATTTGACTTGATCTAAAAATATTGCAAAACATACTAAAGACTTTACCCTAACCAAAACACTTGGTCTCACTGAATGTGGATCTGTTATCAAGAATTTATAACGTTTTAACCCGAAACACATGTTTTTGACTAGTTTCAAGACTAGACACAAACCCTATTTTCCACGGAGTGTAACTACCAAAATACAACGACCCACAAGCTTAATTGTTTACCAAATATAGTTGGGTATGTTTTCTCAATGGAATAGAAATTTCACGATCTGAATCATTATAGAAAAAAAGTTATAGAGAAAATGTTGAGATGACCTGTAAATAACATACCTTAGAAAGCACCATCAAAAGAATTTATCCTTCCTTGCATTTCAGCCTTCTTTTCTTCACCTTCCCTCAGAAATTATGCTTAGATATCCTTGGTTACCTCATACAACTATAGATATTCAATATGCTCAAGTGTAATTAAAATGAGAGAGCCTTGCCTCTTATTTATACTCTCCAAGTAGCTTCCTTAAAAACATCTTCTAGATCACTTGGCCCACTTTCCTTATTTTAGGGTTAACCCACTTCTAATTTCTCCATTAATTTTATTATTGAAATAAATTATTTTGTATTCACTTTGAATTATAATACACTCATCACTTCACTTTATTATTTACCTTTTAATATCTCTTAAACCACTTTGACTACTTTGACCTTTTGGGGCTTCTAAATGACATATGAGGGTTCTCCAACTTTGTAAGGCCATAATTCTCAAACCGTGAGGAGTTATGTGACATTAGAAATACCACCAGAAATGGAATGACATGTACTATCCATCTAGAATAATATTACCTTAAAATATAGCAAAAAAATACTGTTATCCATCAAACAAACTTGAGGCCATTACCCAAACTTGGGTTCTCCAACTTCACATGGTCATAACTCTGTAACCGTGAGGAGTTATGTGACGTTCTACATAGCATAGAAAATGGCATGAAAAGAAATATCCACCTAGGATAGTGTCCCAGAAAAATTAATTGTCCTTCATCTCATTATTCCATAATTAATCATGGGTTCTCTTACTCCGCAAAACATCTTCCCATGAGGGCTTTCACCATAAGGGGACCACTTTGGAGTTCATCCATATTTACTTATTATTGTTGGACACACCTACCACACTTAGAGGGGGGGTGAATGAGTGTGGGGATCGTTTTCCCAAAACTTCCCTCTTACACAAAAACTCCTTAGTTAACATTCAACATTTTCTCATTACTCATTGTTGTCATTTATAATCAGTTAGATGTGAATACATATCGACAACATATATTAGCAACATATCATCAACAAATAATCTCCACAAGGAACACAAAGAACACAAGATGTATGTACAATTTTTCTTTTTATTATGGACTTCAATCCAGGGGTTTTTCCGCAACAATTGAATAGAGTAAAACTCTACAAGAGCACCAACTCTATATGCAAGACTGAGCTTACACCCTCAACACCAACTGAGTTGAGGCAACAATCCTCAACATATATCAATCTGTCAATAGGTACGTGACCTGTCAGTAGTGAAGCCCACGTGTGTACGCACCCTGGATCACTACAACCCACGTGTGCACATGGCCAGTGTATAATGCAACATGCGTATGCTTATGAAAAACTAGGGTTTTTCTTTTCTTCACATGCTCATATCCTCTGCAACCTGCAATCACTTTATCTTCTGTCTTCCACTTTCCAAACTGACCCAATGTCAGTCACAACATCTCCAATCTCTCCAATAGCTTGCTCATGCTCCAGAATAGATCAATATGAATGTTATCTCAAACATGTATAAGCATCTAGTATACCATAGAAATCATGTCACCACTGAATCACAAGAGTATTGATCACTCCATCAACCAAATCATCCAAACTGAACCACATCATAGAAGCCATACCAATAATGCCCTAAACATTCCCATCACATCAAACAATAGTATCCATAAAGACAATAATGTAATCATACCAGTGTCTCAGTGATAGATCTGAGGCGATAGAATGCATATATGGAACCTGCCTAATCATCCAAGAGCTTGGCACCAGCTCAAACACAATTCTTCACCATTTTATCTACCATACGCTCCACGTATACCTTAATGTATACACACCCTAAGCACATACAACCTGCGTATACCTCAGAAACTAGGGTTTCTGAAGTTCCGAGAATTTTGTCGTCAAGATCTCCGACATTGCCAAAACTTTGATGCGTCCATGAGATCCTCCGCTTACTCTCTTCCTCAGAATATATCTTCAATCATGCTCAAGATATCAACACCAAAGATGCTCTTGCAAGAATCTCTCCAACAATACTCCACAAGATAATCTCACTAGAAGCTCTCCATTGATCCACAAAAAATGATGATCTAGAAGAGACCATTGCTATCTTATTTATACTTTCATCCTCTAGGTCACTTAACCCATTTTTAGGTCACTTAACCCATTTCTAGGTCACTTAACCTATTTTCCTTATTTTAGGGTTAACCACTTTCTATAAATAGAAATTTCTCCAATATTTTGTCATTTAAATATTCCTTCTTGATTTTCTCATCTTACCTTATCATTTCTTGATTTTTTCACTTCTCTTTATTATTTAAATAATCCACCTTGACTTTGTCAC
>SNQJ01S0002577.1:109104-133607 GCA_010110895.2 Picea sitchensis
CAACCATGTGCATCCACCAATATGTCAACCATGTGCATCTACCAACATGCCAAACAATGTATCATATCACTCATGATATGTCTCCATCATGAACCAAGTGCCACAATCATGTATCTCAAACAAATGCCAATTGTTGTGCTAATTAGTACCAATGGTGTAGTATCATCAAGAATATGCCATCTATGAGTGTACCAAACATGTACATTACCATGAACCAATACCAAAAAATGATGAATCCCATATATGTATGCCAAATCCTCCATAAAACGTGTGCCAATCAAACTTCTAGTAGGTGCCTCTTCCAATGTACTAGAAAAATACCAATCATGCATCAACTATAGATCAACAATGATGTACAACATGATCACCTCATCAACTCACCAACCATGTGTCCCAATATGTAGCCCAATCCACATGAAAAATGCATGCACCATGATATCAACATATGCTTTCATTAATACATCATAAGATATATCAATGAAACTCAAATATGTACTAGCCATGTACACCAACAGATCAACATCAATCCATACTCATGGGTTAGTTCCATGCACCAAAGATTTATTTTACATCGTCACCTTACATGATCTAACATAGAACCATGAAAAACCTATAGCAAATAGTGTCATAACCTGCAATAAACAATGTCAGACCTTGCAACACAGAGTTATACCATCTCATCAAGTTGAAACACATGTGCATTGCCTTCTTCCCAAGGCTTTACCACATATATGCGGCCTACTGCACAATAGAGCACGCATGTACACGACATATTCAAGGTCAATTGACATATGTACATGACTGATACCACTGTCACCCACATATGCCTCAGTAGATGACTTACTTGAGCTTCCCTTCAATCTTCCATTCTGTTCTGACTGCTCTGTCTTCTTCACCCACTTCTATAGATGTCCCTTCTCCTCATAACTTGAGCTCTAAGCATCCATATTTTCAAATATGTCTCCTTTCCTTACTTCATTCCTTCTTCTAGCCATGCTATCTAAAGTCCTCATCATGGAATTTCTTCTTGTGTTCCAGCACTCCTGGGATTTGTGGCCAAATCCACTACATCTGTAGCATCTCATGGTGTTACAGTGAACAACAATGAGTCCTACTTGATCACATATACAACACCTCATGGTGTTGTAAAATCTTCCATTATATCTCCTTTCATAAGATCTACATTCAAAAGTTTTGTGACCATATCCATTACATGAATAACAATGCCCATGACAAATACTTTCATAACTTTGTTTTGGTGTCCCAAGAATAGCTTCTTGATGTCTTCCTTGCTTTGTTCTTTTGAAATTTTCTTTGCCTTGTATAGATGGTTGCTTTGCAACATTGTCTTCCTTCTTTGATGTATTTACCTCATGCTTCTTTGAGGTGCTTCCTTCAACATGTGTATCTTCTCCTTTGTATCAAAGACCTGATTTATCATATGGTGATCTTTGATTTTCTAAGATCTCATCCAATATTAGTGAGCTATTCAGGAATTTGTTTGACTTTTCTACCTTCTTTCTAAGGTCAACAATTTCAGCTTCTACCTTACAACATAACTCTTCCTTTTCATTTATTTGATTCTTCAATAGTTCCTCTATTCTTTTGGCTTCTTCAATTTGGGTCTTGAGATGGACAATAGTTTCAAAACTTTTTGTAATCTCATCATCTACCTTCACATTTTCTTTTTCATTCTTTAGTCTTGTGATTTCTTCTTCCTTTTCTTCTAGTTGAGTATTATTGCTTTCTTTGAGCATTTCCTTTAATATCAAGATGTACCTTTGACTCCTCGTAAGAAACCTTTTAGTGTTATCCGAAAGATAGTTATAGTGTGTATAAAAATGATCACTTCTATATCTATATAAACCCTCTTCAATTTACTTTTGAAGTTCTAATAGATTTTCTTCTATTCTTTCCATGGGATAACTATCATCAAACTTTACAAGGAACACAAAGAACATAAGATGTATGTACAATTTTTCTTTTTATTATGTACTTCAATATCAGGGTTTTTCAGCAACAACTGAATAGAGTACAACCCTACAAGAGCACCAACTCTATATGCAAGACTCATCTTACACCCTCAGCACCAACTGAGATGAGGCAATAATCCTCAACAAATATCAATCTGTCAATAGGTACGCGACCTGTCAGTAGTGCAACCCGCATGTGTACGCACCCTGGCTCACTACAACCCACGTGTGCACACGGCCATTGTATAATGCAACATGCATATGCTTCTGAGAAACTAGGGTTTTTCTTTGCTTCACATGCTCAAATCCTCTGCAACTTGCAATCACTTTCTCTTCTGTCTTCCACTATCCAAACTGACTCACAGTCAGTCACAACATCTCCAATCTCTCCAATAGCTTGCTCATGCTCCACAATAGATCAATATGAATGTTATCTCAAACATGTATAAGCATCTAGTATACCATAGCAATCATGTCACCACAGAATCACAAGAGTACCAATCACTCCATCAACCAAATCAACCAAAATGAACCACATCATAGAAGCCATACCAAGAATTCCCTAAAAATTCCCATCACATCAAGAAATAGTATTCATAAAGACAATAATGTAATCATACCGGTGTCTCAGTGATAGATCTGAGGCCATAGAATGCATATCTAGAACTTGCCTAATCATCCAAGAGCTTGGCACCAGATCAAACACAAGTCTTCACCATTTTACCTACCATACACTTCTTGTCTTCAAACAACCCATGTATACCTTAATGTATACGCACCCTAAGCACATGCAACCCGCGTATACCATAGAAACTAGGGTTTCTGTAGTTCTGAGAATTTTGTTGTCAAGATCTCCGACATTGCTGAAACTTTGATGTGTCCATGATATCCTCCTCTCGCTCTCTTCCTCAGAATACATCTTGAATCATGCACAAGAGATCCACACCAAATATTCTCTCACAAGAATCTCTCGAAAAATACTGCACAAGATAATCTCACTAGAAGCTTTCCATTGATCCACAAAAGGATGATCTACAAGAGACCATTGCTATCTTATTTATACTTTCATCCTCTAGGTCACTTAACCCATTTTTAGGTCACTTAACCCACTTCTAGGTCACTTAACCTATTTTCCTTATTTTAGGGTTAACCACTTTCCATAAATAGAAATTTCTCCAATATTTTGTCATTTAAATATTCCTTCTTGATTTTCTCATCGTACTTTATCATTTCTTGATTTTTTTTCACTTCTCTTTATTATTTAAATAATCCACCTTGACTTTTTCACCTTACTTTATCATTTAAATAATGTTTTCTTCTTTTAAGTCACTTAACCCATTTCTTTGATCTTGGGGGCTTCAAGCCTTCATGTGGGGGTCCTTTAGCTTCATAAGGCCATAACTCTCAAACCATGAGGAGTTATGTGACATTCCACATACCACCGGAAATGGCATGACAAGCACTATCCATATAGGATAGTTTCACCAACAATTTCCTTGATCATCATCTCATTATTCCACATACAAGCATGGGTCCTCCAACCATTCTTCTAGGATAACTCAATCTGTAAAGTGTCTTCCCGTGAGGGATTTCACCATAAGGGGACCACTTTGGAGTTCATTCATTTTTGCACCTTATCAATCATGATAAGACAATAATGAGAGCATGTGTCCTCCAACCATTCTTCTAGGATAACTCAATCCACAAATCATCGTCCCATGAGGGATTTCACCATAAGGAGACCACTTTGGAGTTCATCCATTTGTGCATCTTATCAATCATGATAAGACAATAATGAGTCATCTTTACATTTTTCCAACAATGCATCATATACCAATGAAACCACATCGATCCATCTTCATCATGTATCAATGAAAACTCATTGATCCATCTTCATCATATCAATGACAACTCATTGATCCATCTTCAGCTATGCATTCTCATCAAGGACAATACATATTATATTACATCAATCCTCAATCAATCAATCCTTTGACATAAATCAATCACTTGACATCTATCAATCAAACCATTGACATCAATGACAACATGATCAAACACTTATCAACCACGACAAAACAATAATGAGTCATATTTACATCAAACATTTTTGGGTCCATTGCCCAAACCTTTGTGCTACGGGGCTTTCTTCAAGGGTTGACATCAATGACAACCAACCTTAATCAACAATATCCCCCTTTGGCATTGATGGAAACACTCTGATGCAATACTGAAATCATATCACTCATGCTCCCCCTGGAACCATGACTCTCTCGTCTACATCTGATAAATCTCTCCCCCTTTGTCATCAATGGAAAAAGTATCTTTCCATTCGGGGCTGCTCCCCCTGACTGAACTATCCTCTTATGGTGCTTCCTTGTGTACATCTAAGACATATAAGATAAGCATTCAAAAAGCATTCAAAAAAATTTCATTTTGGAGTAGAAATAACTCCAAGTCTTTGGCGAAGATATTCAAAGGCTTCCCGTGGAAGTGGTTTTGTAAATATGTCGGCCACTTGTTATTTTGTGCCCACATACTCAACTCTGATGTTGTTTTATGCAACCTGTTCCCGTAGAAAGTGATACTTGATTGGAATGTGCTTTGTCTTGGAGTGCATCACCATGTTTTTTGACATACTAATGGCACTTGTATTATCACAATATATTGAAATGGGCACATCGTACTCAACCTGTATATCTGTCAAAGTTTGTTTCATCCAAAGAACATGTGTACAACATGTTGCTAATACAATATAATCTGCCTCGGCTGTAGATAGAGATATTAATGATTGTTTCTTGCTTATCCATGATACCAAACACTCACCTAAGTAGAACGCTACTCCACTGGTGCTTCGTCGGTCATCAATACAACTTGCCCAATCTGCATCTGTGTAGGCAATAAGTGATATATCTTTTCCTTTTGGATACCATAATCCAAACTCTTCTGTTCCTTTGAGATATTTGAAGATCCTCTTTACTACTAATACATGTGATTCCTTTGGTGCTGCTTGAAATTGTGCCACCTGTCCAACTGCTTGCATTACATTTGGTCTAGATGTTGTCACATATAGTAGGCTACCAATCATTGACCTGTATTGCCTCTGATCTGTAGACTTCGAATCATCATCTTTTCTCAACTTACAACGGGTTTGCATGGGAGTGATAATTGGTTTGCAATCTTCCATTCCAAACCTCTTTAGCATTTCTTTGATATACTTGGTTTGAGAAATACAAATTCCTTACTTTCTTTGACGTATCTGAAGTCCTAGAAAGAAGGATAGTTCTCCAAGTAACTACATTTCAAATTTATTCTGCATGTCTTTTGCAAATTTCTAGCATAACCTATCATCATCACTACCAAAAATAATATCATCAACATAAACTTCAATTAATAAAATATTACTTTGATTTGCCTTGATGTAGAGGTTGTTGTCTGCACTTCCTTTTATGAACCCTACCTACTGCAGATACTTATCCAGTATGGAGTACCATGCTCTAGGAGCCTGTTTTAGACCATACAAGGCCTTCTTTAATATACACACATAGTCTGTGTTCTATGACAACTGAAATCCTTATGGTTGTTCAATGTAGACTTCCTCTTCAAGTTCCCCATTCAGAAAAGATGATTTTACATCCATCTGATATACTTTAACACTTTTTGAGCATGCATAAGCTAAAAGAAAACATATTTCTTCCATTATGGCAACTGGGGCAAATGTCTCTTCAAAGTCAATTCCTTCAATCTATGCATATCCTTTACATACCAATCTAGCTTTGTTCCTTGTAACTTGTCCATCTTCATTCAATTTATTCTTGAAAACCCATTTTTTGTCAATCACATTCTTATTCTTTAGTCTTAGAACCAATTCCCAAGTGTCATTTTTCTCTATTTGATCCAATTATTCATCCATGGACTTATTCCAAAATTCATCCTTGCTGGCTTCTTCAAAACATTTTGGTTCAATTGTAGATAAGAGTGTTAGGTGTGTTTGTTCTGGTGAACGATTTTTTCTTCTAGTCTCAACTCCTGCATCTTTGTTTCCAATAATCTGATCTGAAGGATGATTCTTCTATACTCGTTTGCTAGGTGTCTTTGGAGATACTTTATGAACTTTCTCTTCTGCTTCTTTCGGCTTCTCTTCATCTTCGTATTCCTCTTCTACTTCTTTTTCATCTTCTTCTTCGAAAAGTTGTTCCATTGATTTGTTTTCTTCTTCCTTTGATTCTGGTCTTCCCGTTTCATCAATTGTTACATTGATGCTTTCAACAACTTTGTTTAATCTTAGATTGTAAAACTTGTATGCTTTCCTTGTACTTGAGTAATCAACAAGTTTTCCTTTGTCCACACGAGATTAAAACTTTCCCATTCTGCCATCATCTCTTTTGATGTAGCATTTTCTTCCAAAAACTCTGAAGTGCTTCACATTTTTTGTTCTTCCTTTCCATAGCTCGTAGGGAGTTTTATCAGTGTTGTTTATGAGCATTACTCTGTTTTGAATGTGAATTGTTGTATGCGTTGCCTGTGTCCAAAAAATATCTTTCAACTTTGAATCCATTATCATTGTTCGAGCCATTTCTTGTACAGTCCTATTCTTTCTTTCAACAACTCCATTCTATTGAGGTGTCCTTGCGATGAAGAATTGCCTTTTTATTCCATGATTGCTGCAGTAGTCCATAAATTCCTTTGAGGTGAATTCTCCTCCATTATCCGATCTTAAGCATTTTATTCTTGAATCCATCTTATTTTCAACCATTTCCTTGTAGATCTTGAAGTTTTCAAAAGCTTTTGACTTGTTCTTAAGAAAGCAATCTGCAGTCATTCTTGTATAATCATCAACTAATAACATAAAGTATCTCTCACCTTTTAAGCCTTTTGTTGTAGTTGGTCCAAATAGATCAGTATGCACAATTTCTAGTGGTTTTGTTATTGAATATTCCTTTAATTTGAACCTGATCTTTGTTTTCTTTCCTTGTTGGCAGTGCTTGCATAAAGTGTTGGTTGGTTTCGTGATCTAGGGAATTTCTCTCACTACTTATCTTTTGCTGACTTTGAAAAGGTTATCAAAATGCATGTGACCCATTCTTCTGTGCCATAGCCAAATTTCATCTTCCTTTGCTAGACAACACTTTTCATTTCCAGTTTTGCTTAACACATATATGTTGCTTGAAGTTCTTGCAGTTGTAGCGACCAATTTTACTGAACCTTCTTTTCTTATCTCACACTTTTGTGAATCGAAAGTAACTTTATGACCTTGGTCACACATTTGACTCACACTTAAAAGATTATGTTTCATATCTTCTACTAGTAGAACATTTTATACATTTTCATTCTTGTTCCCAATTCGGATTGTGCCTTTTCCAATGATTTTGGCTGAATCATCATTTTTGAAGGAGACCGATCCATCTCTTTCCTTTCGTAACATAAGAAACTTGTCTCCATCACTTGTCATGTGTTTTGAACATCCACTGTCAACATGCCAACCGCGTTTCTTTTGTTTAGCTTGTAGAGTGACTGTGCATTGTTCATTGCTATACTGATCTTTCTTTCTTATCCATTTCATTTTCTAAGGTTCTTGTTTGTGACTCTATTGAGGTTCTTTAGGAGGGACTTTCATTCTGCAATTTTTGGCCATGTGTCCAAAATTGTTACATTTGTAACATTCCATTTCAGTTCTCAAAGATTCAAACCTATTGTATCTTCTTCTCTGTGTTTCACTAGGTCTTCTTGAATAACCCCTTTGTGTATGGCTCTCAAAGTAGTTATTGTTCCTGTTGTTAGCTCTGCAATTTACAACTTTATGTCCAAAATTATTACATGCATAACATAAACCAAAAAATATAGTTTGATACCTGGTAGTTGAAGATATTATGAAAGGAGGTGCTCTTATGAATCCTTCTTCTTCTTGAGGCCTGTCTATTTGTTGTTGATTTTGAAATCTGAATCTTCTCGGTGGAGGAGTGTCCCTGTAATCTTCCTTGTATATATTTTGATCCCCTTTGATTGTTTCTGCATAGCTTTTTGGATTTGTTTCTTGCTCTATTGTTTTGGAGCTTGATCCATTTTCTGTTTGATTGTATCCAAATCCGGACTTGTCAATATGAGATTTTTGACTGGTGATTGTGGCATCCCCAAAAATAAAGTATTTTTGAAATTTGAAAATTGTTAGAGAGTTATTTTTGTTTTTGGTAAATTCAAATTTGGTCAATTTTTTGCCATTTATGGCAATTCTGAATTTCGAATTTGATAAATTGTAATTAATTGTTATGATTGTTGGGAAGAGATCTGATTTGACCCAACTAAATATTTGACTATGACACTTGTATGAAAACAAAATATTTTATATTTATTGTAGGAGGACAAATGGAACATCCATGTTAAAATCAACTGACCATGACTCCATGAGTGGGGAACATGTTGGAATTACCTCTAGGATAGTTGTTACAAGTGGAAAGTCAGAGATTTGACAATTGGTAGCCTCTGAAAATCAGGGATTTAGAAAGATGTGAAAATTCTCAAGGGAGGTAAAAAGACCTAGGCAAAAATATTGCTGGATAAATAGCATATGTAAGGAGGCAGGACGCTGCCTAGTATGCTGGGGAAAAGAATATCTATTGCTTGTTGTCATGAACACTACTTGCTGAGTGTGAGGCAAGAAGAAGAGCGCTGAAGTTGAACGACATTGTTGGGAAGGAGTTCCAAGTTAGCCCTCATGGATACATGGTCAGGCTAGGGGGTGAGTCAGGCAAGTGATTTGGTTGCCCTATTCTATGGTTGGGAGGAACGTGGTTGTTCCCTTTTTCTTTCAGCGTATTATTTCAGATATGTTATTTTTGTCCCTTCTCTGGATGAATGTTATATAAATGGATATCTGATAGACTACAATCTGTAAATTCTGGTTATGGTTATTGTTATGGGTAAAAATCTGGTTGAATGTTGCTAAACTCTATATTCGATCAAAGGAAACTTCTAGATTAATTCTGGGTGAATGTTGTTTTATTGAGTATACTAGTTGAAAGGATATATTGGTTATGTAGATTTAATTCCTGATATGATGAGATAAAAACTGTAGACTGAACCCCACTTTATAATCGTATTTACTGAGAAAATGATGCAGACCCCTTGACCCTCTATCGGCCTCAGGTCATGGTCCACTACAGGATCGTTCATTTTCCCCTTGAACCAAAATGGATCTTTCGATTCCCGGCTAGGATCTTCGTTTATCTATCCACAGGTCCTTCCGGCAACTCCCCTGTGTGAACAACACTAGGCGCGAGCTCCACCTTCTTCGAGCAACTGCAACGCTACGACCAAGGCTTATTCACAAAGGTGCCTTTCACAACTCACAATCTTGCGAGTTCGCGATTCAAAACCCCTGACTCTTCCTTCCCAATCTCGTGATACACGAGATCGCAAAATGGGTATAGCTCCCTTCTGTTAGCGCCCTCTACACGTGACCACTGGGTGGGCTTAATGCTAGCACCTCTCGCTACTCGCCGCTTCATGAGTTTCAGCGTTGAACTCCCGTGCTCTTACTTTGCAAATCCCTGAGACGCGAGAAGTCAACGGAGTGTTGACTCCTTTCACTAGGCAACACGGGTCCGCCTGTCTATCACCCGGGCCCACCTTGCGATTCTGCCACGTGTCTCTCATGCCTAGCTTCGCACTTCATGACTTCGCTCCCCAAGCGTTGCCCCCTTTGTATCCCAACACCCAAAATGTCGAGATCCCGAACTCCTCGATACTCCTTATCGCAACTCACGAATTCGGGACTTTTGGGATGAAAGTCTCGACTCTCCAACTGCCGAAACCCAAAATGGTGAATTCCGACTCGTTATTAATGTTGGCCCCACAACGAAACTTCTCACCTTGTCGGGACTTCGCACTTCGCGATTTTGCGAATCTTGGTGCAAGGTTTTCGGTCCTTCAACTCGCGAATCCCCGAAATGAGAATTCATGAGTGATCCAACAAATCCTGTCGACTTGGATCCTACGGTCCAATCTATCCTGAGCTTGCATTTGAATAATACTTGTTGAAACTTCCCTGCTCCTCTGCAAGATCTGATGGCTCTCAAAATTTCGCGAATTCCCCACGGAGAATTTCGACTGTCCAATTCCTCCTTGACAACTCCCACGAAATGAACAAGGTATTCCTTCACGGAACTTTTCCACCTGCAAAACAACTTTGCTACGCCTTCTTCTAACACTTCAAGGCACTAGCTCTCTTGAACCTTTCTTCGATAACTTCGAAGACTCTATCCATTCTGAGATTAACTTTAAAATCCTCAAGTACTCTGGGGATAACTCCTGCATGCACTCCTTGCGGCACTTCTTCAAACACACTCTAGTATTTGAACCTCTTCGACTTTGTGCACTCCTTGCAACAACAGCCTTTCAACAATTTCCTCAGGTTGTAAGCTCTGAGACTCTACTCGGCCTATGCACACCTTGCACGGCTCTTGTGCTTAACTTGCACTTCCGCGAGAATGAGAATAACGTTATCTCTTTTGATCTTTCAGAGATTAAACTCTGAACTCTTGTCAACGCACTCCTTGCGGACAACTTCACTGCACTCCTTGCAGGAATTCATGCTTAGATAGAGAAACAATTGAAACTCATTCCTTACTCTTCCTCTCTCAGATTTCAAACATTCAACAAGAAATCATACATACACAGTGTAACAACAAATGCATAACAGAAAGAGTAAAATAGCTATAAGCATAGCATTTAATAGGCATGCATAGAGAATATCACAACACCATAAATCTGAATCAAAGCTTCATGTATTAATTCAGGACTTCTATACATGGGTTTTTTCAACTACAACTCTCTGCTTCTTTCTCTCTATGCTCTTTGCTCAATTGACAATGTTCAATCTTTTTTAAAATCATACAAGATGAGGGTGTCTATAGTCGGTTTTCCCTCTGCTCCTAAAACTGTCTAATCTGGAATTTAAAGCTACCTACTTACATTTATTTTACATAAATGCCTCTACCTACTTCAGACGAGAGTGGATCACTCAAGGTCTGATTACAATCTGTAAGTACATCTCCTCTTAATTATTTGATTTAATATCCACACATTGATTTCAAAACACTTTTACAACGTGCCAAAATGCGTTAGCGCTTGTCCCAGCTATCTTCCACCTCCGCGTGCTTGTTACTTGCGATGCTCCTGCATCATACTCCCTCGCTTGAAAATTTTCATGGACTCCTGTCCATGAGCTCTTGCACAGTCTGTCCATGCTTCTGGATTTTGGCTTCATTTTCCCAGCTGACATCTTCAATTGGATGTCCCTTCCATTTGACCAAGTATTCAAAATATTCCTTTCGCCTAGTCCGCTTACTAATTCTTTTGTCCAGTATGCTTTCCATCTGTGGTTTCTTTGTAACTGGCATCTGCTTGGCCCATTGAACCTCTGGTTTTTCACTGTCTTCTTTTGCCTCTTCAGCTTTGTAAGGGTACAAATTTGAGACGTTGAATATCGGTGAAATTTCGATCCCCTCGGGTAATTCAATCTCATATGCATTCACCCCAAATTTCTTTATGATCTTGCACGACCCAATTTTCCTCATTTTCAATTTATTATATGTCCCCCTTGGGAGCCTTTCCTTTCTCAAGTGTACAAGGATCAAATCACTAACTTCGAACTGAAGTTCTCTCCTGTGTTGATCTGCTCTTCGCTTATACTCTTGGCTCGAGTTTTGCAATCGCTCCTTAACTTGGCTATGAAGCTCCTTCATCACTTCTGCGAAATCCTCTACACTAGCACTCCTAGCTGCATTATGTTCTGAATCCCTCAATTCAGAAAATCCTCTTGGTTGCATGCCATAAACTATTTGTAATGGACTTTGCCCTGTGCTTTTGTTGATTTAATCATTATATGCAAATTCCACCTGTGGTAGAATATTATCCCACTGACTGTGATGTTCTATCACCAAACTTTTGAGCAAGTCTCCCAAACTTTTGTTCACAACTTCTGTCTATCCATCTGTCTGAGGATGATAAGCTGAAATGAACGACAAGTTTGTTCCCAGCTTTTTCCATAAGGTTCTCCAGAAGTGTCCCATGAACTTGGTGTCTCGATCCAAAACTATGCTCCTTGGTAATCCATGAAGTCGAATGACTTCTTTGAAAAACAGATCCGCAATGTGAGTTGCGTCATTGGTTTTTTGACATGGTATAAAATGTGCCATCTTAGAAAATCGGTCCACCACTACAAAGATCGAGTCGAACCCTCTTTGTGTTCTCGGCAGCCCCAATATGAATTCCATGCTTACTGCATCCCACGACCTCTCAGGTATGGGTAACGGTTGATATAAGCTTGCATTCTGCCTCTTTCCTCTTGAATGCTGACAAATTCTACATCTGTCCACGAATCGTTTGATGTCTATTCTCATTCCTGGCAAAAAATATGACTCATTTAACTTTGAGAATGTCTTGTCATGATCGAAATGTTCGGCCAATCCTCCACTGTGTTTCTCCTTCAGCAAATTCTCCCTCATGAAGCATTTTGGGATACAAAGTTGATTACCCTTAAACAACAATCCTTCCTGGATCATGTATTTTTCCATTGACTTCTGTCCTTGAGAACTGGATTCTCAGTTGGTTCATATGCCTCTTTGAAGCCTGAATCATCTCTGTACATGTTCCTTAGATCATCAAAACCCAACGTTTTGACTCTGAACTCCTGCATAAGCAAACACTTCCTGCTCAAAGCATCAACAACTTTGTTAGCAGTTCCAGAAATATGTTTAATTACAAAAGTAAAATTATGCATATATTCAACCCATTTAACATGTCTTTGATTCAATTTATCTTGTTGAGTCATAAATTGCAAAGCATGATTGTCACTATATAAGATAAACTCCTTAGGAATCAAATAGTGTCTCCATTTCTTCAGTGCCTGTATGACCGCATAAAACTCTTTGTCATACGTGGAGTACTTCATTTTGGCTTCATTCAGCTTCTCGCTGAAGTATGCTATCAACCTGTCTTCTTGTCTCAAGACTGCCCCTATTGCAAATCCACTTGCATCACATTTTACTTGAAATGTCTTTTTAAAATCAGGCAACACCAAAATTGGTTGTTCCGTGATTTTCTTTTTCAAAAAATTGAAGCTTTTCTCAACCTCTTCTGTCCATTGAAAATATTTATGTCTTTTCTTCACTGTGTCCATCATTGGTGCACTAATTCCACTAAAATTCCTAATGAACTTCCTGCAGAAACTAGCCAATCCATGAAAACTTTGAACTTCAAAGATGTTCTTTGGCGATGGCCAATTCTTAATCACCTCCACTTTATCTGGATCCATCCTTAACTTCTCTGCAGAAATAAAAAAACCCAAATAAATGAGCTCTGTCTTCATGAATGAGGATTTCTTCACATTTATCAACAACTTCTATTGCTGTAGCCTCTGCATCACTGTAGCCAATTGTTTCAGATGCTCTGCCTCTGTTTTACTGAAAATTAGTATGTCATCAAGATACACAATGACAAATTTTCCGATGAAATCCTTCAGAACTTCATTCATCAATGTCATAAAAGTACTTGGCACGTTTGTTAATCCAAATGGCATAACAAGACATTCATACAACCCTTCATTGGTCTTGAATGTTGTCTTCCATTCATCGCCTTCTCTCATACAAATTTGATGATATCCACTTTTCAAATCAATCCTCGAAAATAATTTCGCTCCACTGAAGCAATCCATCAAATCATCCATTCTTGGCAATGGGAATCTATACCTAAAGGTAATATTGTTAATTTCCCTTCAATCTGTACACATCCTCCAGCCTCCATCTTTCTTTGGACTAAGCACTGTCAGAACAACACATGGACTCAAGCTTTCTCTAATCAACCCTTTGTCCATTAAATCCTGGAGCTGTCTTTTAACCTCTTCATTCTCGTGTGGCGTCAATTTGTACGTTGCTTTGTTTGGTAAACTAGCTCTAGGTATAATATCAATGTGATGAATTATACTTCTAATAGGTGGCAATGAATGAGGTATTTCGCCCACTACTATATCAACAAATTCCTTCAGTAGATGTTGGATTTCCTCTGGTAAATCATCCACTCTTGTGCTAGTCAAAACAATTCTAGGTTTCCTGACCATGATGAATTATGGATCTTCCTTCTTCTTAACCTCCTTAAGAAGTTCCTTCCCACTCATGAGAAGTACAGTGTTGCTTACTTCAGGTTTCGCCTCTTTGTCCTTAATCGGCAACAACATGTGAGTTCTCCCATTCTTCTCTAGGGTGTATGTGTTCTTTCTCCTATCATGAATCACATTCCTGTCATATTGCCATGGTCTACCCAACAATAGATGACAAACATCCATGGGGATGACATCACACAATATCTTATCATTATATCCTCCTATTTTAAATTCAACTAAACATTGTCTAGTGACATTTACCTGATGTCCTTTTTGTAGCCATGAAACTCTGTATGGACTTAGATGCTCAATAGTCTCCAGCTCTATCTTTTCTACAATCTCTGTAGAAACGAGATTGTCTGTGCTACCACTATCCACGATGACTTTTCATACCCTATCCTTGGTCTTGCAAGCAGTCTGAAAAAGACTGTTCCTTTCCACTGGATTCTCCACCTCCTCTTCTGGCGTTAAGAAAACTTTCTGCATCACCAGTTATCTTTTGCCTTCAACATCCTCTGCCTCAACATTCCACCTTTGCGCTTCGGCAATGTGAGTCTCACCACTTTCTTTCTTCTTATCTGGGCATTCATAAGATTTGTGTCCATTCTTTCCGCATGTGAAGCATTTTATCACTCCACCTCTGCCTCTTCCTCTTCCTCTAGTGCGAGGAAAAGTGTTTTTATCAGCATACTGTCCTCTCTATTTAGTATACTTCCCTCTCTGCGAGCTTCCACCTCTCTCAGTTTGATATTGAGGTTTCTTCCACTCTTCCTTAGGCTTGTGATTCCTATCTTGGACAATTGTTTTGCCTCTGGGATGACTTCTGCCTCGACCTCTCTGACTTTTCTTTCGGCTCAGCTTCTCTTCAGCCCTTAGAGCCATCTGATAAGCATCTTCCACCGTCTGAATGGTCATCATGCTCTTCTCATCCTGAATTTCGTATCTCAGACCATTCATGTACCTAGAAACCTTTTCATCATCACTTTCGCGATGACTTGCCCTGATGTTCATCTTGTAGAACTCTTCAGTGTACTCCTTCACTAACATCAAATTTTGTCTCAAATTTTGCATTCTCTGAAACAGAGTGATTTGGTAATCCCTGGGTATGAATTTTGCCTTCATCTTCGTGATCATTCTATCCCAACTCTTGATCTTCTACTTTCCTTTGTAGCGTCTATCATCTTGTAGTTCATCCCACCACAATGTTGCATGTCCTTTCAATCTTGTGATAGCATGTTTGACCTTTTTGTCTTCCTTGACATCTTCATAGTCAAAATACGTGTCCAGAGATCTAATCCAGTCTAGAAGCTCTTCAACATCTAGGTTTCCCTCATATACTGGAATGTCCATTATCACCCTAGCACTCATTTTTGCAACTGCCCTAATCAGACCTTCATTTGTTGCATCCTCTGCTGCAACTTCTTCTCCTTCATGTCCAACTTCATCTTCACTTTCAGATTCACTGACATCTCTAGCACCGACTGTGCGCCTCTGTTTTATTTCTATGTCCACCAGTCTGGTGCATATGTTATGCATCTCTCTTTCCATGGCTGGATTTGGCACCTGTCTACCCCTTTCTTCTGGCATTTCCCCCTCCTCTGGCGGATCGGGTGTTTTCCTGTCTCTTCTTCTCGGCGGCATGGTGAATCTTCCTTTTCCTTGCTATAGAAAGAAAATAAATATTTCTGTGCTCTAATACCAATTTGATGCAGACCCCTTGACCCTCTATCGGCCTCGGGTCATGGTCCACTACAAGATCATTCGTTTTCCCCTTGAACCGAAATGGCTCTTTCGATTCCCGGCTGGGATCTTGGTTTATCGATCCACAGGTCCTTCCGGAAACTCCCCTGTGTGAACAACACTAGGCGTGAGCTCTACCTTCTCTGAGTGACCACAACGCTAAGACCAAGGCCTATTCCCAAAGGTGCTTGTCGCAACTCACAATCTCGTGAGTTTGCAAGTCAAAACCCCTGACTCTTCCTTCCCAATCTCGTGATACTCGAGATCATGAAATGGGTATAGCTCCCTTTTGTTAGTGCCCTCTGCGCGTGACCAATCGCTGGGCTTAATGCTAGCACCTCTCGCTACACGCTGCTTCACGAGTTTCAACATCGAACTCCCGTGCTCTTACTTCGCGAATCCCCGAGACACGAGAAGTCAACGGAGTGTTGACTCCTTTCACTAGGCAACACGGGTCTGCCTATCTATCACCCGGGCCCACCTTGCGATTCTGTCACATGTCTCTCGTTCCTAGCTTTTCACTTCATGACTTCTCTCCCCAAGTGCTGCCCCCTTTGTATCCCGACACCCGAAGTGCCGAGATCCCGAACTCCTCGATACTCCTTATCGCAACTCGCGAATTCGGGACATTCAGAATGAAAGTCTCGACTCTCCAACTGCCAAAACCCGAAATGGTGAATTCCGACTCGTTATTAATGCTGGCCCCACAACGGAACTTCTCGCCCTATCGGCACTTCGCACTTCGTGATTTCGCGAATCTTGGTGCAAGGTTTTCGATCCTTCAACTCACGAATCCCCGAAATGAGAATTCATGAGTGATCCAACGAATCCTGTCGACTTGGATCCTATGGTCCAATCTCTCCTAAGATTTCACTTGAATAATACTTGTCGTAACTTCCCTGCTCCTCTGCAAGATCTGACGGCTCTCGAAATTTCGCGAATTCCCCACAGAGAATTCCGACCGTCCAATTCCTCCTTGACAACTCCCACGAAATGAACAAGGTATTCCTTCATGAAACTTGTCCACCTACAAAACAACTTTGCTATGCCTTCTTCTAACACTTCAAGGCACTAGCCCTCTTGAACTTTCTTCGATAACTTAGAAGACTCTATCCCTTCTGAGCTTAACTTGAAAATCCTCAAGTACTCTGGGGATAACTCTTGCATGCATTCCTTGCGGCACTTCTTCAAATACGCTCTAGTATTTGAACCTCTTCGACTCTGTGCACTCCTTGCAACAATAGTCTTTCAACAATTTCCTCAGGTTGTAAGCTCTGAGACTCTACTCGGCCTGCGCACACCTTGCATGAATCCTGTGCTTAACTTGCAAGTTAAGCACAGGAGCCGTGCAAGGTGTGCGCAGGCCGAGTAGAGTCTCAGAGCTTACACGCGAGAATGAGAATAACGTTATCTCTTCTGAGCTTTCAGAGATGAAACTCTAAACTCTTGTCAATGCACTCCTTGCAGACAACTTCACTGCACTCCTTGCAGGAATTCTTGCTCAGATAGAGAAATAATTGAAACTCATTCCTTACTCTTCCTCTCTCAAATTTCAAACATTCAACAAGAAATCATACATACACAGCGTAACAGCAAATGCATAGCAAAAAGAGTAAAATAACTATAAGCATAGCATTTAACAGGCACGCATAGAGAATATCACAACACCATGAGTCTGAATCAAAGCTTCATGTATTAATTCAGGACTTCTGTACATGGGTGTTTTCAACTACAACTCTCTGCTTCTTTCTCTCTATGCTCTCTGCTCAATTGACAACATTCATTCTTTTTTAAAATGATACAAGATGAGGGTGTCTATAGTCGGTTTTCCCTCCGCTCCTAAACCTGTCTAATCTAGAATTTAAAGCTACCTACTTACATTTATTTTACATAAATGCCTCTA
The DNA here is from genome assembly GCA_010110895.2 of Picea sitchensis. Lineage (NCBI taxonomy): Eukaryota > Viridiplantae > Streptophyta > Pinopsida > Pinales > Pinaceae > Picea > Picea sitchensis. The sequence goes on from SNQJ01S0002577.1 coordinate 126,878, forward strand.
CCTACTTCAGACGAGAGCGGATCGCTCAAGGTCTGATTACAATCTGTAAGTACGTCTCCTCTTAATTATTTCATTTAATATCCGCACATTGATTTCAAAACACTTTTACAACATGCTGAAATGCGTTGGCGCTTGTCCCAGTTGTCTTCCGCCTCCGCGTGCTTGCTACGTGTGATGCTCCTGCATCAGAAAAGTTAGCTACAAGCAAAATGTGGATGGAATCGAATTGCAAAGACATATATAAGTCTACTTATGCGCATATAGGTAACTTTATATAGAACCACTGTAATAAGCGAGAATTCTTTCATGTAGCTATTAAACTAGAATTTGAATAAAAGTTATGTATGGTGGAAATTTGAGATTTGTATACACATACATATAGAAGTATAAATTCATAACTGCATATATAGATATATTTAGATATATATTTAGATATATATATATATATATATATATATATATATATATATATATATATATATATATCAACATGTGAAGATCGTAGATATATATATATATATCAAGCATGTGAATCGTAGGAGATTCTTTTTCAATAAAACTATTCTATATAAATATATATATGTGAGTATTCATGATAAAAGGGGTCGATTAGATCTAGCGACCATACACAAAGTTCTGGAATTAAAAAATTCAAAAGGTCAACACCTACAGAGATCTGTGTTTAAACACTAGAGGTGGGAGGGCCGACGAACTCAAGACTATCCGGGGATCCCGTGAACAAATTGTACATTTATTTGGAAATATCATGAGCTTGTTGACCAAGAAGTATAATAGCCTGACAACAATGAAAAGGAAGAGCTAATTAACAATTTCGATTCCGATGACAAACCCTAGAAATTTAAAACAATATGTACAATCTTGGAAACATTATAGTTGCACAACCTGGAAATTTAATTATAAAAGCATTCACGTATTCAGAAATAACCAAGACCTTGTATCTAGTCTAAAAACCCTAATTATATCTTACAGAGTGTGCCAATAGGAATGGACTGATTGGTCGCTTACAATGAGGTCAAATTCAAAGTTATTTGTTACAGAGTTAAGGATACAACCCTTAGGGATCCTCCGTTAAATAAAACAACCAAGTACAAAAATTAAATCGTGCGCCATAAAGGTCTGGCATATCTACCCACGATGATCATAGCCGAATCGAAGTACTCAGTGGAGGCCGTAAGGAAATTGAAGCACTAAATTAGAACCCGTTTACCTTTTTTCTTTTCATGGAACAACTCCGAGTCGAAGACATGTGGGTACGCAATCCCTATGAGGAAGCACAACAGTAAGAGAATGAGAAAACATTGGAACTTTGAAACAGACTAAATTAAATAAAATCGAAAAAACCTTTATGCTATGGAAATCTTGAATATGCATCATTACTTAACTTATGGTCGCAGTCAAATGGATCATCGCATGGTCAAGGAGGACACCCACAGAATGGAGGGGAAGGTGGGTCGAGGGAAAACTGATGGGTACCTCACAAAACATTAGGAGGTCCCATCATTAGATGAATGCAAACAATTCATTAACAAATTATTAGGAACTGTATATTTAAAAAAAAATGACTTAAAACCATACATAGATCCTACTCTACCTAAATAATATGAAATGACTAAACTATTCAAATATGAGACTTCACCCTTGCCCTGTAATAATCGTTATGGCCAAACAACCGACAATGATAAACCAAATGAGAGAGTTAATAAAATTCGAGATACTGGGAAGCTAAGTATCGTGTAACGCTCATAGAATAACCCTAATATCTGAATAGTAAAGAGCAACCAAGTTATTTTATAGAAAATATCTCAGGAGGCTCGAGAAACTATAAAGACTCATCACCTTGAAAAATAAGATTTGGTCATACCGAAAACCCAATAACAACTAGTAGAAAATGACTCACGATTCTCTTTTATTTAAGCACGGAGTTACAGTTTTGGTCAGAATGCTAATACACAGAGAACCCCCTTTATATATTAAACCACTCAGGATTTAAAGGGGAGTCGTCATAGAAGAAGAAAGATTTTTTTTTATAAAAAGACAGGGTCGACCTCAATCGAATTGTCACCCCAGAACCTTACAAACAAGTGTTAAGCCTTTACCAAGGTTTTTCAAACAGTCAGAAATACACAAAAAATCCTTATACTTCTAGACAAGGCAACTTCACAGGTTAATGAACTAAAAAGTATAGAGAATGCTTAACTTTCAAAATCTACCACCAGGGTCTCTGGATGCACTCCATTATCGATGAGATTCTAGTACTTCCATGGCTGACTGTTCATTTGGGCGGAGAATCACAGAGGTCATGTGACCGAACCCTAGATTCACACAAGACTGGGATGCGACCAAGAAAGAATACTGGAAAGAAAATGTTACCGACGGTCCTAATTACCGATGAGTAAAGAACATGGGTCGATTCCATGTGACCATCCCGAGGTGGCAATAGCACGATGGGCACAGAGACCGAACATTAACCTTGGGAGTATGCCACCATCCCTATAATTAAGATCGCAAGGGGGTCTTTAATTCTTGCTAGTATGCTCTTTCCACTCTACTTAAATGCTCAGTTATGGGGAAATTAAATACAGACGAGTTAGGTTTAGACCGTTCCCTTTGGTCGTTCTGGTTATGATTGGACTTTTAATCCTATCCCCTTAGATACCTGTATACTGCTAGCTAGTTTGTGTTCCACCGAATTTATAACCGTGTCCCTTGTGCTAAAATGCTTAATCCCTAAGTGTTAGTGTTAGCTTAAAGTAAGTACCACAATATCTAGGTATAACTAGATTATTATGAGTCAGGTGGAACACGATGGAAAATTCGCATAACTTGGGAAAGGATCCTTTAGGGTACAGACTCAATGTTATAGGTTCACGTGTGAGCTTAATTTTAAGATCGGAATGTTAGATTCAAGTCCTAAATGTGTATTACGGTATAGTTGGATATATATTTATGTAATTAATATCTATGGGTACAATATATGTGTTGAATAAATGTACCAAAAAATTTATAGAGAGAGAGATCCTTTGTAAAGTTGATTGTTACCTTAAAATGACTGAATTTAAATCTGTAATCTTAATGAACACTAAACATTATTACTCCTTCGTTATGAAGTTTTGTAAGCGAAAAGGGAGGTTAATACCCCTTAGATTTTATTTTTTTTTGGTCAAATTAGAGGTACATTACATATGGTATCAAAGAAAATGTTACAACACTGGACCTGAATAGGACCACATTATTTGGTTAGCATATATTTCGATTTATGCAAAAATAACAAACCCTTTTTGTTACAAACAGAAAGCCCTTTCTGTTTTTTGTTAATTATGGCATCTTAGGACAATGCAGAAATCAGAATTGAAGTTAGTCTGGAATAGAGACCTCCTAGAAATCCAAGACAGAATAGTGACAGAATCTCATCTACAAAAGTGTTGGAAACAATGAGGAATCTTATTGTTGAACTGTAGGTTTTAAAAGCCGACAATGAGAAACTCAAGAAAGCACAGGAGGAACAACAAGAGATAAATGAAGTCCTGTTACACAACATAGTGACAAAGAAAACTCCCAAGGACAATAACAATGAAGAAGAATTCAACAAAAGGGCTTCTAAGAACTCTGGTTCTGAAGAAGAAAAAGGACACAGTTCATCTGAAGGTACACCTTCAACTGAGAACAGAACAAAAACAGACAGAAAGAGAAAACAAGTATACCACCTTGAAGGAGAATTCAAGAAAATTAAACCAACTACCTTTGATGGAGAATCTAGAACAAGAGAAAAAGATGAGGCATGGTTATTCGACATCAAAACATACCTCCAGATATATAACTATTCCAGCAATATGAACGTCAAAATGTCCATTTACAATCTGAAAGGGAAGGCCATCATTTGGTGGAAAGACCTAAAATTAGCCAAGGGCCTAAAGGAGAAACAAATGGAATGGTATGACTTTAAGAAATATTTCAAGAAGAAGTACCTATCTGAAATCTACTATCAAAGGAAAAATAAATAATTTTACGAGTTACGACTTGGACAAATGACAATGGAGGACCTTATAAACAAATTCCTGGAATTACTAAGGTTCGTACGTTACATCCGGGAGGATAAGGTAAAAATCCAATGATTCTTAAGCTGTTTACCATAGTCCTACAGAGACAGAATTGAGTTTGACAACCCCAAGTCCTTGAGTGAAGTATTCAGGAAAGCACGGATGTGCTACGACCAATACAAACATCAAGTAGAGTTTCCGAAAGATTGGAAGGATAAGAAACACGATTGAATGAACCAACAGAAGAAGGGATACCATCCATCTCCTCATCAGAATACAGGAAAAAACTTTCCGAGAAAAGACTTTCACTCCAACTATCTGAATATGCAAGGCAGCAGTAAACCGGTAAATCCGGGAATGAAGAAGTTTGGGGACAACCCCCGCGAACCATTAAAGTGATGGGAATGTGGAGAACCTTATCTAAGGAGGAACTTTCCATGTTTAATTTCAGCAAATAGAACTGTTGTTCATAGTTTGCAGGAAGCCTCGATGGTGAGTGATGTGGGCAGAAGCTTGCATCGGATAAATGCATCCATAGATGGTCGGTAAGATGACCACCAATCCTCTGTGGTAGAAATCAAAGGTAAAATCAATAACACTCGAATTTTTGTTTTAATTGACCCTCGAGATACGTTAATTTATATTTCTCCTGGTGTAGTAGAGTCAAATAAACTTAAGAAACCGAAGCACGCAAAACCATGGCTGGTACAACTAGCTACAAGAACTAAAAGGAAAGTAGTTGACTTTATTTATGATTTCAAGTTCATCTTAGATGTTCAAAACATAAGAACAAATCTGAACATCCTACCACTAGGATCTTATGATATGATTATCAAAATGGATTGGTTGGAAAAGCACAAAGCAGTACTAGATTGTTATACAATGAAACTTAACTATAAAGATGATTATGACACTACTAGAACAACCCAAGGTATACCAAAACCTGTATCAGTTAGACAAGTTTCAGCGATTCAATTCAAGAAATGTATGAGAAAGGGATGTCAAGTTTATGCCATCCAAGTAACAAACCTGTTAGAAAATGTAGACAAACCTAACTTGGAAGACTTTGTTTTTTTACATGATTTTAGAGACATATTTGTTGATGAAATACCTGAATTACACCCTAGAAGGGAAATATACTTTTCTATAGACCTGCTACCTGGTTCATCCCCTACCTCTAAAGCACCTTATTGGATGAGTTTGTCGGAATTGACAGAACTAAAAATTCAGCTACAGGAATTATTGGACAAAGAGTATATCATACCGAGTGTTTCACCATGGGGAGCACTAGTCCTCTTTGTGAAAAAGAAAGACGGTACTATAAGACTATTTATTGATTACAGACAATTGACCAAAATGACTATTAAGAAAAAATACCCATTACCTAAGATAAATGATCTGTTCGATCAAGTAGGTGGGGCCAAGATCTTTTCAAGGTTAGATTTAAGATCTGGTTATCATCATGTTAGGATAAAATATGAGGACATAAACAAAACAACCTTTTGGACAAGATATGGACACTACGAATTCATAGTCATACCTTCCAGACTCACTAACACACCAACCACGTTTATGTGGCTGATGAATAGTATTTTCAATCAGTATTTAGACAAGTTCGTACTAGTATTTATCAACGATATTCTGGTCTATTCTAAAATGGAGGAAGAACATGAAGAACACTTAAGAATAGTTCTGCAAACTTTGAGGAAACACAAACTGTACGCCAAATTTGATAAGTGTGATTTTTATCAAAACAAAATACAATACCTAGGACATGTAATTTCAACAGAAGGCATTGCAGTCGACCTTGAGAAAATAAAATCCATCACAGAATGGTCAGTACCTAAGGATGTAGCAAATATCCAGTCATTCATGGGAATCACCGGATATTATCGCAAATTTATAGAGGGGTTTTCCAAAATAGCCTACCCTATCACGTCATTACAAAAGAAAGGGACCAATTTTAATTGGTCACAGAAGTGTCAAGATAGTTTTAAAAAGCTAAAGGAATTATTGACAACGATACCCATCTTGAAGGTAGAAGACCTAGATAAAGACTTTACCATCTGAGTTGATGCGAGTAAAGAAGGACTAGGTGGTTTCCTAACTCAAGAAGGACACGCGATTTGTAATGAGTCCCGGAAATTAAAAGAACATGAGCGAAACTACGTCACTCATGACTTAGAATGAGCAGCCGTAATACATGCCTTAAAAATGTTGTGACACTACATAATGGGAAAAAAATTTCTATTACTAACAGATAATAGCGGTGTGAAATATTTAATTATTCAACCTGATCTTAATGCAAGGCAAGAAAGATGGCTAGCCTTCTTAAGCGAATCCAACTTTGAGGTAAGACATATCAAGGGTAAGGAAAATAAGGTAGCAGATGCTTTAAGCAGAAGAGTCCATGGGTTATTCGAAATAAATGTCAGTAGAGAAAAACATGATCTGGAACAGAGAATAAGGACATTAGGTATTAACGACGAAAACTACACAAAGTTAGTGGCAGAATTACAGGACACTACAACTGTTAGGACCACATATTGTACTCTTTTTGCCCATACTTTTTGCTATTATTTTACCCTTCATCACCTGCATTTTGACTTATACTATCATTACACCTAATCATTCCAAGGTATACAACGTCCTTTCTCATTACTTTATGCTTA
>SNQJ01S0002577.1:133641-144253 GCA_010110895.2 Picea sitchensis
TAATTAAGTTCTTACTCTCTTCATTTTATCCAAAAAAATTATGAAGTCCACAACTATTACTTAAGTGGTTTTTTTTTTTTAAATTTATTATTTTATTTTTATAAGGAATTTTTCTTAAGGGTAGACAAAATTTTACCCCTAGCGAAGTTTTAGACTTAGGACTTAGATTCTGAATTAGGCGACATTTTAATTAGGGAAATTGTTTTTTTTTTAAATTTCTTAATGAGATATTAGTCTTAGGCCATCTAGGTTCATTCCTTTAACATCATCAATGCGACGTGCCCTTTAGGACGCACTACGTGCTCCAAGGGTGCCACTCGCCTCTAGTGCTTCGTTTGCATGACGTGCCCTTCAGGACGCACCACGTGCTCCAAGGGTGTTACTCGCCTCTTGTGTTTCTTTTACGCGACGTGCCCTTCAGGATACACCACGTGCTCCAAGGGTGCCACTCGCCTCTTGACTGATTGGTAGACATCAATAACCCCTGGAGTCAATACTCCTCCAGGTGAACTTGTGGGAGACTAAGGGATTCTAAGGAATAAGGCCCCCACCTTATTGTGCGCCATTTAGAATCATCACGAGTGACTGTCGCAGTTTTCCCTCACGACATCGTGGGTCCTCTCAAACTAGGTAATCGTTAACCTACAGTTCAAGCCACGATGGGAGTGCTAGTAGGCTGTGGCAGGGCTGCTGACCACCCCTCTCCCTCAACCTCTCTGGTAGTCGTGTGTGTGGACCCTTTACTCCATATGTGAGTCTGGTCGGCAAGCTATCGTCAGCCTGCATCATCAAAAATCATGTCAAAACATGTCCACATCACATCATCTAATCAGATGTACTAAAATCATAGTAAAATAATCAAACCCCAATAGCACACTCCTGACTCGATCCAGAGTCCAAGGGTTCTGTCGATGCCTCTGCATCCTCAAGATCCAAAACCCTGCACACTCAGTAAAACAGAGTCAATAACACCTGTCTATGTCAATGCAGTAAAACATCATGTCATCTATCATAATGCATCATAATCAAGGAAAAATGTTTTAATATCATAATAGTCCGGATCACTTGCGAGCAAGTGTCCTCAAAGAATAAGTTTTCTCAGTGCGCCAGAGCAGGATGTTACAAGTAACAAGCATTTCTAATTATGGATATGCTTATATTCCAGATACCCTAACATGCAATGGTTTAAGATCAGATACTATGTGTGACTAATTACTGGAATAGCTTACTCATCCTTTGTTTAGGCCAAGCATTGGTCATAATGCAAACACTTTGAACACTTGTATTAGCCTAGTGTAATCTCATAGCAAACCTAACACGTTTACCCTATGAAGGTTTCATGTACCATGTTCATTGATTCGATACAGTCTAAGTGTATGTAATGATTACAGAGCTTAGCTATGGTAAACTAAGGCACAGTGTAGAACGAGTAGTGTAAGTAATATCTTACAGCTTGTATAAGCTCTATGATTCCCATTACTTCCTAATCTCTAAGGAGTGTAGTTATATCAAAGCAGTTAATTATAGGAACACAATGGATAGTTGTAACATATGAAACCAGTATGTTCTTACTAATAGTATGAGAACAATTGCTTACTATTCCAGACATGAGTACCATAATTGAACTACCTCTGGAGAAACAAGTCACAAGTTACCAAACATGAAGTGTATCCACTCCAATTGTGGTCTCAACACAATAAATTCCAGAAGTACAAAAATAGATACTTTTCATGGTTACATGACAGACCTAAACAACTGGGGATGTCAATAAAACCATTCGTAAGTATCCTACGAGGTCAGAGAGATGGAAAGCCATTGCAATTTAAAAGTTTACCAATTTCTAACTTATGTTCTTGCAACAAATGTTTTATACAGACCTCATTCTGACTTGTCTTTTATTACTATAGATGGTCGACTAGGTTGGACAGATATGGATTCTTATGATGCTATTCATGTTGGTACTGCTTCCCCAGAAGTTCCAAAGCCACTTATTTAACAATTAAAACCTGGGGGGTGGATGGTCATTCCTATTGGTGACTTCTTTCAATATTTGCAAGTCATTGACAAGAAGCTTGATGGATATTTAAAGGTTCATTGTGAGACATTTGTTCATTATGTTCCTTTGATCAGTAGTCAAGAGAAAAATCATGGGCATTAATCATGATTGGTGCTTGGTTATTAATGACTAGTCTGTGTATGTATGAGGAGAGCTAAGGTGCTTTCATCCTTTCTACAATTCTTCTTGGTTGTTTGTTGCTACAGGTTAAAAGATTGAAAGTATTTTCAGCTATATATTTTAGAGTGCCTAATCATTTTGGTTGTTGTATATAAAAATTGTATAATTGTTTATATAACCCTCAAATTTTTGGTCAAAAGATGATACACAAATAACCAATAATTTGTCTTGGAGATCTGTATGTGAATCGTCACTGAGTGATGCCCAATGCCTATGAAGGGATGCACATGTGCTACTCTCTTTTTCTTAGTAGTGTAAAATACTCTGTAACTACATTATGTATTTCTCTGGAAACAAAAAATTCTTGGTAGATTGTCATGAGAGATGCACATGTTTGTTCATCACTAATAAGATATAAGGAATTTTTTCTAATGAAATTGTAAAAGTTGGTTGTGTAGCATAGATAACCTCCATCTGTCTTAGGAGTTCCATTGGATTTAGAGACATCCAACACAAACCCTGTCAATCCAAACTCTTGTCACATCTGGTTCAAATCAGATTGCTTTCCAGGCAATGCTCTCTTGTTATTGTTAAGTATTTCTCCATGGAACCAACAAATTAAAGCATTCCTATGCAGATTCAAAGATGACTAATGCATCAAGTGCTTTCCCATTTTTATATATTTTGTTAGAGATCAGTTCCAATGCAACTGTTATCTTCACAAAATACTGAAAATCCAGTTCTATTACTACCATACAAGCATTATAGTGAAAACAATATGGTAATAAAGTAAATAAGTTTTATGATGGACAATCGTTGTGTACACCATTTTATCGATGTCAAGACAACCATTCATAAGTATCCTACGAGATTAGAGAGAAGTGTTGGAAGAACTAAAAAAACTACATTTCTTTGGATGATGTTTAATCAAGATTGGCAAGGGGCCTTGATAAAAAATTGAAATTATAAGCTATTGACTATTTATAAATGAATAAACAATATATTTCACCATCATAAACAATATAAGAGTAATCAAAGATGAAACAATAAATTGAAATTTTGAGTTCCATATATATATATATATAATGAAAGTTTAAATAGTTACACCACCAAATACATAGGTTCCACATCCATTTTAGGATGATAACAAAAACTAAGAGGCTTGATTAAAAAATTTAACTCCAAAAATATGGACTCTAAGCCATCACTTTAAGATAGATCACTTCATACCTGCAAAAGAAAATATTCGTCGAATTCAAAATTTAAAAATTTACAATAAAATATATCTACAAATTTAAAATAAAATGTACACATGTACCATTTTAGATAAATAAAAAATGTTGTGATTAAATAAAAATTGTCATACATACCAAAAGAGTTAAGTCTCATTCTCCAACATACTCCAATCCACCAAATATAATGTAAACATATTTTCCACCAAATATAATGTAAACATCTGTAATAATAAAAAAAAACTAAAAAAAAAACCAATAACACATATTAGAATATATACTTTAACTAAATATTAAATAAACAATAAGAAATAATAACATACCCAACCAGAGTTCCACGGATTTAAGATTATCACTCTCTTTTTATTACACTTTTTTGACACTTTTTTAAAACCAAACTTCCATCACGAAGTGTCAAAACTTACAAAATAGTTACTCTCCATATTAAACATACATGATCTAAACAATAATGTAAAATCTTATCTAAAATCTTACAAATTTTTAAAGAGAAAAATTGTGTTCTTGGTAACCAATTTTTGTGTTCAGAGTTAGATAATACGCTGAAAATAAATACAGTTGTGTATGTAGAAAGTTCACAAATATCCATATTAAGTCTTTTTTCCAATAAAATACTTATATCCTCATGGATAAAGTTCCAGATCCTTCAGGTGAAGTTTTCATGCCAGGTGACCTTATTTACTCAGTCATAAAATACTTATCTCCTCAGCAGTAAAATACTTTTCTCTTCTTCTGCTGTGAAATAGATGTTCTCATATAATCAAATTCCCTCAAATTCCCTTTAAAACTAAAGGACTCATAAATATCCATATTAAGTCATTCTTCCAAGAAATTACTTATATCTATGAAAGTTCACAAATCTCCATTTTAAAAAAATTCTTCCAGAAAATACTTATCTCCTCTTTCTGTGGTGGAATAGATGTTCTCATAAAATCTTTCATGTACATGAAGAAAATACAAATCTGCACATATATTAAGTCATTCTTCAAAAACCATTTAAATCTTTCATCTTTGGGATGTATTCATATTACATATAATCAAATGCTCTTTGAAATATTCCTTCATCATGATCTAAACATAAGTGAGATCATGCACATACATAGCTTATTTGTAAATCTACTTGAATGTTGGTTTTTGTGGTTAGTAAGCAATTAGTTAAGAGTTTGACAATACCCTGGCAAGAAGGAATTCACTTCATTGTATTCAGAAAACACAAATGTCCATACTACACCATTCTTGGACAAGAAGGAAAGGAATGCAATCAAAGAAAATATAGAAACTTCCCATTTTCTGATGTGGGATAGAGTATGTTCTCAAATAATCAAATGTTCAAGTTTAAAATTAGGTATTCATCATGATCTAAACATAAATAAGATTGAATGTACCATTTTAGACGACGATAAGGTTATATATGGGTTTTATATATTTCAAAATAATTGATAAAAGCATTGAAAAGTTATATAGACACTAGTTGAGTAACCCTATGAATAGGAAAGGCTAAACTAAAAAGTTGAGAAAACATAAATTTGAAAAAAGTAAAAAATATAAGCATATTCAACAAAAATAAACTTGAACACTCTTATATAAAAGGCCCAACATAAAAGAAAATTAAAACTCACTAATGTGCAATGAGCATACATTTGAGAATCATCATGAATACATGCATCCTTCCCAGGTATGGATGCATCCTCCTCAATCCCAATATCCCTATAATATCTTCAAATTTTAGAATATTAAATTCTAAGTGAACTTTGAAATAAACTTTTGCTTTTGGAAAAATCGGATTTGGAAATTATTTGTCATTTATAACAAATCCGAATTTGGAATTTTGATTGTTGTAATTAATTATTTGATGAATGTTGGACAAATATTTGACTTGCCCAACTATCCTCTTTTATTTTGACACATGTGTACGAAAAACTTTTAATAAATTAAATGTTGGAAGACAAATGGAACAACCAGGTAAAAAATAGTTGACCATGACTCCATGAGTGGGGAACAGGTTTGAGTTATCTCAAGGCTAATTTTTACAAGTGGCAAATGTGGAATTTGACCACTAGTAGCCCCTAAAAAACACAGATTTGTAAAGCTGTGAATTTCCCAAGGAGGGAAGGAAATACCTAGGCACAAGGATGCATATAAAAACAACATATGGAGGAGGCAAGATGTTGCTTAGTATGTTGGGGGAAAATAAACTATTTTTTGTTATGAGAACTGTTAGTGTGAGGCAAAGGAATTTATGATTTGTGGATGTTGGAGAAAATAAACTATTTTCTGTTATGAGCATTGTTAGTCTGAGGCAAAGGAATTTTTGATATGTGGATGTTGGGGAAAAGAAACTATCTATTGTTATGAGCATTGTTAGTGTGAGGCAAATAAATTTTAGATCTGTGGATGGTGACTATAGATGAGGAGGATCATTCGGTTTGACCTTATGGACTCATGGTCAGGCTAGGGGGTGAACAGGGCAAGTGAACTTGGCTGTTATGTTCTATGGTTGGGTGGAACGTGCCTATTCCATTTGTATTCTAGCATCAGGTTTCATATATGTATCTTGTCTTGCATTCCTTTTCAATGTTATGTTTATGATTATTAAATGTTAGGAATATGATGGCTTATCGTAGTTAAATAATACTAGAAATGTTGGTTGTTTGAGATATGATGGTGGTATATATATATATATATATATATATATATATAAAAAGAAATAGTAGAACTCTTGTTATGTTCCTATTGACCATTGGATTATATATATCTTTGAAATTGTTATTCAAATTTGTACATTGCAATCACTGTAGATAAATGGTGCAATAAGGAGTAAACTTAAATGGGTGTTTATCAATGGGATAATATGTAAAATTAAATAAAAGAATAACAGTCTGAACATATTCTTTATTTTATCTATTACCACAGAAAGATAGTGATTCAGTAGACTACAAAGTGTCTTGCAAGAATAACTGTCGTATTCAAATGAATCTTGTTCAAAATTTACATTTAGAGTACGACAGATCAAGAATTCCACATCCTTTTGTATTGTAAACAAAACCCTAGGAAGTCTCTACATAATTTTGTATGTAGCTAAAGATTAATGCGCCCATAGATCGATCAAGGAAGGATATGGAACTCGAATACCTTTCAAGTTAAGATGCTTCCTTCATCCGATTACACCAACTTGCATAACCTGCAAAGGAAGTAAAATGAGGATTTAGTAATTGTGCTAGCATTTTTTTTATTTTGTGGAAATCAAACAATAGAATAAGCCAAGGACAAAACTTAGCTTGAGTTTCGATTTAGATCAATGATTATCGTTACTTCAGACTTCAACGCTTTGGGTAATTTATGATGTTAGAAAACTGGTTTTACCCGAAGTACATACTCCCGAAGTGACATAACTTGTTGACGTCACTACTGACTTGTCATTAGCCGAGTGGCTGCCATGTGTCACTTAGATTCATGACTTACACGTACCTAAAATGCCAATTTCATCTTGACACTTATCATCATCTAATTTTTCCACATGTCCTTGCTGATGTGGTCTATTGACGTAGATATCCTATCACAAAACATATTCTCCTCCTGGATCTAACAACTATGATCATTTCTAGATCAATGGTCTAGATTCTTTTCGGCCTTTGAGATTTTGGGTTATCCGTTCCCAATTCTCAATTCTCTCGAAGTCAGATTCCCCAAATAAAACTCTCTCAGCTACAAGTCCTTTTCCATTAACTAAATCCTCCTCAGGATCGGGGCACGACTTAATGCCTAGGGGATGACCACGTGCTGTTGTCATATTTGTCGTTATATAAACACGTGATTGCAGGGATATCAAAGGCGGTTTAGACCCACACTGATTTTGAGCCCACAATTCACCACCTTCTGCCACATAGCTCTTTCTCTTTACCATGGCTTCAATTGCAGGTCCGCTGAAGAATTTTATCGTTCAAGCATGTTGTGTCTCCGCAATGAAGTGTGGTCATCGATCTTGTCGCAATTCATGATTTGGAAAATCCATTCTTTTGCTTCCACACACCGCTCTGGGATGGAACTTGCTCCCTGCTTCAAAGATCAACGGTTCTTGTTGATTTGAGATCAACTGTCCACAACTACTTCAGGAGTTCGAGCTTCGGGGATTTTCGATGCATAGCTCTTACAATCCTCCGGAGCATCGTATTTACGGAGTGATATATTTGGCGCCGCTTTTCCTTTTGATTTGGACTGCCGAGATTCACTTCGGGAGTTCGGGCTTTGAAACTTTTCGATGCATAACTCTTACAATCCTTTGGAGCGTCGTATTTCCAGAGTGAGAGATCTGGCGTTGCGTGTCCTCTTGATTTGGACGGTCGAGATTCACTTCCAGAGTTCGGGCTTCGGGTATTTCTGATGCATATATCTTACAATCCTCTGAAGTGTCATATTTCCAGAGTGAGAGATTTGGCACTACGTGTCCTCTTGATTTAGACGATCGATATTCACTTCGGGAGTTTGGGCTTCAGGCCTTTTCGATGCATAACTCTTACAATCCTTCAGAACACTGTATTTTCGGAGTGAGAGATCAGGCACCGCATGTCCTCTTGATTTGGATGACTGAGATTCACTTTGGGAGTTCGGGCTTCAGGCCTTTTCGATGCATGGCTCTTACAATCCTCTGGAGTGTTGTATTCCCGGAGTGTGAGATCTGTTGACGCATGTCCTTAGCCTCCAATGGATCAAATTTACTTCGAGACTTCGGGATGCTTTGCTAGTCATTAATCCTTTTGCGAATTTGAATTTCCGAATGCACGAGAGCCGCTAATATGAACTGTACGTGGGATCTCCACCGTTGAAAACATTAACCTGTCTATTAGCCTATATTTCATCCCGAAATGGACTTCTTTTGAATGCTACGCCTAGATGCTTCCTGTGCATATCATAGACTTGGATGACCTTCTTACATTGACATCTATATGTGATAACAATATATATAATGGACTATATCTATATCGCAACAATGTTGGATATTCAAGGGACTTTAATTCCCTCTAACAATTTTTTATTTTTTTTTGAAATTTGGAGTACATTACATATGGTATCAGAGCTGAAGTTTACAACACTTAAACCTTAGAGAAAGGCCAAAATTATTTTTAATTATTTTTTTTTTTTTGAAGAAAAAACTAACAAATATGTTTACTGTTACAAACTGAAAAATTGTTGGTTTGTTGTGATAATGTCAGCACAAAATGAAGAAGAAATTAGACCCGAGGAGAATCCAAATAAAGGACTTCCTAAAGAACCAGAGCATAACAACAAAGGAATTTCAACCACCTAGGTTTTGGAAACAATGAAGAACCTCATCATGGAATTTCAAGTGTTTAAAGAAGATAACGAAAAGCTAAAAAGGCACGGGAAGACCAGTTAGAAATAAATGAAATGCTGCTATGCAATATAGTAACCAAGAGGATCCCAAAGAACAATGACAAAGAGGAAGAAGTCAGCAAAAGGTCCTCTAAAAACTCTGGCCATGAAACAAAAAATGAGGATAGTTGTTCCGAAGACACACCCATGACAGGAAACAAAACTATCCACCTTTGATGGAAAATCAAGGACGGGTGAAGAGGCTAAAGCATGGCTACTAGATATAAATAAATACTTCCAGATTTACAATTACTCTAGTAATGTGAAAGTCATAATGGCCATTTACAACTTGAAGAGAAAAACAAGTATCTGGTGGCAAGACCTGAAATTGGCTAAGGGATTGAAACAGAAACAAATGGAATGGTCATATTTTAAGAAATATTTCAAGAAGTAATATTTTTCAGAAAGATATTACGAAATAAAGACTAAGGAATTCTACGAGCTAAGACTCATATAAATGACCATGGACGATCTGATGAATAAATTTCTAGAAATATTGAGACTTTTACCATACATCAAGGAAGAGAAAGTAAAGATACAATAATTCTTAAGTTGTCTACCACATTTGTACAAAGACAAAATTAAATTTAACAATCCCAAGTCTTTAAATGAAGTGTTTAGAAAGACTCATATGTGCTATACTCAGTACAAACAAAGGTATGAAATTCCCAAGGCATGGAAGGACAAGAAATAGGACATAATGAATCAGCGAAAGAAAGGGTTCCAACCATCCCCTTTCTGTAATATGGAAAAAAGTTTCCAAAAGAAGGACTATCATTTAAACACATAGAGCACTCAAGGGGGAGGTAGACCCCAATTAACTTGGGAGGAAGGAAAGTTGGGGACAACCCCAACGAACTATTGAAGTGGTGGGAGTGTGGAGAACCTCACTTGAGGAGAAAGTTTCCACAGGAAGTCCATAACCTGCAAGAATCTTCGACAGTAGGAGATATGGGCATAAGCGTGCAAAAAATTAATGCAGCTATGGATGGCAGGTAGACTAATCATCAATCCACTATCATGGAGGTTGAAGGTAAAATTCATGATAACCACATTTCCATATTAATTGACCCAGGAGCTAGTCTGAGTTATGTCACTCATGGTTTAGTTGAATTAAACAAGCTCAATAAAGTAAATCATGCTAAGTCCTCGTTAGTACAGTTAGCAACAAGGACCAAGAGAAAGGTAACAAATTTTATTCCTGAATGTGAAATCAGCATAGACAGTCAAAGTACAAAGTTAGATCTGAACATTTTACCTTTAGGATATTACGATTTAATCATTGGAATGGACTGGTTAGAAAAACATAAAGTAATTTTAAACTGTTACGAAAGGTCACTTATTTACAAAGACGAAAAAAACATAGTTAGGATGATACAAGGGATCAAAAACCAGTTTTGGTTAGGCAGATATCAGCCATGCAGTTTAATAAATGTATGAACAAAGTGTTAGGACCACATATTGTACTCTTTTTGCCCATACTTTTTGCTATTATTTTACCCTTCATCACCTGCATTTTGACTTATACTATCATTACACCTAATCATTCCAAGGTATACAACGTCCTTTCTCATTACTTTATGCTTAATCCGTTTTGCATAATACTTTACATTACTTTTGAACCTAACCATTGATTAGAAGTGCAGAAGTGTCCTATTTGCAGAATAGTATTTCAGACCGATGCTGAAACACAAAACTGCCCAAAGCCACCGCTGAGCTGATGCTGAAACACGGGAGCTGCTACACAGTCCGAGGATGCATATGCCGAAACACGAAGCAGCTACACGATTCAATG
>SNQJ01S0002577.1:158600-196211 GCA_010110895.2 Picea sitchensis
ACCCCTTTAATTCTTTACTCAAATAATTAATGAGTCAATTAATAATTAATTAATCATTGACAGATATGAACAAGTAATTAATAATAATTAATTAGTTAATATTATTAAGAAATAATTATTGTTTAACTAACATATTAGGACAACCAGATTATCAAATTAATTATAATTAAAAATCCCTATGAACTATTTAATTAGGGTTGTTACATACACCCACCCTTCAGGAAGCTTCATCCCGAAGTTAAGGTATCTCATGGTACAAAGGAAAAGAAACATGGTTCACACATTCATAACAATTAACCGACATTATTAGTAAGTAAGTCAAGAAAACTCATACATACTAGTGTACATGTACAAGAAATGAATGTGTAGCTAGTACATACAAGTCTCATGCATGTACTAATAATCAATAACTATCACCCTTTAGTAATTTATGTATGCATCCAATCCAATCAACAAGAATAGTCTTTTATAAAAGACAATAACCAATCAAATGTTTGCGAAATCCTTTAATTACAATTATCCAGTTCAACAATTTTATTTAGACAACTGTGGTTTAGTTATGTAATTATGAATATTCATATATACACATTTTTTATTTTTTATTTTTAGAAGGGAAACACATTAAATTACACCATAAGACAAATCTCCATACTTTCTCAATGATTTCTACTCATCCTTCCTCCCTAACCTACTTCCATCTCCATTCCTATCCTTCCTCTGTTGTACTATCTTGGAGCGTCAACTATATTGACCTAACTCCAAATAGAACCTGTAAGCGGAAGTGTCACTATCTCGACCAAGCTTCCCTAGTAGGAAATTGACAATTATCATCACACATCTTGGGGAGAGTGAACTAACACCATCCTCCCATGACTTCAGGTTTCAGAGGATACACGGTGGGAAATGCCTCCACCCCTCCTAATCATAACTAGGGTCCACACCCTACAATGGAATATACAGTGGCACTGTGTTGCTGTGAGTTTTGTCATCATTTATTCGGTTTTGGGCAGTCTCATCACCTGAAATCCTGCACTTGTCCACATATCATAGCAATGCATCCAAACCAATATAATTTCACATACAAATATTCGTACCATAATGTTTCTCGGCTAGTGGTCATGATATCCACTTTCATCATCATTACGTTGGCTATTTCATAGCCCATAACCTGCAGATTAGTCTGTAACAAAAACTCATACATTTCTATGCATTATCATCATGTAATTGCATACAATCATCATTTCTATTTGGTATCCTTGTACCAACAACTTAACATCAAATTTTTCCAGTTAGAAATAGATCTCATAATATCCCATAATTCAATTTCGACACCTATCCATAAGATTATCATTTACCAAAATAGATTGCATCATATCCAACATCATTCTAATAGCATTTAAACATTCATAAAATTCACATTCTCACAATATGTCAAAACATATACATCATCATCAGTAACATTTAAACATTCGTAAAATTTACATTCACATAGTAGATCGCATTACATACATTATCATCAATAACATTTAAACATTCATAAAAGTTCATACATTTTAAAGTTTAAGTGTATCATTTAATAGTTTCACTGTGACTAGAAAATAAAGTATATAGGCCTCAGGTAATCCTGACTGTCTAAGTCTAAAGGTGGTGTTACACACACCCCACCTTCGAGAAACATATTCTCGAGGTAGTCAGAAAAGTGAGGGATAGTCTCGTCGTAGTGTCTCGGCATCTTCCCAAGTAGCAGATCCTGGACTATACTTGTCCCATTGGACCTTAACTTGGTCTACCAAAAGGTTCCTGAGTTGTCGGACTCTATGGTCCAATATGCGTAATGGTTCTACCGTGAGAGTTCCCACGTTCGATACCTGCAATTCCTTCCAATTTAGTTTATGTGATTCATCAACATAATGACGTAAAACAGATACATGAAAAACATTTTGAGTTTTATGCAAGTGGGGTGGCAGTACAAGACGATAGGCAACGGGTCCAATTTTCTCTTGGATTCTGAATGGTCCTATAAATTGAGGTGACAACTTTGTTCCCTTCCCGAATCATATGGTACTCTTATTAGGCCTGATATGAATGAAAACCTGGTCTCCCACTTCATAACTTCGGTCGGTCCTGTGTGCATCCGCATAACTTTTCTACCTATCATGTGCTTCCTTTAGTCTCTGCCTAATCTGAATCACCTGTTCCTCCATCTCTTGAATCAATTCTGGCCCAAATGTTACTCAGAATTCAAGTCTATCCCAACTCAATGGCGTTCTGCATGGTCTTCCATACAGAGCTTCATAGGGCGGCATTCCGATGGAGCTATGAAAACTGTTATTGTAGGCAAACTCGACCAAAGGTAGGTACTTCTCCCACTGGGTTTGATTATCCATGACATACATCCTGAGCATGTCTTCCATGACTTGATTTACTCTCTTGGTTTTCCCATCTATTTCAGGATGATAAGTTGTGCTTAAGTTCAACTAAGTCCCCAACGCTGACTGCAAACTTGTCCAAAACCTAGAAGTGAATCTAGAGTCCTTATCTGAAATGATCTTCTTAGGTATCCCGTGCAAATGGATAACCTCGCTTACAAACACACGTGCCAAATCAGTGACATCATAAGTGTCTCTGACCGGAATAAAATGAGAACTCTTGGTTAACTTATCAACTATCACAAGAATGGCATTGTGTCTATGAGATGTAAGTGGAAACCCCACAAAAAAATCCATAGAGATGACTTCCCACTTCGACATAGGAACATCATGTGGTTGTAGGAGGTCTGCCAGGTGATGGTGGTCGACTTTCACTTGTTGACACTCTAGGAATTTGGCGACGAAATGGACTACATCGCGCTTCATGCCTACCCAGAAGAAGAGCTTCCTCATGTCTGCGTACATCTTTTTCACACCCGGATGTGCACAATAAAGTGCTCTATGGGCTTCCTTCAATATGATTCTTCGAATATCCCCACTTTCGGGGATGTACATCCTTCCTCGATATC
The DNA here is from genome assembly GCA_010110895.2 of Picea sitchensis. Classification (NCBI taxonomy): domain Eukaryota; kingdom Viridiplantae; phylum Streptophyta; class Pinopsida; order Pinales; family Pinaceae; genus Picea; species Picea sitchensis. The sequence goes on from SNQJ01S0002577.1 coordinate 161,599, forward strand.
TTAATAGTTTGTCTTCTTCCAGACTATATCCTTCATACTTTGGATCTAATTGCCTCCCACTCTGGAGGTTTGAAGTAACCTTTAAATACCAACTTTCTCCTTGGATTTGCATCAACACATGTTCCCTCAGATTGAATTTTAAGGGTATCAAGGAGAAGATACGTGGTCTCCTACTCAAGGCATCTGTGACCACATTTTCGTTTCCCTTGATGTATGAAATACCAAAATCATACTCACTCATAAACTCACTCCATCGCCTTTGCCTAGCATTCAGATCCCTTTGAGTGAAGAGATGTTTTAAACTTTGATGGTTCGTTTTGAGCTCAAAATTTTGCCCTACAAGATAGTGCCTCCAAAGTTTTAGAGCTAGTAGTACAGTTGCCAACTCTAAATCATGAGTCATGTATATCTCTTCGTTTTTCTTCAACTTTCTTGATGCATAATCTATCACTCCTCCATCCTGCATTAGCACGCCCCCCAACCCTTGCTTCGAGGCATCCGTGAAGACGGTGAAGTCCTTTTCCATATCCGACACTCGTAGAATTGGGGCACTAGTTAGTAACCTCTTAAGCTTAATGAATGCACTATCACATTCTTCTGTCCATTCATACCTGACCCCCTTGCATTGCAAAGTGGTGATGGGTTTCTCTATTTTGGAGAACCCCTCCACAAATCTCCAATAATAACCTGCTAGCCCCATGAAGCTTCTCACCTCATGGGCATTTTTCGGCACTGGCCACTCCATAATGGCCTTTACCTTTTCTGGGTCCACAGAGATTCATTCGCCGGAAATGATATGACCTAAAGAATGAATTTCTTTCTGGAAGAAGGAACACTTTGACAACTTCCCATACAATTTGTTCTCTCTAAGGCAGGACAACGCCACTCGCAAGTGTTCCTCATGTTCTCTTTCGTTCTTGGAATAGATGAGGATGTCATCTAGAAAGACTTGTACAAAACGGTCTAAGTACTTCCAGAATACGCCGTTCATGAGGCTCATGAATATTGTTGGCGCATTGGTCAATCCAAAAGGTACTACGACAAACTTGTAATGTCCAAACCGAGTTCGAAAGACAGTTTTTGGGATATCGCCTTCCTTAATCCTTAATTGATGATACCCGGATCGCAAATCGATCTTTGAGAATACCGCCGCTCCTTTCATCTGATCGAAGAGGTCATCTATTCGCGACATTGGGTACCTATTTTTCACTGTAGCACGGTTCAAGTCCATGTAGTCTATACATAGTTGTAAGGACCCATCCTTCTTCTTTACAAAATTTACTGGTGCACCCTAAGGTGAAACACTGGGCCTTATTAGCCCTAAGTCCAGTAACTCTTTCAATTGCATTTGCAATTCAAAAAGTTCCGGTGTTGTCATCCGATACGGAGTCTTGGAGATTGGTTCTGCACCAGGTTTTAGCACAATAGTAAAATCAAGCTCCGTGTTAGGAGGTAACCCTTGTAACTCATTCAGAAAAACATCCTTAAATTCTGAAAGTACCAGGTACTGATCCAATGAGGGTCCCTTCGTTTCATTCACTACTTCCACTACATAAAGTCAACACCCTTGTCTCAAGCATCGCTTAACCTTCATAGTTTAGATAAAGCATAATGACATTTTTCTCCGTACACCCTGGATCTCTACTGGCCTTCCTTCGTCGTCTACACAGAGCACCCTCTTTGTGAAACAATCTACCAAATATCAGTGAGCTGCTAACCAATCCATTCCAATGATTAGGTCATACGCCCCGAGAGCAGTGACATATACCTTCAACCTGGTAGTACACACTCCCAGGTCTACTATGCAATTATCAACACTAGATCCTACCGCTTGTTTTTGCCCCGAAACCATCTCGACTTGTTTAAATTCATCGTGCTCGTAGGATGCCAACCCACTCTTTCCTAATGAAGATGGTGAAATGAAACTATCTGTCGCACTAGAATCAAATAAAATATTAACATTGATATGATTTAGCATACCTGATGACTCCACCACCCATGGATTGATGTTCAGCTTAGCGATTATTAACCGTTGCGTAAATTTGGTGGTTGTTACTTGCTCTTCCCATCAGGATCTTTCCTTCTCTATGCGTGAATCCTAATTGTAACTCTGGGCAGTCATGCTAGTAATGGGGTCCTCCGCACCCCCAACAGGTAACACAAGATTGAACCTGTGCACTGTTATGTGACTATCTCTGAAATGAGTTCCTTCCCCTGGAACCCCTGCCCCTACTAGTTGTTCCCTGAGATGGTCATGGACCTATCTACATCGTTGGTGAAGAACGATATGTTGCACTCGCTGCCATTGAAATCCCCGCGGTTACTGTCCTTGGTGCGACTATGTTACCATATGGAGGTGGCCTTGAGCTCCCTCCCCTGGGAAATGTCCTAGGGGCCTTCCCGACGAATCCAGGATGATGCAGAAAGGTCTACCTCATACCTCCATTCAAGTTCATGTGTTCTTCTACGTAACGTGCATTTTCTACTGCTTCTGCTACTGAAGAGGTTTCCACATCTGCACCATAGCTCTGATCTTAGGTTTTAGCCAATAGACAAAGCGTTCTTCTTGTCGTTGGTCATTATCCATATACGAAACATATTTGACCAATTCCATAAATCTGATCTCATATTCTTCTACAATTCTATTTCCCTGTACTAAGGCATGAAATGCCCCTACCTGATGTTCCTCATAATAGGCTGGCAGATATTTCCTTCAGAACCTCTCCTTGAAAAGTTCCCAAGATACTGTGTCTGGGGTAAGATGCAATTGTCTTTTATGGTTACCCCACCAGTTCAAGGCTCTGTCTCTTAACTGAAAAATTGCTATCTTCACCTTTGATTTGGACACATAGTCCCTTAAGTCAAAACACCTTGTCATGCCTTCCAACCATGCTTCCGCGCGTTCACTGGCGCGACCCCCGAAAAACTCTGGAAGTTTGATCTTCTGCAATTATCAAGTGATTTCTTCAGGTGGAGGTCTTCCCCCTGAATCCCTTGATGCTTCTGGATTACTCATTCCAGAGGGTTGGGGTTCCACTTCGGTCCCTGCTGGTTGTCGCCCCTTTAAAGTCTCATTTATGGCCTCCAATGAGCGTAGTATGAGAGCTACTTCGGGCGATGTTGGCGGCAGCGCTGGCGACACCTGTGACGACATTCCTCTGCCTTGATTCCCTCGAGTCCTAACCATCCTGTATGATTTAACCTGCATCAATCAAAGTTGTCAAGGTGAGTTCAAGGACGTTTCAAGTTGGCACTACTCAAACTAGAAACAAGGTTAGGCATAAGTTTTTTTCTTTACTTGTCTGTAAAGAGACATTACTCTCTTTAGGGGATTAGCTAGGTTAGGTCTAAAGCATCTAAGCTTGATTTCTTCGCCTAAGAAAACTATTGGTTCCCTTTCCCTATAGCTACGCTAGCCTTGCGCCATACTCGCCAATTCCTCTAGCTTACTTTCCTAGTGTGTATGTCGCCTCCTTCCCGCTTGTCCTAGTCTAAGTCCTTTAAACTATTCGCTTACAACTAAATATCGTTTGATGCTTGACTCGTGGGCTCTCCTTGGTGCATTGTACATATGCGTTGAATTGTGTGTCTCGGTGGCTGTAGGTGTGAGTCTTGAGGATTGCAGAGTGGCTTTCAAGCATTGGAGCTTAATGCTTAGCTTTGACTGGTGGAATGAAATGAAAGGGCTCGACGATTGTCTTGATGAGTTGTGTGTAAGGTCTCGTGAGCCTGACGCTTGGATAATCGAAGTTTATACTTTGGGATACACTCTGTTACCATTAATCTATTTAAGTATAAGATTTTTTTTGTAAAGACTCATGAGGGCGCATTGGTGTTAGTGCTCTTCTTAAGGCGCTTCGCTTGGTGGGTGGTCTTGGGTTCAAAACCCATGGAACCTCTAACATTTTAATTAACTTTTAATGTAGTTTAAATTTACACTAAATACATAATTAATTAAATTAAATTAACCTAAATTAACTTTAAATTAATTTGAACTAAATTAACCTAAATTATCTTTACACTAAAATAAAAATAAAAAAAAATTTAAACGAACACACACATAATTTATAAAAGGATTTTTAATAAATAATAGAAGACAATCAAAATAATTTTAAAACAAGTGCGGGCATGCATGGATTCCATGTGCCTGCCTTGCTTCCTCCAGCGCCTTCCTTTCTAAACCCTAACTCTACATTTCCCGTCATTTTCTTTTGGCTACGTGGTCGGCCTCTATGGGCGTTCCCTCTGCATGTTTTCTTTGGTGGTTCTCTCGCTGAACTGGTACGCAATTAGTTCTTCCTTGATCTCCTTCCTCGTTTGTCAGGTGATGGCTTGTATTGTTGCTTGGTGAAAGATTTGTGCGCTGGTGTTCAACATTGTCTTAGCGTTAGCGCTGGGATTTGTATGTGTAATGGGATATGGCCTTTATCTGTTAGGCTGCGTGGCAGAGGCATGAACTAGTTCAAGCCTATTTTCCTCAGAACAGTGCATCTGAGTACCCCACTTGGGAACTCAAGAGAGCTTGCAACACAAAAAAAATGTATCTGTGCAGGAGGTCGTTAGGGTATTTTGTCCATTTTCTCTTCTCTCGTGATCACATTTTTTTTTATAGTTCGTAATACGAGCTTGCCAAACGTTCTCATCGCAAAGAAAGAAGGGGATTGCAAATAAGCGAATCTTTTCTTCATCCTTATCGCAAGTACAAATCGAGTAGGAAAGGGGTTGCAACATTTTCTGTGGTTGAAACAGATTCATAGCTAAGAAATTTTAGAGTATAGCCTTGAGCGGCGTGCATAAGGATGTTTGAGTTGCTACCAGAGGTTTACAAGCTGCCTATAGGTGCTTGGTCATTGGTTGACGCGTTGGGCATAAAGGAACCTATGTAGGATACTCCTCCTCAACGAATTGGCTTTGGTTTGGCACTTGTGCATTGGCTTTGACTTGTGTTGTGGCTAGGCGTTGGTGCGCTTATGGGGAGGTGAAAGGGGAGAATATAAGGATTCTGAATCGGAGTGACATGCCATCGTGATTTTGGATGGGCAATCAGAGTGCAACCAAAACGTGTTAATCGAATCCCAATAGCACTCGGAATGTAGATATTCTTACTTCATGCGTCTGCTGCAACACTAATGGGATAATGAATGTTTTGAGTGCACAGAAGATAGTCTGCGGATGGAAGAAATTGTTGGTGAAGGTTTTGAGTAAGAGCTCAAGGGATTCGGTTCTCTTATGGGAGGTTCCACTGAACTAGAAAGATCCAGACTGAGAACTGGACTGATTGGTTCCAAGTATTTTGAGGTCGGTGTTAGAATAACCAAGTGAGCGCTTTGCTAGAATGTATTCAGACTTGGGAAGTGGCAAATTATGGTTTCCCGCGCAGGTTTACAATTGGCAGAACGACCACGTTGGTGATGAGTGTGGTGTAAAGACTGTTAATGCATGAACATTTTAGGTTTCCTTTTTTTTGTTTTTGTTTTCCGAACCCTATTTCCTCAAGCGTATTCATCTGTCGTGAGAAATGTTTCAAACTATGGTCTGTTACTTCAGAATGGCCACCGAAGAAGAGAAGGCCTCCAAACATCCCAAGGATCTATGTCGTTATAGATGCAAAACCTGTGGAATTACGAGATCGAAACACATTCTTCTCATAATTTCTAGCCACGTAAGAGAAGCTCTAAAAGATGACAACGATTTGCTTCATGCAACGGTTTAAGGTTCGAGTCTAACCAAGGCAATTATGTGCCTTCGAAGAATCATTGATGCGGATGCTTTGGAGAGATTTTTTTTTGTTGTCGGTAAGCATTCAATTTTATTTAATTTCGTTAGTGTATTAGGGTTTCATCTATGGTTGCAAATTTTCCTTTGAATATGAAATTCTCCCTATATAGATTCTATGTATTCACTGTGAATTGTTCATAGTGCATTAATGGATCAACAAGAAAAATACAGAGTTTAAAAAGGTCATCAACGACATATTCATCAAGTTATAAGTATGCAGAATGTTGAGAGATTTAGAAATTGGGTCAGATGGATAACAAATAGAAAGTGTTTTTACACGGTTTGGGAACTAGATTTTCCTTATTTTGCATGCAGATTACTATTGTTATCCAGAGTATAGTGTACAGTAGCCGATATGCTTTGCTCCATCATTATTGAGGATTAAACAGATCGAAAATTGTTTGTGAATGCTTCTTAGTTGATTTCCCAGATCTAGTGGCTTTTGAAAAATTTCAACTCTTCAACTTCTTGCTTGATTTTTTTTTTGAATTCTGACATATCAGCCATGGTCGACAAACCCCAAATTTCTTTTCACCCAAACACCCTGTAACGCCTTCTGTTTTATTTGTATAATTTTATTTTATTTCTGGTCTATTTACAGGTGAGGATTTTTACCAGGGAGTAAGTGGTCTCTAACTATTGACATGTGGCTGGAACAAGGAATGGAATAGGTGCAAGATCTCCTTTCCTGTAACAATCTCTCTCTTCTTTAGGGTTTCTAGGTAGTTTATATATATATATATATATATATATATATATATATATATATATATAATATATATATATATATATATATATACAGGGAGTATATATATAGTATCATTTCAGGTCTATTACCTAGGGTTTATGGGTTGTAGGTCTACTTGCATGGCTCCTTACTGCTATCGATCTTTTGAGGGTTATTTCAGGATTTTCTAGGTTATTTATTCTCATTATTTTATATTTATGTATATATCTTGTGTTAAAAAATTTCAGTATGTATATTTCATTTATATTTATTTATGTGTTAAAAAAAAATTGCATGCTTGGCTTGCAGGTTAGGTGGAGCTAGAGTTGGAGTTCGAACTTGGAGCTTGGCCCTCAGGCCCAGATTTACAAATTTTGGAGAGTTTCAGGGTGTTTAAATTTCTGGGTGGGGTTTGTTTAAATTTATGGGTGGGTAGGTAGGCCCTTGGCTCCGTATTTTGAACCAGGGCTCTGACGCCATGTGTAAGGTTATGCTCCACAGAGCCTTATAAAACCAGAGAAAAAAAAAATATTTTAAGGAAATGCTATCCTAACATTTCATAATATCATAACTAGCATATATCCATTTAGTTTAATTAAAATTTACGAACATATTCTAATTCACTTACGAACAACAACATAACACTACAACAAACACATAAAATAAATTACCTCTTCTTGATGCTAACCCTGATCTTTGTTGGTCCAATGCTGAAGTTGAAACTGTGCCAAACACTGCCCAAAACTGAGTTTTCCTCCCTGCCAGCTAGGAGCAACTTGTATGGCTCCCTAGCTCTAGGATATCCTGGCCCCCGTGCCCAAAACCCTCAGCAACCCGGTGCCCCTCCAATGGTTCACTGAAACTCCCAATATCAAACTCCTCACACCAGAGATCTCCACCGAAAAATATCCCACATAAATATATCCTCCCCCTCAAAATGCTTCCTCCCTCCCCAAAACAATAATCCTCCCCCTAAGACTCCTCCACGTCATATCCCCCTTCATCGACTCTCTTTCCCCTCATTAATATCTTATCCCCTTCATTAATATCTTATCCTTATATTTAATGTCTTATCCCCTTATTAATATCTTATCCTTATATTTAATGTTTCTTTCCCCCAGTATACGTAAGTCTTTAATAAATTAAACTATTAACCCCTTTAATTCTTTACTCAAATAATTAATGAGTCAATTAATAATTAATTAATCATTGATAGATATGAACAAGTAATTAATAATAATTAATTAGTTAATATTATTAAGAAATAATTATTGTTTAAATAACATATTAGGATAATCAGATTATCAAATTAATTATAATTAAAAATCCCTATGAACTATTTAATTAGGGTTGTTACAATTTGGGGATTAAAGTTGAATGACATGGCTATGTCTTTGATCCAGTTATGTGTGCATGGGTCACAAGACTATTTTTAATATAATCTTTCTTGGTGCAACCACATGTTTGATCACTATCTCAAGGTATCCCCATAATTCAAGGTTAAGGGGCCCTATTAGAATCAAACATTTTCCAATGATGAAAAACTCCTCACTTTCTACCATTAAATCTAACCCCTTTGGATACCATTAATAAACTAGTTATTAATATTATAAAAATTAATAAATTATAAAATCTAAAAAATAATAATATTTAAGATAATTGATCAATATATAGACATAATATATAGACATGTTCTCTTCATTTTTTTTTAAAGGACTCATGATTAAGAGTTTTTTTAAAAGGACTCGTGGTTAAGAGATGGGAATATAGAAAATAATCTTTTATTAATATTAGGTTTTTACTTTTGAGACTTTTGCCCATTTAATGTTATGATGGGAGATACATCACACACGATTTTTCAAATCTTTGGACGATGCTAGTTTCTTTATTTTTTCTAAAAGGATTCGTGGCTGAAAGATGGGGATATAGAAAACAATCTTAGATTTTTTTTTAGAAATTAAGAATTTTTTTAAGGTATAAATAGAATTCCATCATAATTTAAGTAAAGTTTTATCTTTATTCCAGCTCAAGCTTTATGAAGGGTGAAAAAATATTTATTGTTTTTATCCCATTTTCAATTAACTTAAATTATTAAAAATTTAATAAAAAATCTTAAACAATAAAATCTAATACTTCTTACATCCAATTTCAATTAAATAAAACAAATTTACAATAAAATTAAAAATATAAAAAACATATAAATATATATAATATTAAATTTCAATTATAAAAACAAATTTATGACAAAAATAATTATTAAACATATTTAAAAAAATACTATAAAATTTCAAAAATATATATAATTTAACAACATGATATATATATATAGTAAAAGATATATAATTTTTATACCATCATCCATTCTACATATACACATCCCAACGCCCACCCTTTTGAAAGGGAAGGGAATACCACCCTTTTGAAAGTAAAGTGAATAACGTTGATATGGGAAAAAAGAATATAGAATTTAGGTCGACTCCATTACTCATTTTTATTTATTTATACACATTTTTTATATTGACATTATTTTTTAAAACTCAAGGAACCACTATAACTTACAATCACACTTATACAATCACATGGTAATATGAAGGGGCCACACTGAAAGATGCAATCAAAGATGAAGGATAAATAAATCATTGAGACAGGAAACCGTGGCAACTTCGAGACAGGGAGAGGGGTTGTTGTAAGAGTAAAGAAAGTTGTTATAATCGGTTAAGCATTTTATTAAAGGTCAGATTATATATAAATAATCACTCAAATATGTAGATCTAACCGGAGATTTCAGGATGTTTGATAGAATTAGGATTAGGTGTTTTAATGATTTTCCCATATACATAGTAATGATAAAATTAAGATATTTAAAATAAAAATTAAATAAATACCTAATAACAAAATAAATCAATATACACTATTGACTTATCTTTAAACCTCGTATTATTTAATAGATAAAGATAAAATATGCCGTAAAATTAGGTTAATATATGCTAGAAAAATTGCTTAGTGAGAAGCTTTTCTATCGACCTAGAACTTAAGCATAACATTTATCGCAGCTTATTGACATAAAAATAGATTTAGAAATGTCCGCCGACGGCAATCTCGCGACTCTGTTGAAGATACATGAAGTTTACTACAAATAGTTTGCATTGTGCGAGTCGCAGTTTTTGGAAACCGTCAAAACTTATACAGGGATCGACCTGTTTTTCATCTAGCAGTTCTTCTCTGAGAAACAAAAAGTCTTTACGAGATTGCTTCAGGTTATTATTATGTTAAAATTGCAAGATTGTTATTACTTTTATTACGGCACAACATACCTCAGTAGGTAGTGCTTTAATGCATATTGCCGATCTCCAGTTTCCCATTCCTGAAATTTTGTTTTCCTGGAGGGTGCAGCTGATAATTCCTCGGCGATTTCAAAATTAGAATTAGTAAAAATTAGTGGAGAATAAGTAATCGGTTTGTTTAGCGGAGTTGTTTAAGGGGATGGATGAAGGTTTAATCATTGCTGTAAAATAGAATTAATAGCATGTAGTATTCAATAATAAGTACACCATAATAAAACAAAGTCATGCTGCCCCTGTAGCGATCAAGTATTGAAGAATCTTGCTGTTTGTCTATTATTATTTCTTCCAGTCTATCACATTATTTATAGTAATCTGTATTTAGAAACAGCGTACACCATAAGAAAACAAACTCATCCTGCCCCTGTAGTGATCAAATATTGAAGAATCTTGTTGTTGTCTATTATTATTTCTTTGAGTCCATTACATTATTTATTATAATTTGTATTCAGCAACAGCAAAGAAAGAGTTGTTAAATCTATTTTAAAACAGCAAAGAAACAATGGAAACGCACTATGTAAAATCTAATTTAAAATGCATATAGTGCTAAACTAGTTTGCATGTGGTTTACGAAACAACTTGACTTTGCTAAAATGAAGATCAATGCATGTTTTTAATCTCTCCCCCTTGATGCTTAATGCAATAACTCATAATATCTATCTTAACTTTTCAAAGTTCTCGTTTCATAATCCTCTAGTGAATACATCTCCAAGTTGATCATTGGATGTGTAAAACTTCCCCTCACTATGTCCATTTTCCAAAACTTCTATAATAAAAGTAATGACGTATATCTATGTGCTTAGTGTGATCATAGAATATTGAATTTTTTCTCATAGAAATTGTAAAACTGTTGTGATAAAAAATTGTAAAAATGTTGTGATCAAAAGTGGTATCGCTCAAACTTTGTTTCTACAAATTTGTAAATACTTGTCATGGACTCATCTCAATCAAATTGTTTGACAGGTCACTAATGTTGCTACAACTTCTATTGAAAAGGAAAGACTCGTTGGTTTATTTGAAGACTATGAAATTACACACGATCTCAAATTGAAAGCATACCTAATCATTCATTATTTGTGTATCCAACCAAATTGCAAAACATGAAAGGAAGTGTAAAAAATACCAAAACTGCATATACCATTGACATATCTTAGTATTCTCTTATGTGCACGGAAATGTATTTCACTTGAGTCTTGTATAAATCATGAAATTAAACTCAGAGAATACATTTTCTCCAGCTTGGTGGCTATGATACATAAGAGTTCCCACTAACTTTTTATAGATTGTAACTTTTTATTTTATAGATTGTAGGATCTCCTTTATTTCTATCATCATCCTTAGTTACTTTCTTACCCAAGCTTGTAGGTGTGCTACCTCTTTTAAAAAAAATCATTTTATACTTGTCAAGTAAATTACTTGCATACTTTTCTTGTGAAATAGCCTCACTGTCAATGGAATAATTTATTAGACATTAGACCTATATATGTTATCTCAAACTGGTCATTGTCACTCTAAAACCATCCATCAACAACTTTCTATTTTCAATGTAAATGAAGTCATTTACCTATAAATATACAATCAACAATTCATTCTTATCACTAGACTTCACATAGAGATTTGGTTCAGTTACACTTTTGTTGAATCTCGTCATTGCCACTCTAAAATCATCCATCAACAACTCTCTATTTCCAATGTAAACGAAATCATTTATGTATAAACATATAATCAACAATTCATTCTTATCACTAGACTTGACATAGAAACCATCCATCAACAACTCTCTATTTCCAATGTAAATGAAATCATTTATATATAAACATACAATTAACAATTCATTTTTATCACTAGACTTGACATAGAGATTTGGTTCAGCTACACTTTTGTTGAAGGTAGTAATCTATTTTGCATACCAAGCCCATGAAGCTTGCTTAAGTCCATATAGTTATTTCTTCAGTTTGCAAACCTTATGTTCTTGACTTGTAATTTTGTAACCTAGTGGGTTCTCCACAAATACCTCCTTATCCAAGACACCATTTAGAAATTTTGATTTGACATTTAGTTTAAAAACCTTCTATTTAAAGTGGCCCAATAGTACCGAAATATTCCTTGTAGCATCTAATCATGAAATAGGAGAAATGGTTTCTATGTAATATATATTTGGTTTTTGTGAGTAACCCTTCTCTACCAATCTAGCCTTGTACCTTTCAACTAATTAATTTATCTTATGTTTTGTTTTGTACACCCATTTGACTCCTATGACATCCTGGAGATTAACTCATTCCCATGTTTCATTCTTATCCATTACATCAATTTCATCATCCATTGTTTCATGCCAAAATCTTCTTAGTGCATCTTCATAATAATTTGGTTTTATTTGAACCCGAGGGGGAGGAAAATTCACAATATCATCTTTATTGTTAGTCTTCTAATAAATTTCTTTGAGGATTCTTACCTTTCTTGGAGGAATTGGACTTGTACATGATGATGAAATTGCACTTGAACTTGATGAATTCATCATTGAGGAGAAAATATGACTACCAATGAAACTTAAATTTTTACTAGAGTTTGTGGGAAGGGGAAATACGTCATTTTTTGATGACTCCATATCTTCACAATTGTTGACTTTTTCTACATTGTGTTTTATTTCCAATGCCACTCTCCCCCTTATCAAATATTGCATCACAATTGAAAATCAATTTTTATCTTGCTTGATTATACCTTTATCTTTCCACCATAGCCAAGAAACATGCACTATTTTCTCTTATAATCTAGTTTATGTCACTTCTCTTTGAGAATATGAAAACACGATATGCATCCAAACACTCTAAGATTAGCTAAACTTGGATTTTTTCGATTGAATCCTCTTGTAAAGTCATTCCATTCACACTCTTTGTAGGACACATGTTCAACAAGTAAACTGAAGTAGCTACACATTTTGCCAAAAATCCTTTGGAAAACCCTTGACCTTAATCATAATCCACACCATTTAGGTTATTCTTCTACTTTTGCATTCTTCTACTCCATTCTACATAGGAGTATATCTTGTGAACAAGTTCCTCTTTATTCCATTCTCTTTGAAAAAGTATTAAAATTCATTAGAAGTAATTTTTTTGTTTTACTTTACAATAGCCTTAAATTACTTGAAAATTTTGATATTTTATGATTTATTTTTAAAAAAAAAATTCCATCTACTTTATTGAAATTGTTAATAAAGGGAATGAAATACATGCATTTACGAGTAGATATTGTTTGCATTGGACAAAAAATATCAGCATGCACTATTTCACCAAGTACCTTGGTCATTCATGATCTTCCTACTAGAAAAGAATATTTGTATTGTTTTACAAGAATACAACCTTCATATACACTATTCTTCTTATAACATTTACCATCCATTCACCATAAATTCTTGTAAAATAAATGCAAACCATGAAAATTTAGATGTCCAAATATTATATTCTAAAACCAAGAATCAATATCAAGATTCCACTTTCAAAATTTTGAAGAATTCCACTTTCAAGTGTTAAGAGAAACATCTTATTATTCTTTTCAAGTAGCTATCCAACACTAAGAAAATTGTGCTCTAAACTCAGTGTATAAAAACTTGAGAAATAGATTTATTCTCATAATTTTTTATCTTGATTTAGATTATTCTTTTACCTATTACTTGCATCTCTGTCTTATTTCCAAGTTTTACTAGAAATTGCATTAATTCATCCAATATCCAGAACAACTTTTTATTTCTTGTCATATGGTTACTAAAACCATTATCCAAACATTTTATTACAAATGATAAACATAGAATCAATTTTTTCATTTTATTTTATGAAATTATCTCTATACTGATTAGTAGCCAATCTTTTTTCCCAACACTTAAACTCAAAATGTCCATATTTTTTACAATAATAACACTAAATACAATATTTATCAAAATCTTACATTATTTCTATTAAAGCTCTTTCTCCCTCCTATGCCTCGGTCTCTTAAAGGAGTGCCTTGTTTTCTAAATCATCCATGTAAACATGTGATTCAAATGCATGTTCAATTGAAGTGTGATCTACGTACCTATTATTAATTGTTTATGTACTTGAAGTGACCCCCATAAGCTCTTCGCAGAAAATTAATGCCAAATCTTTAGATTCCTCAATCACAACCGGGACTACATCAAATATGAGAATCAACGTACTTAATATTTTCTCAACTATTTTATGATTTATTAAAGTATCCACATGAGAGATCTCATTGAATTTACAATCCCCATAACATGCATGAACAAATCATTCATAGATTCTCTTTCCTTGATAAACTTTCAAAATATCCTTAGTAATTAAAGTTGACAGTCTTTACCTCGTTCAAACTTGATATGTAGTTTTTAGTGTATCCCATGCTTCCCTTTGACTTTATTGCTGCTGGAATTCTGGACAAAATTGACTCGTGCATGGCTTACTGAATGTAAAAAAGCATCTTTGAGTTTTTTTCTTGTTCTCTTTTAACTCATCTTTTTGACCATGTATCTGTGTTAATTTTCGATAAAATTTACTTATGTATGGCTTGCTAAATATAAAAAGCAGCTATGAGTTTTTTTTCTTTTTCTTTTAGCTAGTCTTTTTTTTTATTGTTTTCTTTTAGCTGGTCTTTTTGAGCATGCATCCATGTTACGTAGAGCATTAAGTATCTAGGTATATAGCTAAATATAAAAAACAGCTTTGAGTTTTTTTCTTGTTTTCTTTTAGCTGGGCTTTTTGAGCATGTGGTATGTGTTTTATGTAGAGCATTGAGTATTTAGGTATATAATTAAATATAAAAAAATAGCTTTGAGTTTTTTTTCTGGTTTTCTTTTAGCTGATCTCTTTGAGCATGTATCCATATGTTTTATGCAGAAAATTGAGTATCTAGGTATCTAATTTCAATTGTATTTTATAAATTTTGAAAATATAATAGTGTCTTCATCAAGATGTTACAAAAATCATAGTTTGCAAGATGTTCCAAAAATCGTAGTTTGATTGAATAAGGGTAATTTTACCATTTTTGGTGGTCATGAGTATCTAGATATCTAATTTCAATTGTATTTTATAAATTTTGAGAATACAATAATGTCTTCATCAAGATGCTACAAAAATCATAATTTGCAAGATGCTCCAAAAATCATAGTTTGATTGAATAAGGGTAATCTTATCATTATTGATAATCATGAGTTTTTTAACATTCAACTTCTTAAACTTGTCCAACTATTGGAATTGTATATAAAAAATCACAATTTGGTTGAATAAGGCTAATACTACCATTGTTGGTGGTCATGAGTCCTAGAACATTCAACCTCTTAAACTTATCCAAGTATTGGGATTGTAGATCAAGGATTTTCTTTATAACTTCCTTGCTTTGATATCAATTGAAGGTTTATTAGTTATTATAAGATAAAAATGATAGTATGCAAAAATATTGTGTAAAATAAAAACAATAAAATTAATAAAAACTATTTAATAATTTTTTTTATAAGATATAAAAGAATAAACTGATGCTGCTAAAACATTCTAATGATGTGTAATGTGTAATGAGGAAGGTGTAAATCCTTCCATAGTTGACATGAAGTTGACAGGTGGAACTTCCGCTTAGAAAGGAGAGTGATAAGTTCGTCTAAGTATTTATTTATTTTTTTAATTGAAAAAAAAGTTTACACCACCAAAAATTTGATCCCCTATATAGTTAAGATTAATCTATACTTATTTTTTGAAAACACATGATAATTAGTAAAAAGTAACACATGCACATCATGCTTTATGTCCATATAAAATCTAATTTAAACTGATCTAATTTAAACTGTCTGTAATTCTAAACTGCTTTGCATGCGTTATCATCACTGGAAGTAATCAAATAAAGTGGCAATTCAATTGAAGAAGAACTTCACTTTGATAAATTGAGGATCGATACGTGCATGATGATCAACGCATCACATTAAGGGATTGTGCCGTTGCTTTATTTTGTCCATAAACACAAGGCATGTTTTGAGAAGTATTCTTTCCATAATGGTTACTCAACAAAGTTTTCATGGAAATGGTTCGGGAAGACATTGCCGCAGCGATGGAGATCATATATCATAATTGATAAATTTTAAGCAAATTATATATCCAATGAACGATCAGTTGTTTAAGATTTTTTCCTTGAAATGTATGAAGAGTTAAAAATTGCATAGTTTAAACTTTTTAGGGTTTTTTTTAGTGTTAGTTATTTTCCGAAATTCTTTTTGTATATTTTGAGTTATTCAATTTAATCGGGTCTAATCGAATCAGAAATTGTTATATTTATAAATTTGAATTACTAAATCAGTATTTTTTCAAAATGCTGAATACATTTATACATTAAAATATGCAATTTAGATAGACTATTTCACCCAAATTTATGTAATGAAATTTCTGTAAAAAACTACCAAAATGTACCGCGTTTAGACAACGGAACCCAAAACATCTATTAAATTAGGTTAAAAATTGGGTTTTTTATTCATGGCTATGGTCTGCAGTAATACCTCGGTAATCGCGATAAGCAAGGTTGAAAAATATACATATACTGTTGATGTTCAAATAACTCTTTGGTGAGAACGAGGTTATAAGATTAAGGCTCACGAAAGTAAGTTTTTTCATTAATATTTTCTGACATGTAATGACAACGGACTTCCTACGAGAAACACAATCACATGGTAAAGTAGTTAAGGTAGTTTTTTTATATTCACATTTAAAAAATAATAATATTTATGATTTATAATTATTTTAAGAAAGATTACAATTTTTTTGTTTTTTTTATTTAATAAAATAAATTTAAATAATTTATATTAATAAAAATCAGATTAATCATGGCAGCTAGCTGCATCTGAGTGAGTTGGGTCTGCAGGTTGTTTTTCCCTTCCTCGTCGACCATGGTCGTGACTTCGATTGTTTTTGCAGGTTCCCCACGCACTGGGGCCTTTCCTTCCATCTCTATGTCCGAGCCAATTTCATAATCTAGTGCCTCTTTTTGAGATGTTGTTTAATGGGTCTCTGCTCCTTCATCTCTTCAGAAGCCCCTCCCCTTGCCATTCCCTTAGGCCTTTCCTTCATCTCTATGTCCAGGACAATTTCACAGTCTAGTGACTCTTTTCGAGATGTTGTTTAGCGAGTCTCTGCTCCTTATTTGTCTCTTCAGGTTCAAGAAGCCCCTCCCCTTGCCATTCCCATGAGACAGGATGTTGAGAAAGAGGAAGAATACTTTAGATCCATGAGTTTGGTCTGTCGTTTCAATGGTTTTTGGCCAAATTTAGCGGATCTCAACAATTGGATCTCGACTACTTGGATCCCTATTATGCAACAACAAGCTTTCATTCATCCTTGTTCTCAAGGATTCTTCATTTTAGATTTCGACATTGAGGAAGACCAGGATCTGATTCTCAACTCAGGTCCATGGTTTTGGGGTAACTCAGGTCTATGCATGAACTCTTGATCTCCTTCTTTCAATCCAACTAGTGACATTCTCTCCTCAACTCCTCTTTGGGTGAGGCTTTCCAACCTTCCCTTGCATTTTTTGGGTTTACCCTCTCCTGAAGCCATCAATTCAGTTTTGGGAAAGTTCCACTTTGCATATCGTGAAACTACAAGGCACAACACTTCCACCTTTGTCTGTATTTGCATGTAAATTGACTTCAGTAAAGGATTCCGAGCTAAAGTTATTCTTACTAGTAAAAATTATTCTTGGTCTTAGAAACTAGACTATGAGAGAGTTTTGTTGCGTTGCATATCTTGTTTTGAAACGAGATATCTTGCAACCCATTGTCCAAAGGGCCTAAGAAGAATATAAATCTTTGAAAATATACTTGGTGGGTGGGATGTAATAACGACCATCAAGTAATCTCAAAGGATTGCAAACATCCCGCTCAAGTCAGTGAAAAGTTGTCTCAGCCAGATCCTCCTCTTCATCCAACTTCGTTATCTTAAGAGATGAGCCCATAATCCATTCAGAAGTCAGATAAAGAGGTGTCTTCCCCAGGTTTCGGATGAGGGACATTGAATTCAGTTGAACCGGGATCTTTTCATCGATGTGACTTATTGAAGAATTGTATTAAATGAACATAAAATGAAGTGCACCATAAAGAACAAAAAAATCAATAATGAAGAGACATATGCATCAGATCTGAACACAAAGACTTGATAACAGAGTTCGTCCCTGGTGGACAACTTCTCCGGGTCTTGATTTCAAATGGGTAGGCATTTTTATTAACTCACCAAAAGAATTTGAAAAAATAGATAAGTATACCTCATTATGGAGTTAAGATGCATAAGCTTTGTTGAGATCATAAAACAAACAACACCATTAAATTCGTGGCATCGAATTACCCAAAAATAACTGTCTCCGTGCCTTGATTTGACTCTGGTACTTTCAGGCCCATGAGAAATTTTGTCTCAATTTACATGCTTACAATATGCATTAATGATTGTCCTTCTGCGTCATTTTCTATGCCCTGGTATGGCCTATCGCTCGCTGTGGTCTGGCCCCTGTGCACTGACAAAATCCAATTTTTAAATAAAAATTGGGGTGGATTTAGCAACAAAGTCATTTGGCCTATTGGTTGGCGGATGTATATTAAGACGCTTTGTTGGGAGAGGTTGCGGGGTCAAACCCGCAGACCTCCATTTTAATACAACGTGGGTTATATACATGTGTTATAGTTTCAAGCACGTGGGATCTCCTGCTAACTTTGGTGATGGTGATAAGTTTGGCGGGATATATAGTTTAATATGGTGGATTGGGGGTTGGGCTTGCCAACCAACCCTGCCTTTTTTTAAAACATTCGGTTGTTGGGTGTCCTTGTGCATTTTCCCGCTGCCACGTGGAATCCCAAGACTAGGCCACGTGGCATCCATTCATGATCCCACGTCACTTATGTCTACAGTCACTGCCACGACGCTTCTACCTGGTCAACTCACCATGTCACTTGTCGAGTGGTTGTACAAATGCCACGTGGTGCTTTCCCATTGGCCAATTGATTGACTAGAAAATGCCAAAAACAAGTGACATGTGGAAGCCTCTGGTGCTTCCACGTCATCATGTTGATGTCATCATGACACGTGTTTCCATCTTCATGTGCCACGTACCCTGTACGGACACTGACGTCATCCGTACTAATGATGACGTCAACAGTACGGATGTTGACTCGACTAGTTTGACCAAAAATTTGACCGCGAATATCTTTTGATCCTTAACTCCGTTTGACAGGTCATTTACGCCGCTGGAAAGATTGCGACATGCTCTTCGCGATGATGCCAACTTCACTGAGTTTTTAGGACTTTGAAGTTTTTCTCTTTCTCTATCTATTGAGACCATTCTGAGCTTGCTAAGGTGCTTCTGTGAATTCTGAGTTATCCTTAGTCTTCTATGGATCCTTTTTGGATCACGGCTTCTCACTAAGAGATTTTTGGAACACCAAAAGATTCAATCTATCAATAGATAAGTGATGGAATATTTCCCTCACCTTGTCATTCTCAATCCACTTTTCCTTGCTTGGATATGTGCCCTTTAATCCCACTCAAAGATAATCAACATCACCCCTGCGTGAAGTCATCGTCCTTCTGTCCAGGATGATATCTTCCTTCAACTCATCCAAGTACTCAGGAGAAAAATCATCAAATGGAGGTATTGAAACTTCCTCACCCCAATCCATGATCATGGGAGGCTAAAAAAGTTTCACGTTTTCCACATTTACAACTGAGTAAATATGCATATATTGTGGAAGATCTAAACGAAAAGGACTGGTACCTCTTTTCTCCAAAATAGTGAAGGGTCCATATCGGATGGGATTGAGTTTCTTGCCTCCACCCTTCAATCCTTCCTTGCTGACATGAAGCCATACCTAGTCTCCAACCTGGAACTAACGATCAACCATATGCTTGTCATGTCAAGCTTTGGACTGTACTTGACTTTTCTCCAACTGTTCCCTGACTGCTTGGTGTGCCTCTTGGATCCTTTGAATGAACTTGCGGGCCATATATTTATTTGTTTCTTCATTTGGATCGACATCTTTCCCATACATCAAGTCCAAAGGGACCTTAGGAAAATACCCAAAACATGTCTCGAATGGCGAACACTGAGTGGATGAATGAAAGGCTTGATTGTAAGCATGATGTACATAGGGTATCTGTTCATCCCATAACTTTGGATTCTTACTGCATTAGCCTTGAAGCAAAAGTACCATTGTTCGGTTAACAACTTGTGTCTATCCGTCGGTCTGTGGATGGAAAGCAGTGCTCCTCTTCAACTTGGTGTCCATCATTCTCCACAAGTTTTTCCAAAAATCTCCAAGGAGTCGAGTATCTTGATCCGAGACAATGGATCTAGGTAACCCAATGTGAACCCAAACATACTGAAATAAGAGATTAACAGTGTGCTCAACAATGATCTTTTTTTTACATGGCATCAAGATACACATCTTGTTGAACCTATCCACTACAACATACAAATAGTCATGACCCCTTTTCAACATTGGTAAACCCCATACAAAATCCATGGAGATACTCTCCCATGGACGGGATGGAATAGGAAGTGGTGAGCATAGCCCCAATTTTCTATTAGTGGGCTTATAAGTAGAACACATCACACATCCCTTTGCATATTTAGTTACAATTGCTTTCATTTGAGGTCAGTAACAAAACCTTTGCAAATGAGCCATAGTTTTTCCTACCCAAAAATGCCTAGACACAAGAGAAGTGTGAGATTATCGTATTACATGGACTCGTTCACTTGTAGGAATACAAATATTTCCAAGATGGTAGAGTAGTTTCCCCTGCAGATATTAGTTCTCTACATGTGCACCATGGGTTAGCTTCTCATATACTTCTTTAAAATATTCATCAACATCATATTGTTCCACATATATATCATGAGATAAAGAAGCATTCTTGAAAATAACAGAAGCAACAATAGGAGGTCTAGAAAGCATATCATCTACCTTGTTACTCGTACCATTTTTGTATTTGATCACCAGATGAAACCGTTGAATAAAACCCATTCACTTGTAATGCTAAGATTGTTGCAGCTTGGTTTGTGTTTGGAGATACTCTAAAGGTTGGTGATCTATATGTATGGTTGTTTCCTTCCCTAACAAGTAGTGCTTCCATTTCTTTACACTTTGAACTAATGCATACAACTCTTTATCATATGTAGGATAGTTAACAACAACTTGGTTAAAAGTTTGAGAGTGGTAACCGATAGGTTTACGATATTACATCAATACTACACCCATGGCTTATCCGCTGGGATCTGTCTTGATCGCAAAAGGGTGTTGAAGATTCAACAGTGTTAATACAGGTGTGGTACTGATATTTTCCTTGAAAGTGTCGAAGGCCTTTTGTTGCTTTCCTCCCCACTGAAAAGTGTTCTTCACACTAGTTAAGGAATGCAAAGAAGATGCAATAAATGAGAAGTTTGAAATGAATCTCCTCCAGTATTGGAATGTACCTAAGAAGATTTGTACTTCGATTACATTATTGGGCTCATGCCAGTTTACAATTACATCAATATTGGAAGGATCAATTTTCAATTGTCCTCCTCCGACAATATAACCTAAGTACACAAGTGCAGTCTTGCCAAATTCACATTTGGACAATTTTGCATACAACTTTTCCCTTTGCAAAGTATCTAATACTTTCTTTATATGCCTTACATGTTCATCCAATGTCCCACTAAATATAAGAATGTCGTCTATGTATACAATTACACAATCATCTAGAAATGGAATGAATACATCATTCATCACATGCATGAAGGTTGTCGGAGCATTACAAAGCCCAAACGACATAACGAACCACTCAGACAATCCTTGTTTGGTTTTAAAGGTAGTTTTCGATCCATCATGTTCTGCAACCTTGATCTGACTATATCCACTACGCAGATCCAACTTAGTGAAATAAAAAAATTTATTTAATTGATCAAGTAAATCATCTATACGAGGAAGAGTCTATCGATTTTTCACTATGATTTTGTTTAAGGCTCGATAATTGACACACATTTTCCATGTTCTATCCTTCTTTGGCACCATCATGATCAGAGAACCACAAGGAGATGAACTGGGCTTGATGACCCCTTGATCCAATAAGTATTGTACCTACTTTTTGATCCATGTCATCTCTACAACTAACATCCTGTACATGCCCACATTAGGAAGAGGAGAATCCTGCTGAAGATGTAATTCATGTTGTTTCCCTCGTAGGAGGTAATCCATCTGGTTCCTGAAAATATCATCATACTTAGAAACAATATCAATTAATTCTTTCTTATGGGAAGGATCACATCCTTGGAGTGCGTCGGATGTTCCGACATCCTTTTCCCTTACGACCATGAGTACATATCTCTTATTAGTGTTTATGCGTCTCTTCATTTGTCCTACACTAACAAGTGTTGTGTTTTCCCTCATGATGTGGGCTCTAACAATATATTTCACTCCCCCTTTAGTAAGGTGATATTTGTTCTCATGTCGAAAGAGGAATACTTTCCTATAATAAACATAAGGACTCCCTAGCACTATGCCACATATATCAAGTGATACAACATCCAAATTCACTTCATCAATCAACTTTGATGTAATATAAAATCTGACCCTACATTGTTTGGTGACATTAAGTTTTGCTTTATCACATACCCAACCAAGAGGATAAGGCTTTGGATGTGGTTTAGTTTCAAGACCCATCTTTTTGACAAGTTCTTCAAATATCAAGTTTACTTGGGCACCCAGATCAAATAATGTATCTATCTTAGCGTGCTTAGAAACAACCCTTATGTGAAATAAATCATTCCTCTTTAATTCATCATTGGAATTTGAACTAGCATGAAGGGAATCTTTACCTTGTACTCCAACTGTTGTGATATTTTCTTCATCTCTCGAATCGAAACCAGGATCTTGTTGCACTGTAGCAACGGTCTTTGTCTTCCCCTTTCCACCGAATTGTTTCAGTATTTTGTCTGGATGTAATTTCCAACAATGGTCATCATCATGACCATTCTTCTTGCAATGAGTGCAAGATGGATTTCCTTCTTCCCTCTCTACAGTGGTGGTCTTTTTTTCCTTCCTTTTAAAAATTTTAAACTGCTTATGTGGGAAATTGGAAGGTTTCTTTGTGGTATATTCTTGAACATGATTTCCCATGTTCTCAAGGTGAATGGTTTGCACACAAAATTCATCAAGACTAGTGGGGTTAAACAATAGTAAATTATTACGAATATAACTGTGAAGTGCACCAATATACTTCATTAAAGTTTCATAAGAATCTAAAGGAATGTTTAATACAAGAGCTTTCTTCCTAAATTATTTGGTGAAACTTTGTACAGTTTGACCTTTACTTTGTCTTAATGTTTTCCATTCCATCATTGCTTTACGTAAATAACCCAATGGATAAAATTTGTTCTTTATTGATGATTTAAATTCCGACCATGAGGAAAGAAGATTACCACACTTACTTATGTCCCGAAGTTTTCTCTCCCACCATACAAGAGCAGTGCTTTCCAACCTTAGAGAGGCCAATTTCACATTAACTTCCTCTTCATCAATCTGTTGAACAAGGCAATATAGTTCAACTTGTTGGATCTAATTATCTATCTTTTCACGATTAGAATCTCCATTAAACATAGGCAAAACAAATTTTACATCAAGCTTTGGTAATGGTTTCTTAAAAGAAGCTTTACGGCTAGAATGATGAGAATGATGAGATGAAGAAGATCTAGAACTCAATGGTGAATATGGAGGCTCAAGAGGGTCTCCTCCAGCCTCTTGATTCAATGAAGCATTATCATCTGCTTTTGCTTTGTTTTTCTTCCTTTCCTTCTTCATCTTCTTCTCATAGTCTCCATACATTCGCTCGACCATTTCTGACATGCGATAGAATACCATATGGAAGTTTTTCTCTTGTTCATCACACTTTTCCTCTTCGACCATTTTCTTCCTTCGGGATGCACGACCAACTTCTGGGTTGAAGGTATTAAGTGTTCCTTCACCCTGTTTATGCTTGGCCCTAGTAAGCATTCACACTCAACAATTCAAATCAAATATGATTGCTCTCATACCAACATGATCTAGGATCTTTTCATCAATGTGACTTATTAAATAATTGTATTAAATGAGCATAAAATGAAGTGCACAATAAAGAAGGAAAAACTCAATAATGAAGAGACATATGCATCAGTTCTGAACACAAAAACTTGATAACGGAGTTCGTCCCTAGTGGACTATGTCTTCGGGTCCTTCTCTCAAATGGGTAGGCCTTTTTATTAACTCAACAAAAGAATTTGAAAAAATACATAAGTATACCTCATTCTAGAGTTAAGCTACAAAATCTTTGCTCAGATCAGAAGATAAACAACACCATTGAATTTGTGGCATCGAATAACCCAAAAATGACTGTCTCCACAACTTGATCTGAGTCTGGCACTTTCAAGCCCATGAGAAATTTTTTCTCAGTTTGCGTGCCTACAGTATGCGTTAATGACTATCCTTCTATATCATTTTTCGTGGCATGGTACAACCTATCACGTGCCCTGGTCTGACCCCTGTTCACTGACAAAATCCATTTTTTAAATAAAAATTAGGACAAATTTAGCAATGAGGTTGTTTGGACTATTGGTTGGTGGATGTAAATTAAGGCATTTTGTTGGGGGAAGTTGCGGGGTCAAACCCGTAGACCTCCATTTTAATAAACCATGTGTTATATATGTGTGTTATAGTTTGAATCTCGTGGGATCTCATGCTAAGTTTGGCGATGACGATAAGTTTGGCGGATTGTGGCTCCAATCGACCAGATTTGGCGAGATATATAGTTTAATATGGCAGATTGGGGGTTGGCGCCAGCCAACCCCGCCTTTTTTTAAAACATTATATTGTTGGGTGTCCTTGTACATTTTCTCGTTTCCACGTGGCAGCGCATGACCGGGCCAAGTGGAAGCCATTCATTGGTCGACGTCACCTCTGTGTTATAATATCCCCCAAAATAATTAATTATTAAATTCTATGTGTACTTGGGAATCAATTTATGTTTTTGGCAAATTCGAATTTGCAAATTATTTGCCATTTCTAGCAAATCCGAATTTAGAATTTGATTATTGTAATTAATTATTTATGACTGTTGGGCAAGGATTTGATTTTCCCAACTAGTTTTTTGATTGTGACACTTGTAAAGGACACATATTTTTATATGTTAAATGTCGGAAGACAAATGGAACATCCTGGTTGAAAACAACTAACCATGACTCCATGAGTGGGGAACATATTTGAGTTTCCTCAGCGGTGATTTTTACAAGTGGAAAATGAGGGATTTGAACACTAGAAGCCCCTGAAAATCAGGGTTTTGTAAAGCTGCGAAATTTCTCAAGGAGGAAAGGAAAGACCTAGGCACAAGATGAAAATAAATACAACATATGGAGGAGTTAGGACGCTGCTTAGTATGTTGGAGAAAGGATATTACTTGTTGTTATGAGCACTGTTTAGTGTGAGGCAAGGGAATTCTCTGATCTGAAAAGATGATTGTAGCAAAAGAGGATCATTTCAATTCTCCCTTATGGACTCATCGTTAAGATAAGGGGTGAACGGAGAAAGTAACTTGGTTGTTCTGTTCTATGACCAGGTGGAACTTGGTTGTTCCATTTGTGTCCCAACATCTCATTCATATATCTACCTCTACTTGTCCTCTTGTTAAATATTTTGTTGATTATTAGCTGACAGGAATGAGATGGTTATGTGATAATTATTTATACATGTTGACTATTCTCATTGAGCAAAGATAGTAAAGCTAATGTAAGTTCTAATTGCTAATGAAATTGGGATTATACGTGTATAGATGGTGATGTATGTATATGTATAATCAGGCATAAAGAATGTTAGAACTATTGTAGGTTTTCTGGTAACCTTTAAATGAGGACATGCTTCTATAGAAGATAACTATGTGTGTGTGTGTGTGTGTGTGTGTGTGTGTGTGTGTGTGTGTGTGTATAAAGAAAATAGGACTATTGCGATGTTAATCATAACCATTATAAAGAAAATAGGACTATTGCGATGTTAATACACAAACTACTTGATATATATATATATATATATATATATATATATATATATATATATATATATATATATATATATATATGCAGAGTACCATTTCAGATTCTGGAAAGGTACCATAAAAATAGATAAAACAAATAACAATCATTTTCTATAAAAAATTATATGTTCCTGATGTATACAACCACAGATCAACAATGACTTAATAGTCTACCAAAGAATGCTATAGTAGTTGTACCCTTAATTGTTTAATGTTCAAAATGGTTTCTCAACAATCTGTATATTTATTTGAAGATTTATAAATTGCAACCTATATAATCCATGAGAACCTGGATAAAAATTTATTACAGTGGAGTTCCCTAGAGTAAGGAATCATGTACCACCAGTAAAAAGATATGAAGTTGTGTCTATGTGCCAAGACCAGAACTCGAATACCTTTTTGAGCATGAGGGCGTTCCCTGATTCGCTCCCAAGAATGGTTGATGGGTACCCTCGAAAAAGAAGACAAGGCCCCATCATTAGTTATTTTAACCGAGGAATAATACTTTGATGGTTAAGGCTTTAAACAAATACTAAATAGTGTTAAAACATTTAAAATGCCCAGAAGTACAATTGGGAAACCCCATAGAGGATAAACTCTGCATGTGTAAATTTATACAGAACCTAAGTCACGATTTTCTTCCACATAGGAAGTCAATTGAACAATAAAGAACATTTCATAATACAATTTTGTCTAACCTTGTACCTTGTTAAAAATGGAATTTATCTATGATTATTATAAAAATAAAATACAGTGAAACTACGAAACAGAGATTCGGGTTCCCTGTAGGATTTTCAAAATGCAAGTTCCTCGACATAGATTCGACATTTCGAGATTCATTTACACCTGCACTATATAAAACTCAGACGTAATCGTATGCATAAACATAGCATTAAAATACGCGTTATGCACATAATGAAATCACTTTTTTCCATAGAGTATTGTCTTATCTTTAGAAGGGATTTATATAGGGTATGAAAGGTAATTCACCATACTATTTCTTTTACATGGAAGAAATATAGATTTTCTATTTAAAAACAAAGATTTAAGAACAGAGGATTCAGGGTTGAAAATTATATAAGAATATATGATGTACAAATTATAGTGGAATTTAATACACAAAGGGCCTTTACGCAGTTCTTGTACAGATGCCAAGTATTGACTTATAAGTAAAGGGGTAAGTTAATTGGACCATTGTTCGCCATGTGCTCAAAGTGAAAGATACAAAATGCATTAGAGGGTCACATACCTCCGTGTAAATGTATTCACAAGTTTCACACAGAAGGATAACAAAAAAAGGGAAATAGTAAAACATACTGAATCCATAAATCCACGAAAGGCTTAACCTAGTTTTGCTTTCGATTTATCTAGTTCTCACAGAGCCCCAATACGCAGTACGATAACTGAAAATACACTTAGCATGAATCTGTTAGGGATTAGAGAACTAGTTCTACACTTACCATATTTTTAACTTGGAATTCTAATACATAAGGATTTCAGGACTTGCTATGAATTCTTTGATGGTGGTAAAGTACCTATCGCAGGGTGTAAAACTATGAGACTTTTCATGGAAAAATAAAATGGAATTAGAACAAAAACCTTGAATATTTGAAGGGCACCAGTCAAAATGAGATATACTCTAACCCAGTTCCAAAAAAAAACTTCAACCCTGAAGAACCGAGAGGAAACAGATACAACGACTAGATGCGAATGCGTTATCTAAGAGTTGGAGGGTTTTAGAAGAAACAAAGAGAGTTTGTCTTACCTTGCTTAGGGAGGAATACAACTGGTGTGCACCTCCATATTTTCTACCCAGGCCAAGTGCGATCCAAGCCATCGGCCATCCATGCAGGGAAAATCATTTCAAGGTTAACGTTGAGCACATACAATACAAGGTATGGGTTTTCGCAAAAACTCAGAGCCAAAAGGGAACAATACAGTAGTGACACAAAACTATTGCTAATGCAAAGTAACAACTGATGGGAAATGTGTAGTACCTTTCCATGTGAATAATAGGATATGGTGATCTCCCATTGGGCATGGTCACCTCAATATCCAATACGTTACAGGACCCCCTCTTAATTGAATAGCCATATGATTAATGTGTTACAAACATACTTGACACCCACCATTAACATAGTTTACAAAACTGCATTCAATGTTGGGCCATGTCACCAGGTCGGGTGGGTATTCACATTGTTTGGTTTAGGCTTTAAGTGTGGGTTAAGAGAATTACCAGGGCATTAGGGTTTACGACCTATCATGTCTCGATGGAAATCAACCTTATAAACGTTAATACTTGGGCACTGAGTAACCTTTGCAATACAACTAGCACGTATTACTTTGGTAGTTACCTTGTTAAGTTTTAAAAACTAATGAGATACGACCTCTATGTATAATAGTTATAATATGTATACAGTCGAGGTACAATATTTATTATATGGACACATACTTGTCTGTTAGCAACGTTAAGGAATTCTGTGTAGTGAATGTAATACCTTATCCTTACAATTTTACAAGAATAAGACCATCATTTATGGCTATATATATATATATAGAGAGAGAGAGAGAGTAAATATTGTATATCACATGACAAATCCAATAATTTTTATACATATTATATAAAGGTATAAGTAAGGACACCATATATGGGGGTTATATATGGGTAAGCTTTAAGTATTCATTTAGTGGATACAAAGTGGATGATGTTGAGTTTTTGTTATAAGGTAGATCCGTTGGTAATAACTCATATAAACGTACAGTGATAAGAAATGAATCATTGATGGTATATGTATGTTATAGTCTCTAAATAGACGCCATAAGTAAAAGCATGCATTTTATTGTTGATGTGATGATAATAAAGTTATGTGGAAGAAATATGGAAGAGTCAAGAAGTGTTAATGCATGTAACCAAAAAAATATATATTTCGTAAATTTGGGGTACATTACATATGGTATCAGAGTTGAAGGTTACTACACTTGGACCTCAGGGAAAGGCCAATTTTGTTTAGTACATTTTATTTCTTTTAAAAGAAAAACTAACAAAAATGCTTACTGTTACAAACTAATTTTTTTTTGTTTTGATAATGGCAGAACAAAATGAAGAGGAGATTAGACTTGAAGAGAATCTCGATCAAGGACCTTCTAAAGAACCTATACAGAACAATGAAGGAAGTTCAGCCACCTAGGTTCTGGAAAAAATTTGGAACCTTATCTTGGAACTGTAAGTTTTCAAGGAAGATAATGAAAAACTGAAAAAAGCACACGAAGACTAGCAATAAATAAATGAAGTGTTTATGCGCAACATCGTAACAAAAAATACTCCAAAATACAATGACAAGGAGGAAGAATTCAACAAAAGAGCCTCTAAAAATTCTCATCCTGAAAGAGAAAATGAGAATAGTTCTTCCGAATGCAGGCAAGCAACAGGAGACAAAACAGTCATAGGAAGGAAAAGAAAATAGGTGGATCACCTAGAAGGTGAATTCAAGAAGATCAAACCATCCACCTTTGACGGAGAATCCAGGACGGGTGAAGAAGATGAAGCATGGTTATTGGATATAAATAAATACTTCCATATCTATAATTATTCTAGTAACATGAAAGTTTGAATGACCATTTATAACTTGAAGGGAAAGGTGAGCATCTGGTGGCAAGACCTAAAACTAGCCAAGGGATTAAAAGAAAAACAGATGGAATGGCCATATTTCAAGAAATGCTTCAAGAAACGGTATTTATCAAAAATCTATTATGAAAGAAAGACTAAGGAATTTTATGAGCTAAGTCTCGGGAAAATGACCATGGATGACCTGATAAATAAATTTCTTGAATTATTGAGATTTGTACCCTACATTAAGGAAGATAAAGTAAAAATACAACAATTCTTAAGCTATCTGCAATAGTCATACAAGGATAAAATTGAATTCGACAACCCCAAAAATTCAAGCGAAGTAGTTAGAAAGGATCGGATGTGCTATGATCAGTACACACAACGATCTGAAATTCCCAAGGCTTGGAAGGATAAGAAACAGGATAGAATGAATCAATGGAAGAAAGGCTTCCAACCAGCTCCTTTCCAGAATATGGCAAAGAACTTCCAAAGGAAAGATTCTCATTCTAACAACCATAATACCCAAGGGGGAGGTAGACTAGTTAATCTAGGAGCCAAGAAATTTGAGGACAACCCCAGGGAACCATTAAAGTGTTGGGAGTATAGAGAACATCACTTAAGGAGGAACTGTCCACGTTTAACTTCCACACCAAGGACCACAGTCTATAACTTGCAAGAAGCCTCTACAGTAGGTGATGTGGGCAGAAGCATGCACAGAATTAATGCAGTTGTAGATGGATGACAAGTTGATCATCAATCCACTATAGTGGAGGTTGAAGGTAAAGTTAATAATAATCATATTTCTATTCTAATAGACCCAGGAGCTAGTTTGAGTTATGTTACTCCTGGTTTAGTTGATTCAAACAAGCTTAAGAATGTAAAGAATGCTAAATTTTGGTTAGTACAGCCAGCAATAGGGACTAAGAGAAAAGTAACAGATTATGTTTCTGATTTTGAACTCAGTTTAGATGGCCAAAATACAATGTTAAATATCAATATTTTACCTTTGGGATATTATGATATAATCATTGGAAAGGACTTGTTAGAGAAACATAAAGTAATTTTGAACTGTTACGAAAAGTCGCTTAGTTACAGAGACGAAAACAACACAATTAGGACAATACAAGGCATTAGAAAACCAGTCTCAGTTAGGCACATTTCAGCCATGCAGTTTAAGAAATGCATGAATAAAGTTTGTCAAATTTATGTTATTCAAGTGACTAATCTGTTAGAAAAGGAAGATAAACCCATCCTAGAAGATTTTACAGTCTTGAATGGGTTTAGAGATGTATTTGTGGACGAAATAGTAGAACTACCTCCAAGAAGAGAGATAGATTTCTCTATCGATCTACTGCCTGGATCAGCCCTGATATCTAAGGCACCCTATAAGATGCGTTTAACTGAATTAATAGAGATTAAAATTCAGCTACACGAACTGTTGGACAAGGACTACATTAGACCAAGTGTCTAGCCTTGGGGAGCACCAGTCCTTTTCATTAAAAAGAAATATGGGACTTTAAGATTATGTGTTTATTATCGAAAATTAAACAAGATGACGATTAAGAATAAGTACCCTCTACCCAAAATTAACGACCTATTTGACCAAGTGGGAGGAAAAAATATTTTCTCTAAGTTAGATTTAAGGTCTGGTTATCAACAATACAAGATAAAGGATGGAGATATTAATAAAACAACTTTTAGAATACAATACAGACACTATGAGTTTGTCATAATTCCGTTTGGTCTTACTAATGCACCAACAACATTTATGTGTTTGATGAATAGTATATTCAATGAATATTTGGATAAATTTATTTTCGTATTTATTGACAAAAATTTAGTTTATTCGAAAATGGAATAAGAACATGAAGACCATCTGAAAATAGTATTGCAAACCCTAAGGAAACAAAAGTTGTAGGCAAAATTTCACAAATGTGACTTCCACCAAAAGAGAATACAGTACCTGGGACATGGGATATCTGAAGAAGGCATTGTAGTCGACTCAGAGAAGATAAGAACCATCATGGAATGGCCTATCCCAAAAGATGTGGCTGACATCAAATCATTTATGGGAACTACCGGTTACTAGTGTCAATTTATCGAAGGTTTCTCTAAGATTGCATACCCAATCACATCCCTACAGAAAAATGGAATAAGGTTTACTTGGTCATAGAAATGTCAAGACATCTTTAATAAGCTCAAGGAACCGTTAACTACAACACCTATTTTAAGGGTAGTAGACCCAGATAAAGACTTTACAGTTTGCGTGGATGCAAATAAAGAAGTCTTAGGAGGTGTCCTAACTCAAGAGGGATAGATCATTTGTTATGAATCTTGTAAATTAAAAGAACATGAATGGAACTACATCACACACGAATTGGAATTAGTAGTTGTAATTCATGCGCTAAAAATGCGGTGACACTATTTAATGGGCATAAAATTTATGTTGCTAACCCATAACAATGGTGTGAAATTCTTATTTAGTAAACCAAATCTTAACGCAAGGAAAGCAAGGTGGCTGGCATTCTTGAGTGAATTTGATTTCAAAGTAAGACACATCAAGGGAAAATAAAACAAAGTGGTAGATGCCTTAAGTAGAAGAACTAATGGAATTTTTGAGATAAGTATTAGCAAAGCATAAAACAACATTGAACAAAGAATAAAATCTGCAAGTTGTAATGACGAAAAACACATCAAAACAGTAGCAGATTTAGAAGGAAATATAGAAAAATTGGACAAAACAGATCTGAGTTTGGATAAAAATGGACTGCTAAGGTTTAAGAATAGGCTGTACATACCAAATTAGGTTGATTTAAAGTTAACAATTCTGGAAGAATTGCACAAAACCCCATATTCTGGTCATCGATGATACCAGAAAATGGTAACATCTTTGAGAAAATTGTTTTATTGGCCTAACATGAAAGGTGAGACATCTGAATACTTATCTAAATGCCTAGATTGTCAACAAGTGAATGTTGAACATCAACATCCATCCGACCTACTACAACCTCTGCCTATACCAGAATGGAAGTGGGAGATTATCTCACTGGACTTCATCACAGGTTTGCCTAAAACTCAAAAGAAGAATGATTTGATTATGGTAATGATTGATAAACTTAGCAAGTATGCACATTTTATACCTGTGAAATCTACTTATAAATATATTAACATCACTGAAATATTTATGAAGGAAATATTTGGATTGCATGGAATTCCTAAAATGGTGATTTCGGATAGAGATGTCAAATTTACATCAACGTTTTGGAAAGAATTATTTTCAGGGTTGGATACTAACCTAAATTTCAGCACAATCTATCATCCACAAACGGATGGGCAAATAGAATGAATGAATCAAATTGTGGAATACATGTTACGAATGTACGTAAGAACGAAACCAACTAAGTGGGAGGAATACCTACAGTTAGTGGAATTTACGTACAAAAATGGCTATCAGACGTCAGCTAAGATGAGTCCCTTTGAAGTATTGTATGACAAAAAATGTACAACTCTGATTAGTTGGGATAACCCAGTTGAAAGACTTATGATGGGACCATAAATTCTCCAGGAAATGGAGAAAATGGTAAGAAAGGTACAACAAAATTTAAAAGAGGCACAAGACAAACAAAAGCGTTACACATATTTAAAGAGGAGACACCAATAATTTCAGGTTGGGGACCATGTATACTTAAAGTTCAAATCAAGGAGAATCTATCTAAAGCTAGGAAACTGTTGAAAGTTGGCGCCCAAATTTTGTGGCCCCTTTGATATTTTAGCTCGAATTGGACCCGTGGCATACCAACTTGCACTTCCTGCAAATTTAAAAGTTCATAATGTTTTTCATGTTTCTTTGTTGAAAAAGTGTATTCATGATCCTACTCACATCATTGATTGGAACATGGTGCAGGTGGAACCAGAAGGTGAGTACCAAGCAAAACCTCTGCGCATTCTGGACAAGAAAGAAACAATACTACAGAATAGAGCCATCACCCAGGTAAAAGTGCAATGGAAGCACTTTAGTCCTAAGGAGTCCACTTGGGAATTGGAGGAAGATTTGCAGAAATCTTATCCAATCCTATTTCAAGAGAGGAATGAACACTGAGGATAGTTTTGTACTTAAGGGGGAGAGGATTTAATATCCCCAAAAATAATTAATTATTAAAGCCTATGTGTACTTGGGAATAAATTTCTTTTTTTGGAAAATTTGAATTTGGAAATTATTTTCCATTTATGGAAAATACGAATTTAGACTTTCATTATTGTAATTAATTATTTATGACTGTTGGGAAAGGATTTGATTTTCTGAACTAACTTTTTTATTGTGACACATGTAAAAGACAAATATTTTTATATATTAAATGCTGGAAGAGAAATGGAACAACCAGGTTGAAAACAACTGACCATGACTCCATGAGTGGGGAACAAATATGAGTTGCCTCAGGGCTTATTTTTACAAGTGGAAAATGAGGGATTTGACTACAAGCAACCCCTGAAAATCAGGGATTTGTAAAGATGTGAAATAAATACAACATATGGAGGAGGAAGGATGCTGCTTAGTATGTTGGAGAAAGGATATTACTTGCTGTTATGAACACTTTTTAGTATGAGGCAAGGGAATTTTCTAATGTGAAAAGAAGACTGTAGCAAAAAAGGATCATTTCAATTCGCCCTTATGAACTCATGGTTAGGCTAGGGGGTGAACGAAGCAAGTAACTTGGTTGTTCTGTTCTATGGTTGGGTGGACCTTGGCTATTCCATTTCTCTCCCAGCATTTCATTCATATATGTACCTCTAGTTGTCCTCTTGTTAAATATTTTGTTGATTATTAGCTGACAGGAATGAGATGGTTATGTGATAATTATTTATACATGTTGAATATTCTCACTGAGGAGAGATAGTAAAGCTAATGTAAGTTCTAATTGCTAATGAAATTGGGATTATACGTGTATAGATGGTGATGTATGTATATGTATAATCAGGCATAAAGAATGTTAGAACTATTGTAGGTTTTCTAGTAACCTTTAAATGAGGACATGCTTCTATATATATATATATATATATAT
>SNQJ01S0002577.1:196249-218437 GCA_010110895.2 Picea sitchensis
TAAAATAAAATAGGACATAGGACTGTTGTGATGTTAATCATAACCATTGATATATATATATATATGCATAGTACCATTTCAGATTCTGTACAGGTACCATAAAAGTAGATAAAACAAATAACAGTCCTTTTCTACAAAAATCTATATGATCCTGATATATAGAATCGCAGATAAAAAATGACTTAATAGTCTACCAAAGTATGCTATAGTAGTTGTACCCTTAATTGTTTAATGTTCACAATGGTTTCTCAACAATCTGTATATTTATTTGAAGAAGTATAAATTGCAACCTCTATAATCCATGAGAACTTGGATAAAAATTTATTATAGTAGAGTTCCCTAGAGTAAGGACTCTTGTACCACCAATAAACAAAATATATGAAGTTGCATCTATGTGCCAAGACGAGAACTAGAATACCTTTTTGAGAATGAGGGTGTTCCATGATTCACTCCCGTCAATTTTGTGCAAACCTGCAAGGGAGAAAACGATAGACTCAGTCACCGTGTTAATAAAAATTTAGTAAAAATAATAATAAACGAGATGAGAGAACACTTAGCTTGTCGCATCTTAGGAACATTTAGTTTTTGGTGCTCGAGTGACGATCTTTCCACAATCCAAAGGGGAGGAGTGGACCCAGGAATGGTTAATGGGTACCCTCGCAAACAAAGACAGGGCCCCATCATTAGTTATTATAACTGAGGAATAATACTTTGATGCTTAAGGCTTTAAACAAATACTAAATAGTGTTAAAACATTTAAAACACCCAAAAGTACAGCCGGGAAACCCCATAGAGGGTAAACTCTGCCTGTGTAAATTTATAAAGAACCTAAGTCACGATTTTCTGCCATAGAGGAAATGAATTGAACAACAAAGAACATTTCAGACTACGATTTTGTCTAACCTTGTACCTTGTTAAAACTAGAATTTATCTATGATTATTATAAAAATAAAATAGAGTTAAACTACGAAATAAAGATTCAAGTTCCTTGTAGGATTTTCAAAATGCAATTTCTCGGATAGAGATTCAACATTTCAAGATTCATTTACACATGCGCTATATAAAACTCATATGTAATCGTATGCATAAACATAGCATTAAAATACACATTATGCACATAATGAAATCACTTTTTGTCGTAGAATATTGTCTTATCTTTAGAAGGGATTTATATAGGGTATGAAAGGTAATTCACCATACTATTTCTTTTACACAGAAGAAATATAGATTTTCTATTTAAAAACACAGATTCAAGAACAGAGGATTCAAGGTTGAAAATTATACAAGAATATATGTTGTACATATTATAGTGGAATTCAATACACAGAGGGCCTTTACACATTTCTTGTATAGATGCCAAGTATTGAATTATAAGTAAAGGGGTAAGTTAATTGGACCATTGTTCTCCACACACTCAAAGTGCAAGATACAAAATGCATTAGAGGGTCGCATACCTCCTTGTAAATGCATTCATGAGTTTCACACAAAAGGATAACAAAAAAAAGGGAAACAATAAAACATACCGAATTCATAAATCCACGAAAGGCTTAGCCTAGTTTTGTTTACGATTTATCTAGCTTTTACAGAGCCCCAATACACAATACGATAATTGAAAATACATCGAGCGTGACTCTATTAGGGCTTAGAGAACTAGTTTATACGCTTATAATATTTTTCACTTGGAATGCTAATACATAAAGATTTCAAGACTTGCAACGAATTCTTTAGTGGTGGTAAATTACCTATCGCAGTGTGTAAAAATAGGAAACTTTGCACAGAAAAATAAAATGGAATTAGAAAAAAAAAAACCTTGAAGATTTGAAGGGCACCAATTAAACTGAGATATACTCTAACCTAGTTCGAAAAAAAACTTCAACCCTGAAGCGCCGA
Source organism: Picea sitchensis (assembly GCA_010110895.2). NCBI lineage: Eukaryota > Viridiplantae > Streptophyta > Pinopsida > Pinales > Pinaceae > Picea > Picea sitchensis. Next base: position 198,140 of record SNQJ01S0002577.1, read on the forward strand.
GAGGAAATGGATACATTCGCTAGAAGTGAATACATTATCTAAGAGTCATAGGGTTTTAGAAGAAACAAATAGAGTTTGGCTTACCTTGCTTAGGGAGGAATTCAACTGGTGTGTGCCTCCATATTTTCTGCCCAAGCTGATTCCACTCCAAGACACCGACCATTCATACAGGGAAAATAATTTAAGGGTTAATGCTGGGCGCATACAATACAAGGGTAGGGGTTTTTGCAAAAACTCAGAGCCAAAAGGGAAAAATACAATAGTGACCCAAAACTATTGCTAATGCAGAGTAACAACTGATGGGAAATGTGTAGTACCTTGCCATGTGAATAATAGGATATGGAGATCTCCCATTGGGCAGGGTCACCTAACTATCAAGTACGTTACATGACCCCCTATTAATTGAATAGCCAGATGATTAATGGGTTATAGACAGACTTGAAACCCACCATTAACATAGTTTGCAAAAATGCATTCAATGTTGGGCCATGTCACCAGGTCGGGTGGGTATTCACACTATTTGGTTTAGGGTTTAAGTGTGGGTTAAGAGCATTACCAGGGCATTAGAGTTTATGGCCTGTCACGTCTCTATGGAAATCAACCTTATAAACGTTAATACTTGGGCACTGAGTAACCTTTTCAATACAACTAACACGTATTACTTTGGTAGTTACCTTGTTAAGTTTTAAAAACTAATCGGATACGACCTCTGTTTATAATAGTTATAATATGTATACAGTAGGGGTAAGGTTTGTATTATATGAACACATACTTGTATGCTAGTAACATTAAATAATTTTTTTTCGTGAATGTAATACCTTATCCTTACGATTTTACAAGAATAAGACTATTGTGTATGGATATATATATATATATATATATATNAGAGAGAGAGAGAGAGAGAGAGAGAGAGAGAGAGAGAGTAAATATTTTATATCACATGAAAAATCCAACAATTTTTATACATATTATATAAAGGTATAAGTAAGGACACCATCTATGGGGGTTATATCTGGATAAGATTTAAGTATTCATTTAGTAGATACAAAGTGGATGGTGCTGAGCTTTTGTTATAAGGTAGATCCTTTGGTAATAACTCATATAAACGTACAATGATAAGAATTTTATCATTGATGGTATATGTAGGCTATAGTCTCTAAATAGACGTTGTAAGCAAAATCATACATTATATTGTTGATGTGACAATAATAAATTTATGTGGAACAAATAGGGAAGAGTCAATAACTGTTAATGCACCTAACAATTTTTTTTTATTTGGTAAATTTGGGGTACATTACATGTGTACAGTCACTACCATGTCATCTCTACATGGTCAGCTCACCACGTCACCTGATGAGTAGTTGTAGGAATTCCACATGGTAGTACAGACTGCCACATGGCACATTCCCATTGGTCCACTAATTGACCAGAAAAGGCCAAAAACCAGTGACACATGGAAGCCTCTGGTGTTTCCACATCATCATGTTGATGCCATCATGACATGTGTTTTCCTTTGCGTGTGCCATGTACCCTATATGAATTCTAACGTCATCCATACTGATGCTGACGTTAGTAGTACGAATGATGACTCATCCCTGCGGAATGGGTTAGGTTGACCAAAACTTTGACAAAGAATATCTTTTTATCCGTAACTCCGTTTGACGAGTCGTTTACGCCGTTGGAAATCTTGGGATGTGATATTTGTTATGATGCCAATTTCACTAAGATTTGAGGACTTTCAATTTTTTCCCTTTATCTGTCTGCTGAGACCATTCTGAGCTTCATGAGGTGCTTCAGTGAATTCTGAGTTATTCTTTGTCTTATATGGATCCTTTTTGGATCACCAGTCTTCTGAGGTATTGGATGCAGAAAAAATAGAAGTTATACATAGAGAAGATTATAAATAATTGGAAATCCACTTGGTGGGTGGGATCTAATGATGACCATCAAGTAATCTCAAAGGATTTCAAGAAACACCGTCAAGTCAGCGAAAAAACATGTTAGCCAAATCCTCCTCTTCATCCAACTCTGTTATATCAAGACATGAGCCTAGAATCCATTCAGAATTCGAAGAAAGAAGCGTCTTCCCCTCAGGCTTCAGAAGAGGGACTTTAAATCCACTCTTATCCTCAACCATCAACTGGTTGGGAAGATGAGGCTGACGATGTTGAGGTATTGGATGCAGAAAAAATAGAATCTCGAGATCAAGCCAATACAAGAAATATAGGCATCACAAGTACTTCAACCTTTGCAAATGAAGTTTAGACGGTAGTCGGAAAGAAGAAGAAATCACATGCCACATCACAACAAATGGTAACACGAATTTAGGCCCGCAAGTTAGCCAAAAAGGTGAGATTTTCCCTAATAGGTTAATTTAGATGTAGTGTGTCTTCACTTTTATCCTCAAGGTCTTTTTCCGAGTGTATTAAACAAGGTTGTTCTATGTGAATTTTTCATTTGAGTATTTGAAACAATCATTAGTAACTTGTAGTAGTGGTTTAATTGAGGCCCTGGATTGGCTTGAATTTTGAAAGACTTTGTAAATCCTAAACGGTTTCAACCCCACCCTTTTTAATAATACAAATTTCCCAATTTTTGTGAAAAAACATCAAATTAATCATATAAAACATTTTTGTTAGCTTACTGTGTTTATTCATTGTATTAATCAACATTGTCTTGATCTATCATTCATTTTTCATATTGATTGTCCACATGTTTGTAATGGATCTACTCTTATCCATAATAGTAAGTAATATTTATAACCTTTAGCCTAGTCTTGATTTAACAGTAAAAGTGTTTCATTTATCATGCAACAAGCATGTTCAATCATAGAATAGAGGAAGGATATAAAGACAATTAAATATTAAATATATATTAGATAATAAATGATGTTATTTCAATTTTTATTTCTATTTATTTATATATCCCTTTATATTTGTATTATTATCTAATGTTTTATATATATCCCTTCACATTTATATCATATTTATATTAGAGACATATTATTATGTAATGTTTTTTAATATGTCTCTTCATATTATTTGGTGTTTTTCTTGGCTGTGAGCTTAAAAATAAATTATTAAAATACATCCTAAGTGGGCCTAATGGTTAAGAACATGTGTTTCCTCCTAAGAGGTCACAAGTTAAATATCCAAAGGGGGGTAAGGTGTGTATACCTCTGTAAACTTTACCGATAAAATTTCCTGGTCGTGACCTTAAAAATAGATTATTATTATTATTTAATGTTTTTTTATATTTGTGTATTATTCTTGGAAGCTTATGTTTAGAGGAAAGATAAAAAGGGTAAATATACGAATGTGCAAAAGGATATGAGAAATGAGTTTGCATACATGGATGATAAGGAATATTCTTGATATCATAGGGTAGTACAAGGTTGAAATAATTAATGGAAAATTAAGTATAGAGAATGGATATAGGTATTTCTTAAAATTTTAAGTAATGTTAATCGTAAATTGAGTAGTGTTAATGAAAAATAACATGTGTTTTATTTTTTAACTTCATAAGGTTTTATGCATCAATTTTGTGTTTGACTAAGTTGTGATCTTATAACATCATATAAGTTATCATATAATCTATCTTAATATCTTGAGAGAAAAAACTTGGTTAATAATCACAAATAATATGCCAAACTAATAAACATAAAGAGTTAAAATATCACAAATATAGTTTGCTTGCAAAAATAAACCACATATATAACAACCATTTAGTTCTTGTATTTTTAAAAAAATAAACCATATATATAACAACCATTTAGTTGTTGTATTTAGTGTGACATATTCAAATATATTTCTTAGGAGATTCAAATTGGGGCACAATTTCTTTATAAGACTTAAAATTGAAAGCTTTCCTAGGAAATACTATTTCTAGTTTAGTGTTTTTGACCAAATTTTTTATCACCTCAATTAGCCATGGCTCAAAAAGTCATTCTCAAAGACCAAAGTTTTCAAATTGCTATGATGATTTATGTTTTTCTTTGTTGTTTCCAATGTTTATAGGTCTCCCAACTCATATATTAATCCAATTCCTAAAGGGATTCACTACCTTACTTCTTTTTTGTTCTTTAAATTACTTCAAGAACCACTAGTGGCGATGAAACAAATTCATGAATTACTAGTTTTCACAAACATGTGAAATTTTCACCCAATCAACACTATCATGGTGATAAATAATTTCTCTGGGCTATATTTTGTTTGTAATTCCTTACCAATCCATATTTATTTCCCACCCACAAGGTTAGAAGTTTTCTTTTGAGTGCACCAGTAAACAATCTCCTTTTTAAGTACCCTTGAGGTAGATATATCTTTGTAACATTATCTTGCAATTTATTTCTATTAGAACGTATGCATATAACTCCTCATTATGTTTTCTCTAGGGTGAGTGAAAATTAATGATGATATCTCATGATGCCTTAGTAGCAATGAAAATATGGAAAAACCCTTCTTTAGGAGTTTCTAGATATGGTGAGAACTAACGATTTTTAGAGAGCCGGGTTTGAGACCTTTTAGAGTGTAGCAATACCGATCCTTTTAGAAATTAATATATAATTCCAAGAAATCTATGGTAAAGGGACCCACTGTTATCAGCCATTATGCACCCAAAACTATATCACAAACTTTGATTTCAATGGAAAACATATGAAATTTCAAGAAAAAATCACCCATTTGGAGTTTTAAATTGTTACACATTCCATTTCATTTCTTATATCTCAGATTGGTTATTGTAGTAAAAATTCAAATATATAAGAGATAATCCACCAAAAAAATTGAAAAATAAACCCTTGAACATCCAATATACAAAAATATTCACCATGAAAAAAACAAATATATATAAAGAGAAGAACACTTAAGGTAGAGTAACACCATCAAATGCTCCTTATGGAAGGAAAAAATCCACAAGCCATGCTTACTACATAACAATACAATCCAACACACAAAAATACAATTATACTCGTGTATTTATATGACTTCATGAGTATTCGTAGGGGTGTTATGCCAACTACCCCTTCTTATTATATTATTTTCTTTTAATTACATAGTGGGCCCATTCCATTATTGTGGCCACATTACATTCATTATCCCCTTGGGTACCTCCCTAGCTATCCCATATTATCCTCCCTAGGTATCCCATATTATCCTCCTTAGGTACATTATGCTCCATCCCCCTTAGCATGTTTCATCCTTGAAACATGTGAAGAATCCATATAATATTACCTACTAAGCAATTTAGTCAACTAGTGCTATGCATGAGCATCCATATTTCCTTATGAAATGTGGATGTGGGGTCCAATTCTGGCCTTTCTTTGATATTGAATCTAATTTATTCTTGGGATCCATTTCTTTGCTAAACTACTATGATATCTCCATGCATTGATTTTAGTCCTCTATGTTCCTCCATACTTATTGCCTCTATGGTTCCATGTTCATCCATAGTAACTATGTCGATGTTCATTCCGTTTTCTTGATGACTGTTGTTTCTCTATGTGTTGTGGGTGGTGATATAGAAAAACATTAACTATTAGTTCTTCTTTCTTTGACTGTTCAACACATGGTTCTATAGATTCTTCTTCCTGTTTATGTCCTTCCTTTCACTTTTCCTCAATTTCTTCTAGAGAATATTCTTTTGATTCAACCCTAGAATTTTTATCTTTTGTGTCATTAGATACTGCAATTTGTTTCCCTATAAGGAAATCTTCATGTGTTTCCTTGGGCTCTTCTTACTTAGTAAGATAAATATCCTATAATGTAATTTTGTTTTTCTTGTACCATAGATTTAAAAACTTCCTTTTCACATTAATATTAATTGTATCAACTAATTCCATCCTATCATATCCCAAAACAATACCCATGTCATCTATATTTATAGCATAAAAATCTAAATTCAACACAACTATCCATATTAATCTTCAAATATTTATCAAAACTTTTCATCCTCAACCTATGTTCTTTGATTATGATTTGCAGGAATCTGCAATGTTTTTGACAAGTTAATATTAATGAAATTATTCTTTCTACTAGGGTTTATAGAAACTATAACCTTTTCATGTTGAATACATCCATGGACTTATAATATGAAGTTATCACATAAAAATAAACCTCTAGTGCTCCTCTTCTCCTTCTTCAGAACATGAGATCGCCTATCTAAAAATTATTTTTCAAATTCTTCACATGAAAGTGCATTTATCTTGTCAATGTTAAGAAAAATCCACCAATTGGTTGCATCACCTCTTAGATTCCAATCTATTCAAAATTTCCACTTATTTCCCTAATATGAATTCCTTTTTTTTTTTATGTATTTTTCAATAGTAGGGTCGTCGTATTTTCCTATAAAAATGAACTTACTATGCAAAATAAAAAAATGGAACTAGGGTTTCAGAGGTAATCACTTATCTTTCGATGGAGCTCTTTTATGTAGTTAGGGTTTGTGGGCGAACATGAAAACTTATCATAGGTTTCATTACACTTCTTTGATTGTTTATTATGACCCCTATTATGAAATTTCATGGATTTTGTAGATCTACTAGAACTAGTTTGGCATAAAGCTATGCACTCTATCAAAAGATGTCCAATCTTCAAAATTCACGACCATAACTGGAAAAAACATTACAAACATGTTTTTTTCTAATCAACGATATCACCACATTTTGGACATTTCTTTTTGATTGAATATTTTTTTGAGAGGAATTCATATATGTGGTTGGATTCCTTAAATTTCACAAAAAAAAAATAGAAATAGATTTGAATTCTATTGTTCTCTTCTTTTCTATCAAAACTATGCAAAAAGAGAAAACAAATCCCACTGTGTGCCCAAGAAAGAGCTCTGATACCATTTGTAGTAAAAAATCAAAGATATAAAACATAATCCACCATAAACTTCATAAATAAACCTTGAACATACAAGATACCAAAAGATCCACCATGAACAACACAAGTATATGGAGAGGGGAACCCTTAATGTAGGGTAACAACATCAAATAATATTCATGGAAGGAATCTCTCCACAAGCGATTGTTACTACCTAACAATACAATTCAACACACACCAATATAGTGATACACCTGTGTATTTATACTATCTCATGGGAATCCCTAGGCGTCTTATGCCAACTACCCATTATTATTACATTATTTATTTTTAATTACATAGGGAGAACATTCCATTATTATGGCCACATCACATTTACTGTTCCCTTGGGTACCTCCCTAAGTACCCCATATTATGCTCCCTGGGTACATCATAGCTAGAGTGATTTGAAAGGTGTTAGTAAATTTTTTATAATAGTGTGTTTCCTTTGCGAAGTGACGATGAAGGAAATTGTGGGTGTTTCCATTGTTAACTAAGACAATCACCTTCTCATGCCTAATATATCAAGCAAAATTTAATGTTCAAGGAGATGGAATTCCTACTAGGACACGAGGAAATATTTATGATTCCTTACAATGTTGGTTTGGAGTGGGAATATCCGATGTAGGTGTGATTTGTTCCAGATTTAACTTGACAACCTCATCGTTAGAAATATCCTCGGAAATAACCATAAATAATTTATGTTCCTTACTTGTATGAACGATAAATGACCTTTGAGTTGATCATAATGATAACAAAGTCCTTCGATTTGACATTCTATGATTTTTTATAGTGTCAACTTGTCGACCTTGAGGAGTGGAATATGATTTTGATGTGGAATAAGGTTCAATTGTTGAAATGGAACAATGTTTATGTGTTTAAACTAGGCATATGCATTAAATTATGCATGGAAAGATAAATACAAAGCATCCAACTAGTAGCATGACGATTCATCAATTTTTATTTTTATTTTTTTATTTCCTCCTTAAGAACACTAATAAAACATTGCTTGAAAAATAAATAATATATTCTTCCACCATTCCTATTTGAAGAAATTTGGTAAGACAATGAATGAAATTGTGGGTGTTTCCGTTGTTTATTCAAAAATCACCTTCTCATGCTTGATATATTAGACAAGAATTAATGTTCAAGGAGATGAAATACTTGTCAAGGAATGAAGGGAGATTTGGGATTCCTCACAATGTTGGTTTGGAGTCGGAACATTCTTTGTAGGAGGTGTGATTTACTCTAGAGTCAATCCACCAACCTCATGATAGATATGTACCTGGAGACAACCATAAAAAAATTATGTTCTTTACATGTATGACCTAGGAAATGACCTTTCAGTTGATCATAATTATAGAAAATACAACTGAGTTTGCATTTTTCCAAATTTTCTGAAGTCAATTTGTGGATCTGGAGGGGTGGAACAAGACGTTGATGTGTTATAAAGTTGGGGTGTTGTCATGGAACAATTTTTATGCATTTAAATTGGGCACATGTCTTAATTTATGTATGGAAATATATATAGAAAGTATCCAACCAAGTAGCATGATGATTCATATGAGCATGTGCTTTTATTTCCTCCTTGAGAGCACTAATAAAACATTGCTTGAAAAATGTATTTGTAAAATTTTCTATTATCATTACCAAGCAATGAAAAGAAACAATAAATTATTATACTATACCTATTTTAATAAATTTGGTAAGCAATCTCTTAAAATTGGTATCCTTTTCAATGAAAGAAAAAAGGACTTTCACAAAATTATTCTAGAAAATGCATCTTGTTATCACACAATTTTCACTTATTCCAAAAAATAAGGTTTAGGGAAGTCAAATTGGTGTAACGGGAGGTTATCCTATCACTTTTACCTCAATGGGATACTTCTTTCTATTTATGGTTGATAGACCAGGGGAGACGTCCCCGGTGACCTGGGGTTTTGAGAAGGAAAATGTCAAAGTTTCTATGAAAAAGTCCCCTCTCACAAGTCACACTGATACAAAAGTCCCAAGGTTTTAACTAATGAAGTAATGAAGAATTAATATGTACATACCTAGAACAAAGAAACAAGAAAATATATCTTTTGCAAGTACAACTTGCTGCTAGTACTTCATAAAACCATGGACTTCATCAATAAAAGCAATAGTTGATATGTGGTGAAGCAAACAAAAAGTTATAGAAGCAATGTTTATAAGAAAATAGCTTTAAAATAAATGCCTTAAAATGGATTCAAAATGACCAAGAATAATTACTCATCAATACCAAAGTACTAACATTTGTGAGAAGCAAATAAGGAAGTGTATTAATCAACTTTTTCAGTTGCTTTTAGGTGCTTTTAGTGGCACAATGTATGTTTGTATCTTACTTTAGTAACAACAACAAATAGGTTAGTATATTAGACTATTCTAAGGTTATGAGTAGTTAATAGAGAGCTCAAGGTAAAGGTTTTGATAGTAGTTTTTGTCAATCACTCAATAACAAGGCTTAGATCAGTGATTTTTAGGGTAAATGGAGTCTTTTTAGGAAACGAAAAATATTGAAGGAAAAAATGACAATGAGAGAACTAGAGATAAGAGGGGTAAATAATTGAAGTGTTGGTAGCCCAAGGCTTCAATCACCAAACCCTAGGGGGAAAATGGCTACTAGGAAGTAGGTAACCCTATTCCCTACTAGTTTTCCTCCTTATTTAGTTCAAATATGAAGTAGATGACGACTTAGATGAATCAAAATATGCTAGGGTATTGCAATGGAAAGGCCCTTAGCAAAAGATTCAATAAAATCGGTTTTCTAGCATAATCTAGTAGGTGAAAGTTATTAAGGCAAGGACAATAACATGTGCTTTAGAATCCTACGGTTTTAAACTAGCAATTTTGTAATATTATTGTAAATTCAAGATAAATATAACTATAACCATTCAATGAAGAAGAATTGCAGAAAATTTACTTACATTCACCAAGAATCATCTAGCAAATAGCCTAGTTGAACACTTCCACCAAGAAAATGCCAAAATAGTCCAAAATAAGCCTCCTTAAAGAAGTGCACACCAAATTTCAGCCAAGTAACCCTAATTAGGACGTAAATTTCATACCTCACACTTGTGTGAGTGAAAGATGATGAAATAATACAAGGGAAAATCCCTTATTTATACAATTACAATGACCAGAATTAGGTCAAAAAGGCCGACATGGTCGGTTTACATGTAATATCCACTTTTTACATTAATTGACAAATAAAAACCCTAAATCAAGTAGAAATGGTGATGTTATTCCATTTTAGGGTGACGTTAGGCCTCTCTGGTGAAACATTGACCTCCAGGAGAAAAATGTTAGGCCTCCCAAGGCCCCATGGATCAAGCCACATGTGTCACTTAGCACACAACTACCTCCAAAGTGTCCATCAAATGATGGGTGATGTCAAGGGTTATAGAGGTGATGTCATGGGCCTTCTAAGGCCTACATCATAATGGGAGGGAAAGACCCCTCTGGGTCCAGACACGTCAGGTTGTCTCTGATGGAACATCCCCCTCTCTCTATGGTGCAAACGTATGTCCTATATTTTCCCCTGGCCGGGGTCTCAGCATCCATCTGGTGGGATTTTATCCCTATGGAGGTCTGAACTAATCATCTCTTCATGTGTACCTCTCTATCAGGTGTGGCCCTGCAACAATAAAAAGTATGCCCTCCATGGGATCATAAGTCACAGGGATCATAGCAATGTCAATCACATCTAAAAATCAAGTTTATTAAACATGTGCATAAAACTCCCTTTTCCCAAAAAAGTGCTCAAAGACGTTATTCTCTTCTACAAGCCAGGTTGGAGAGGACATTAGGAGGTCCTATTGGGATAATTCTAATTGGACGTGGGATGTTTCTAGGTGAAGACAAATCCATGCCATGTAAATGGATGAGGTGGTGAGGGATGTTTGAGTAATGGGTGCATTGATGACATGGGAATGTATGGCTTACCTGTGGGTTCCTATGAAGAGGGTGAGTTGCACCTTGTCATGGATGAAAATGTTTCCAAACCCATTCAATGAATTTTTTATTTTTTATCTTATTTATTTTTCTTTCAAGAGACTAGTTAGGGTACACTACCCTAGTGTGGTGACCAGTGGTGACATTGTTACCCACAAGCATTTCACATAGATGAGAAGGTTAGTTCATGATGAGACCCCCTTTCTCTTTGCTATGCCACCAAGAGACAATACCCTGGCGTGGTGACCAGATGAATGGTAGTGTCATTGATACAAATGGATATCGGCGGCCACCCACCTTTTCCAACTGGCTCAAAACAGTTTTATGACAATTTTGGCAATTTACTATTTTTAGCAGTTTTAACTTTCGGGGCCATTTTGAGGGCCTAAATGAAGGTTTTTCAGGATTTAGATCCTCAATGATATCTGAAGGCATTATTGATCCCCCAAAATTAATCTCCTCAACGATACCTTTCCAACGGGCTATCACACGCCTAAAACGAAGACCGTATGCAAAAGTTACGACCTCAGGAAGTTGATGTACTAACTTACCCAAACGGGGCCCACATGACTTTTGGCGCTTCATCTCATAGGGTTAAGTTTTTGGATGTATAGGGTTTTTGGCATTATTTCTTATTGTAAAAAGGCCTTCAGATCCTCATTGTAACCTTCTTCTTGTGAATGCGCACTTCCATCACATCTCTTCTCAGAGATAAGCTGCCACCATTCCAGCAAGATTGTTTCTGCTGCATTTTATAGTTTCAACTTATTTCGTTATTGAATAGAAAACCAGTTTTACTATATCTCTATTATTTTGTGTTAAGAACCTGTTAATAATATTTATTCATTTCGTTCCGCTCATAAAATATGGATCAGTGGTATTAGAGCGGTTTTCTCCTTGTCGTCTTAATGCATGTCCCCAACGAGGCAGGAGAAAAGAAAGATGACGGGACATGAGATCCTTTCAAACAATTGATTTAGGAAGCCCTCACGCAACAGAGGAACGAGATGATGGATAGTTTCGCGCAAATCCTTCGGCGGATACCAATAGGCGACACATCTTCTTCGAATGGAGGCGCCATCCCCTTCAAGGTACAAATAAACTTCGATATTCCTATATTTGAAGGACAGATAGACAAAAATGTTGTAGACAAGTGGTTGAATCTACTAGAAGGGTATTTTTCTATCCATAACTTTTTGAATAAAGAAAAGATTACTTTTTCACTCCTCAAATCCATTCCCCATGTCAAATATTGGTGGGAAAATTTCTGTGAGCAAAAGGAAACAGAGGAAACCTCATTATTTTCAGTCACGGTCACCTGGGAATCCTTCAGGGATGCTATTAAGGAAAAATACTATCCTGTCGGAAGTTATGACGACCTATATACCAAATGGACTACACTGCGGCAAGAAAGAGACCAAGCAGTGCCAGATTTCATAAATATCTTCCATACCTTGCACACCAAGTTGGGTATCAAAGATTCAGAGTGACATCTGGTGCTCAAGTATCGTGGTGCTCTTCATAGATACATCCAGACCAAAATGGAATTTATGGACATCTCATCCTTGGGCGTGGCCTACCGATACGTCATCAAAATCGAGTATAAGATCAAACAAAAGATGCGACAATTTGGGCCTGGGAACCCCTCACAACAAAAGCCAGGAAAGGGTGGCCCCAACCCACCAAACAAAGGATAGAGAAAATATGGACAGTATCAGGACAACCAGTCCAAGCCGCAAGCAAAGAAGGACACCAGAAAGACAAAGAAAGATATCGGGAAGTGGTGCGACTTCCATAAGAGGACTTGGCATAACACTGCTGACTGCTGCTCAAAGCAGTCACTAGTGGCCAAAGTGAAAGCCTTTGAATCAGATGCAGATTATGAATCTGAGCCAGAACCAGAAAGGGGAAGACGGATAATTGATGTGGAACCCAGTGCCACCATTGCTACCACCAAGCTCCACCCTAGTGAACCAGACATGCCAGAAGAAGGAGAGAACCTCTTCCATTCACAGATGTGGGTAAAAAGCACCCCATTGCACTTCATCGTTGATAGCGGTAGCCAGAAGAACCTTATCTCAGAAAAGGTCATCAAGCGGTTGGCCCTGCCAACAACGTCGCACCCACAACCGTACACCAATGGATGGCTCCACCAAGGAAGCGATCTCCGCGTCAACCAACAATGTTGACTGTCGTACGACATTAATCCCTTCAAATACAAGGTATTGTGTGATGTTGCTCCTCTTGAAGTTTTTGATGTTCTTTTGGGCCAACCTTATTTATGGAAACGTCATGCTGTATATGAGTCTAGGCCTCGTAATGTTATTATTACTTTGAACAATAAATTGTACAAGATACCTGAGGCAGTCCCACCTAGTGTTATTTCCTTGATATCTGCTAAGCAATGCAAGAAGGTCATCTCTCAGATGGGGAAGTTTGTCTTCTTCGTGATTCACTCTCAGAATAAGCGAAAGATCACAACCACATCTAGGGTCTCTGCGGCCGACCTCTCCACACAGAAGAAGCAAGTAGATAAGGTCATGGAAGAATACTCGGACATATTCTCCTCACCTACAGGGGTACCTCTACACTGCCAGGTCAAGCACCCCATCGATTTGACCCCCGACGCACCGCTACCCAATGGGCCAATCTATTCTCACCCTTTTTTTGAGAATGAGGAGATCAAGCGACAGATCCAATAACTGCTCCATAAGGGGCACATCTGCCCCAGCTCATCACCTTGTGAGAGCCTAATAGTGCTGTTACAGAAGAAAGATGGAACCTGACAAATCTGTATTGATTACCGGGCTCTGAATAAAATCACAGTTAGAAACTGGTACCCAATTCCCCAAATCGATGAGCTCCTTGATCAACTCATGGGGGCCAAATACTTCAGTAAGATTGATCTGAAGTCTAGCTACCACCGGGTACCGATAGAATAGACAGATGCATGGAAGACTGCCTTCAAGTCAAAGGAAGGCCTTTTTGAATGGTTTGTCATGCCCTTTGGTTTGACAAATGCTCCAGCCACTTTCATGAGGATGATGGACGATATCTTGCGACCATTCACCAATAATTTTGTAGTGGTGTATCTGGATGACATTCTAATTTACAGCAAGACTTGGGCCGAACACTTGCAACATATTCAACAGGTTCTACACACCCTGCGGCAGCACAATCTATACCCCAACTTGGAAAAATGCTCCTTCGGCATGGACAGGGTCCATTACCTTGGCTACATCATTGATCAACATGGAATGCATGTGGATCCAGCCAAGATCCAAGTCATCCGTGACTGGCCAGCCCCAACAACACTCACCGAGATTCAGAGCTTCTTGGGCCTTGCCAATTTCTACTGCAAGTTCGTGTTGGGTTTCTCCCATATTGCATGGGCCCTCAGCCAAATAAACAGAGGTGGTGGTAAGGTGAAATTTGCATGGGGTCGGTCCCAACAACAAGAGTTCGATGATTTCAATTAGCGCTTGTGCTCAGCCCCAGTACTTTCACAACCAGACCTGCACCATCCTTTTGAGATCGAGACAAATGATTTAGACTATGTTGTGGGTTCTGTTCTCACTCAGCACGGCCACCCCGTGGCCTATCATAGTGAGACACTGTTAGATAATATCCGTAAGTACCCTACTTATGACAAAGAAATGTACTCCATTGTGCAAGCATGCCGCCAGTGGAGACATTACATTCTTGGGAAGGAGACAGTCATCCACACTAATCATAAGCCACTGCAGTTCATGCAGATGTAGGGAAAATTGCAAAATGACCGCCATCAAAAGTGGTCCACATACTTGCAACAATTCCACCTCAACATCAAGTATAAAATAAGAAGCACCAATCACGTTGTTGATTGCCTCAGCAGACCGCCAGTTGAGACACTCACCACGGTGCTAGACTCTTGCGTCCATGAGACCTCAGGATGGCCCCAACTCTATGAGACAGACCCTGACTTCACCACCACCTACCAAATGTTGGGTGCAAATGCAGTTGTCGATAATTTCCATCTTCAGGATGGGTTGTTGTATCATCTGGGCCATATCTGTGTTCCATCAAGTGAGCGAGCGAAGATGATATGGGAAGCCCACTACATTTGGGTGGCAGGACACTTGGGCACGGAAAAGACAGAGGTGATGCTACAGAAACATTTCTACTGGTTGAAACTTCGTCAGGAGGTCAACAAGTATATCAGGTCCTGCACTACCTGCTCTATTGCCAAACCGACCACTAAGAAACAGGGCTTGTACACCCCTCTTCTTACTCTGTACAGGCCATGGGAATCCATCTCAATGGACTACATGTCGGGCATCCCATCCACCAAGAAGGGAAATGACTTTATTTTTTTGGTTGTTGATCACTTTTCTAAGATGGCGATTTTGGTTGCCTGCAAGAAGAGTATCATAGCAGAGGCCATTGCCAAGCTCTTCTTTGAACGAGTCTGGGTACATTTTGGAATCCCACAAACCATTGTCTCAGATCGAGATAGTCGATTTATCATCACAATCTGGTCGAGCCTCTGGTCACTGCTGGACACCAAGCTCACCAAATCCACGGCCTTCCACCCCCAGACAGATGGCCAAACCGAGGTTGTAAATCAAATGATTGTGAATATCGTTCGCATGTATAATTCAAAGCACCCTCGCACATGGGATGAGAGCCTTCCCTATGTCTAGCATAGCTACAATCGAGCCCTGCATAGCTCAACTGACCACATCCCCTTTCAAGTGGGGTTGGGATTCCAACCATTGGGACCCATAGATGTTGCACTTCCCCTTGCGGTCACCTCGACCGACTCATCTCCTACTCCAACTGATGCTAACAAAGCCACCCAGTTCATTGAGAGGATCCATCACATCCTCCAATAGGTTCCGGATATCCTACATAAGTGCAATGACAAGTACAAATAGCGCCATGGTCAACAACGGGTGTTGCATAAGTTTCAAGTGGGCGACAAAGTTTGGTTGCATTTGCAGAAAGAACGCCTTACAGGACCCCATTGGAAGCTTCACCCACTCTGTTATGGGTCATACACTATCACCATAGCCATGGGGGATAATTCTTTTGAGCTCAACATTCCTCCTTTCCTTGGTATGCACCTAGTGTTCAATGTGGATCTCCTTCGCGCTTATTTCCCACCATTATTGGACACCTCAGAAGTAGCAGAACAATTGACACCAATAGAGCTCAACCTCGACTGCCTACAACAGGAATCCAATTATCAGATTGTGGACAGATAGATCAAGGGCACTCGACAACAACGGATCCAACTTTATCGAGTCGTCAAAGCAGGGCAGCTCTTGCACAAAGGAAAGTGGCTCACCAGGGGCCAAATTCAGCATAAATTTCCTCATCTGATGGGGGACCTCAACGCAATGGAGATGATACGAAATCGGATTCAGAACGCTGTCAGGGCATGAAAAATGCTCAAAAATGAAAGTGCTCAGAATCCGATGAAACCAACACCACTGTGTCCGTCTCGTCTTCCTGATTCCAGTGGTATAATTTTTATGTCAAACGGAGTCCGTATGAAGAAGATATCGCATTCTGTCCGCCGAGCCAAACAGGCAAAATTTTGGGATGATGACTGTACCTGTCCGTATAGTCCGTACAGGACACGTGTCAGTCTGTACAGTGACACATGGATATTCCGTACAGTGACGTGGCGATTCCATACAGTGACATGGCGGCTTCCGTACAGGACACGTGGCAGCCTCAGAGTGTGACACGTGTCAGGCAGATTTGGCGTTTTGGGCGTACGGTTGGACCAATCCCGAGGTGACACGTGGCATGGGATGAGGTCAGCATTGTATGGAAGATTACGCGACAAGATTACGTGGTGGATGACGTGGAAGTACGGCGCGCTGACGTAGCAGGTGACGTGGACGAATCATTGATCGACACGTGGCATCTTTTGGGCGAATGGTAAGGTGCCACGTGGCCCAATCAACGGCTGCCACGTGGCACCCTGGGTTTTGCCAATGACAGCTATGTAAAAATTGTTTTGGGCCTGGGGGATTCGAACCCCGGACCTCTCCCTCTGACAATGTTTTAAACAAAGTGCGATAACCACTAGACCACCGTGTGTTCCTTGTTACACGAGTGTGCATTTTTGTATTTAAGTTGCAAGTTGTGTTTAAACCACGGGGGGTCGGGCCGGGGCTTAGCCCCGACCCCGGTTTTATTACGCCACATACGACCATATGCTCGGTGGTCCAATCCATTGGCGGGAGCGGTTACATGTGACCACTTTACTAAACAGGCATTTGAGCGGTTGTAAGTTTGGTTAGGCCGCGGGCATGTGGGATGCCAATGTGACCATGCCCAATATGTATAAAGGAGCGCGGACGGTTGGGGCGCGGTTAACCGTAAGCCCGTGTTCCTTTGCAATGTAATGTGACCGTTATATGTTATGCGTGGGGTTATGCGTTAGCCCAAGGTTTTATGGTATATACCAATGTGACCAGTGTTAAAACGCGCGAAAAGGGTTAAGGCCAGCGCTAGCCCAAAGGGCTAAGCGCTTGGCCATATTAACGCCAATGTGACCGTTTGGAGGTGCGCGCGCCCGGGCGAAGAGGGGCTTATGCCCGTTATAAAACTATATTATAGTTTTCAAAGTGGTTTTTTAAACCAAATTTATGATTTTAATGTAATTAAACCCATTTTTAATGTAATTGGGGGTTATTGGGCTTTTTTAGAGCCTAATTCTTGGGAGGAAGTTGGAGAATGACAACCAACTTTCCCACTATTTAACCAAGGCCATGTTGAGGCTATTTGGGGAGAGTTTGAGTCTTTTGAAGAGAAATTCAGAGCAGAGATGCTGATGCAAGGCCAAGATAAAGCTAGTTTGAGGCAGAGGAGCTGTTGAGGTAGAGATGCTGTCGGACGATTTCTGAGAGTTCGGTATATCCGTTTCAGGTGCCGTAAGTTGTGCAAGATTCTAGAGATCATGGCGAACAAGACCAGATCAGTCTAGGAGCCAACCAGAAATTGTAAAGATATACTAATAATCTTTTGAAAAGAAATCAAGAAGCCTCCCTCACAGAGAAAAGGCCCGGAGACGTAGGCAAAGTTGCCGAACTCCGTTATCAAACTTGTGCATTATGGTTTGTTGATTTTCATTATTTTTTTTCAGATTTGCATATATGTCTATGGCTGTATAATTCATTTCTTTTCTCGCTCTTCGTTAAGTTTCCCAATGGTTAATAAATGCATGCAAATAAAACTCAACCATAAGTCATTTCGAAAAATCCTGACGGATCAAGTGGTATCAGAGCTAGTTGACGTTTGGAATTGAGTTGCATGTTAACCAGGGAAGAGCACATCTCAAGGAGGAAAATGGCATCTACAGNTTTTTGTAATACCACACTATTATTGATATATAATTTCTTTTATTAAAAAAATAAAATAATATATTATGTATAAATTAAATAGAAATATTATATTATAAAATTGAAAGATAATAAACAAAAGTATTATATTATATGATGATGATGATGATTAACGTCCACTAAGACCTAATTTGATCCGAAATCGGATTCAGAAGGCTGTCAGGGCATGAAAAATGCTCAAAAATGAAAGTGATCGGAATCTTATGAAACCAACACCATTGCGTCCGGCTCGTCTTCCTGATTTCGGTGGTATAATTTTTATGTCAAACGGAGTCCGTATGAAGAAGATATCACATTCTGTCCACCAAGCCAAACAGGCAAAATTTTGATGTTGACTGTACATGTCCGTACAGTCCGTACAAGACACGTGTCAGTCCATACGATGACACGTGGAAGGTCCGTATAGGTGATGTGGAAGCACCAGGAGATGACACGTGGCAGGTCCGTACGACGACAGGTGGCAGGTCCGTACGGGACACGTGGCAGCCTCAGGCAGTGACACGTGTCAGGCTGATTTGGCATTTTTGGCGCACACTTGGACCAATCCTGGAGTGACACGTGTCACCACTGGAAGGGTGACACATGGAATGGATGATGTTAGCGGATGATGTGGTAGTGCTGACTGGGCGTACGGCTTCCGACGTGGCGAGCTGACGTGGCATATGACGTGGGCGAATCAATGATGGACATGCGACATATTCTGATTGGTTGACGTGGACAAATCATTAGTCGACACGTGGCATGCATCGGTTGGATGTAAGGGTGCCACGTGGCCCAATCACGCGCTGCCACGTGGCACCCCGGGTTTAGCCAATGAGGGCTATGTAAAAAATATTTAGGGCCCGGGGGATTCGAACCCCGGACCTCTCCCCACCGCAACGCCTTAACGGAGTTTCGTGACCACTGCGCCACGTGTTGGTGCTTGTTATGTAAACGGAGTAATTGTTATTTCAATTTATGTTTTGTATTAAGTGGTGGGGGGTCGGGACAGGGCTTAGCCCCGACCCCGGTCTTATTGTATACTATATGACCATACGGCGGACGTTTTATGCGCGGGTTTGTTTGAATGTAACTGTTACATATAATGAACGGGTTAACATGTGACCAAAATTTTATGTCCGCACGGTTAAAACAGTTATGAATGGTTATGTAACGGTTATAGCCCGTGGTTTCGGGGACATATGCCATACGACCGGGTTAATGCTTTTTGGGGCCAGCACTTAGCCCTTTGGGATAGCGCTTGGCCGTATTAATATGCATATGACCAACTAAAAGGGTGCGCGTGCTAGCAAAGGGGGCTAGTGCCCAAATATAACCATATGATATAGTTATAAGTGGGTTATTTAACCACTTTTGATTTATTAAATGTAATTAAACCAATTTTTAATGTAATTGGGAGTTATTGGGCTTTTTTTAGAGCCTAATTTTTGGGAGAAAGTTGGAGATGGATAACCAACTTTCCCCACTATTTAACCAAGGCCATTTTGAGGCCAAGGGGAAGCTTATGGAGATTTTGGACGGTTTTGGAGAGCAGAGATGCTGAGGCAAAGCCAGGTCTAAGCCAGTTTGAGGCAGAGAAGCTGTTGAGGTAGAGATGCTGTCGGACGATTTCTGAGAGCTCGGGACATCCGTTTCAGGTGCCGTAAGTTGTGCAAGATTCTAGAGATCTGGGTGAACATGACCAGATTAGTTTGGAAGCCATTCAACATTGTAAAGATGTACTAATAAGCTTTCGAACAGAAATAAAGAAGCCTCCCTCATAGAGAAAAGGCTCGGAGACGTAGGCAAAGTTGCCGAACTCCGTTATCAAACTTGTGTATTATGGTTTGCTGTTTTCATTGTTTTTCAGATCTGAAATTATGTTAATGGTTGTATAATTCATTTATTTTCTCGCTCTTTCGTTAAGTTTCCCAATGGTCAATTAATGCATGCAAATAAAACTCAACCATAAGTCATTTCGAAAAATCCTGACGGATCAAGTGGTATCAGAGCTAGTTGACGTTTGGAATTGAGTTGCATGTTAACCAGGGAAGAGCACATCTCAAGGAGGAAAATGGCATCTACAG
>SNQJ01S0002577.1:218447-237973 GCA_010110895.2 Picea sitchensis
TGTTGAGGTAGAGATGCTGTCGGACGATTTCTGAGAGTTCGGTATATCCGTTTCAGGTGCCGTAAGTTGTGCAAGATTCTAGAGATCATGGCGAACAAGACCAGATCAGTCTAGGAGCCAACCGGAAATTTTAAAGATATACTAATAAGCTTTTGAAAATAAATCAAGAAGCCTCCCTCACAGAGAAAAGGCCCGGAGACGTAGGCAAAGTTGCCAAACTCCGTTATCAAACTTGTGCATTATGGTTTGCTGATTTTCATTTTTTTTTTTCAGATTTGCATATATGTCTATGGCTGTATAATTCATTTCTTTTCTCGCTCTTCGTTAAGTTTCCCAATGGTTAATAAATGCATGCAAATAAAACTCAACCATAAGTCATTTCGAAAAATCCTGATGGATCAGGAGACCATTGCTTCCTAAGGAGAGAGGATTGATCCAGATGGATATCGATGGCCACCCACCTTTTCCAACTGGCTCAAAACAGGTTTTTGACAATTTTGGCAATTTACTATTTTTAGCAGTTTTAACTTTCGAGGCCATTTTGAGGGCCTAAATGAAGGTTTTTTGGGATCGATCTCCTCAATGATATCCAAAGTCATGATTGAGCCCCCAAAATTAATCTCCTCGATGATTCCTTTCCAACGGGCTATCACACGCCTAAAACGGAGATCGTATGCAAAAGTTACGACCCCGGGAAGTTGATGTACTAACTTACCCAAACGGGGCCCACATGACTTTTGGCGCTTCATCTCCTAGGGTTAGGTTTTTGGATATCTAGGGTTTTTGGCATTCTTTCTTATTGTAAAAAGGCCTTTAGAGCCTCATTTTAACCTTCTTCTTGCGAATGCGTGCTTCCATCACATCTCTTCTCAGAGATAAGCTGCCACCATTCCAACAAGCTTGTTTCCGCTGCATTTTACAGTTTCAACTTATTTTGTTATTGAATAGAAAACCAGTTTTACTGTATCTCCGCTATTTTGTGTTAAGCACCTATTAATAATCTGTATTCATTTTATTATGCCCATAAAATCCAGATCATTCATACTGCTACATGCCCATGGACCTAATAGGTTGGCTCATGATGAGACCCCCTATCCTCCAACTAGGTCTTGATTTTATTATTTTATGGGCCGCTCTATTTCTTCCTGAGAATATTTTTATTGCTTTCTCAAGGATCCCTGGGAAAAACATCTGAAGGTTTTTTTCTTTTGGATTTTATCTTTTGCTAGCTACTTTTACCCTCTGGGCCTTTAGCCCCTTCTTCCCACAAGGTAAGGTACAACCATTTTCTAGCTTTCAAAACGCAATGCCCAAACCAATGTATGGGATGGATGAGAGGGACAAAGACGAAAAGTGGTAAGTATGGTGGGAACAGTGCCAAAAGATGAAAAGTGGTAAGTATGGTGTCAAACCAATGTGAACCCCCATTTTAGATAATGTATTGTTACAATGTTGAGAGGCCTGAGTACCCGAACAATTATTTAAAGGGTCAGTATGCCCAAGAAATGTAATGCTTTGATCATTATTAATAATCAACACATCACTAGCTGCTATACGGACAAGGACTAGAGTTATAAGGGGATATGATTCCACAAGAGAGGGGGCTTGAGAGGCTAAATGTTTATTTCTATGTTAATTACCTTTTTGCCTAAAGTGGGGAATCAGTTATGTGAGCTTATTGGGGATGCCAAGAGGTTCTTGATTTCCCCACGAACATACTTAAACCCACCCTTGGTCCGATTGTGGGGTTGGTCATTGGCTTGTCTGCTATGTCACCTTTTTGTTACCTCATTCTTACCCTCATGCACTCCCATGAAATTACCTACCTCCTCCATCCATCCTCACCTGCGTATTGGTCTCGGGAAGTGGGACCGAACTGCGAAAGAATTAGCCACATGATATTTGGTTGTAGTGGCCACTGGTGTGATCCAGTCATGCCTTGAGGCCTGCATGTCTAAGATGTAGTGGCCTGTGTCTAGCATGGCTCACAGTTGTGAGTCCTGAGAGTTCCAACATTGAGATTCTGGACAAATTGCGTTGGAGGCCCGAATAAGGAGAAGGACTGCCTAAGGGACTGCGTGGCAGAGAAAGGTGGAGGTTCGTTCTCTCGGGTGGTGCAAGCTGGGTGGAAGAGATCTGAGTACTTGGATTTTTGTGAGTGTTGGGAATCCTTTGAGAGCTTGAGAGGTGACTGGTTTGCGAAGCCAAGTTCACTCTGGAACCATCCTTGTGGATTCATAACCCTGGCTTGGGGGTGACGTTGTTGTTGAGATTTGGAGTAGTGGTGTCTACGATTGGGTGGAATGTCCTTAGTCTGTAGCTAGTTGGTGTCATATTTCATACAGATAAGTGATCTTTGTTGTGATATTATTATCTGTGTATGAATGTTTTTACATTGTATATTTAATTATCGTTAATTGAATCTTTAGAACATACATGCTTGTTGGATATTATTGCACATGTCGTTAATTCTCTTATCTTATGCATATTTAATAAATAAAGAAGGTATCGGTATGAGAAAGAAGTCGAAGGGTGGGCTTGCAGGTAGCATACCCCAGCCTGTGGCTGGTGGGGTATGTTACATATTGGTATCAGAGCCTCAGGTTGAAATACCAGGCTGGTATGGGCCGGGTTTGTTGGTGAGAGTCTCATGGTCGAGATCAAACTCTGACCATGAAATTGAAGAGATTAGGAGGAATGGCGTTGCAGAAGCTATGCAGGACACATAATGTCATAGATCCTCTGTAAGGGTTTGAAGGATCATGACCGTTCCTTTTGAATTCAGGAGCGATCGCCACTGTAGGATCAAGAGATATCTGGGATCGTTTCATCAGAGGACAGGTGAACATGGGTCATTTGATAAAAAGGAAGCAAGGTTAAGGTCATGACCATCGGATCCCATTGGAGAGAGAGATCAATGACCAACAAGCATTGCGGGGAACCGAGTTGCATGGGAGTTAATTTCCCAAGGTGGTCCCGCAATCCAAACCACGGTTTCGCCAAGGGTTTACGTGTCAGCGTCAGGAGAATTTCAAGGCAAAAAGTGGGTTAATCCAAACCGCCGATAAGTACCCCCGCAAATTGAAAGGCATGCAATGATGTGACATGTTATCACTCGAGCGACGAAGCTTTGAAGAGCCGAAGTATTTGGGAACCGTTGATTTGTAGGAGGACATTCTTCCACCGATCGCGTGCTTTGGATAAAACACTCTGGGAAAAAGTGAGCGAGGAGGGGGTTTGAAGTTTGAGACTTTTGAAACTCGAAGACCTGAAAGGATCTCGTCCGTTGATCTGTCGAGAGCCACGTGTCACCGAATCCAAGGCTTCAGATGAAAGCTAGTGGGGCCAGACAAGTTTTTAAAACTGAGATTTCCAAAACCCAAAGACCCAAAGGGATCTCAACCATTGTTCTGTTGAGAGCCATGCATTGCCAAATCCAGGGCTTTGGATAAGAGCCAGTAGGGCCATATATATTTTAAAGTTTGATATTTCTAGCGTTCGGAGTAATGAAGAAATAATATTCATCGATCCATGGGAGACACGCATCAGAAGATCATAAGCTTCAGAAGAAACATTTTTTTTAGGAAAAAGGTTGAAGTTTGAGATCTCTGAAGTTCGGAGCCCTGAAGTAAAACATAGTCGTAGATTTAGAAGGAAACTTGGAGAAGATCCATGAACTCCATGTGAATACTTGAAGTGAATCTTAGTCATCCCATCTAAGAGGACACGTGGTGACAGATTGGCCAGTTCAGGAATTCGGCTTTTGGGAGAATTGGAAGTGTGCTAGTAGGAAAACTCATGAAGTTTTGAAGCCCAAAGAGTCGAAGTGGTGGGGCACGATGATGTCACCTGGAGGTGATGTAGACTCAAAAATTTTGAAGTGACGTGGCTTGTAGACGTCACCTAGGATGACCTGGACACATGGGATGTGTGCCACATGTTAGTAATATTTGAGAATTTGGAATATTGAAAAGTTGATTAGAATGTGACACATGTCACCCACCTGATTGGGCCACATGTCCTCTTCTAGCATTTCACCACGTGGTGACAGATCATGCAGTCCAGAGACTAGGCACTCTAGAGGGGAAAGATGTGACAGTTTGCATTGAGTCAGAAACTCTTGAAGGCTTTAAGGCCAGAGTACACACCGACCGTTCATTTCATAAGACACACGTCGAAGGATCGTCGACTTCGGGTGAAAGTTTCAAAGTGTAGGAGGGAATTTTGAAACTTTTGAAGCCCGAAGAGCCGAAACAATTCACACCCATCAATATGTGGGAAGACACGCATCGACAGATCATGAACTTCTGGTAAAATCATTCTGGGAGGAGGCAAGCGAGAAAAGTTGAGACTCCCAAAGTGTAGAGTCCCTAAGTGGACCTCTATCGTTGATCGTGAAGGAGGATGAAGACTGTTGATCCGGTCCTGGTTGAAAGTTATGAAGTCTCGAAGCTCTGGACAAGCACTTTTTTAGCTAACTGCAGGGTCATGGCCGTGGTCATATGCATATTGAGAGCTGAAGGACGGAGGGCTAAGGGTCGAATTGGTTGTCTTTGAGACGAAAAGGTGCTAAGGAAGGATTTAATCGTAGTTTCTAGTCATGGTCACCTGGGAAGGTGGTTTGAAGGAAGCGCTTGCGCAAGATGAAATTCTATGTCAACCAAGGATAACAGGACACTGTTTTTTTCGAAGAATGGGGATATGGTCTCCATGAATAGAAAAAAATAAAGAGACTTGTAGCATGGTTTGGCAATTTTTTTTATCATATGCATAATTCTAACAAAATGGTCACTTGCACCTTTTTCATAATTGAGGGGCTTAAGCACATCAGCTCAGGATGCGTATTGAGGAAATGGAAGAAGGCGAGGGAGCCTCCAGTCATGATAAGGAGGTCGGAGGCCAAAATACCAGAGTTGGTAATGCAAAGATAGAGTCCAATGGACACAAGGGAAAAGGATACTGGGAAACATTAATAGAAACGGTAAGAAGCTTGAAGATGGAAGTGCAGAGATAAAAAGAAGACAACGAGAGATAGATGAGAGAGAAAACTTAGATAAATGCTTGAGTGTTGCAGAGCTTGAATCAGTTGTAGAGGTAAACGAAGAAGGGATCGAACTTAATACAAGAGCCATAAGGCAGGTGTCATGAAAGGAGAAATGATCATGGAAGAGATGGTTATTCCAGAAGTGATAGAAGAGCTCATGGAAACCATTCATCTCCTTACTCAGAAAGAAAGCTTTATGCATCGGATGATCCCGTAAGCAGTCCAGAGGTGTGCCCTGTCAGGCAACAAAGAAGGAAACAAGAGGTAGATAGTTTTCAAGGAGAGCTGAGGAAGCTCAAGCCACCTTCCTTCGATGGAGAAAGAGAAAGGGAAGATGATGTTGAAGCATGTTTTCTTGGGCTATGGAGATGTTTTCAGTTGCATAACTATTCATCAAACCTGGAAGCCAATATTTCCACCTACCATTTACACAGGAAAGTTGTAGTGTGGTGGGACCAACTGAAGCAAGTGGAGCATGTTAATGAAAGTAGGATCACTTGGAAACAATTCAATAAGTACTTCCATAAGGATTACCTCTCAGAGCATTTCTATGACAAGAAAATGCAGGATTTCTTTGAACTCAGGTTGGGAAGCATGACTATAGAAGAGTACGAGAAGAATTTATTAGGATTGTTAAAATATGCTAGGTTCATTGGTGATGAGAAAGTGAAAATACAAATATTTCTAAGTGGATTGCCAGCCTTTTATAAGGAAAAGATCAAGTATGATGAACCTAAGACCTTGACTGAGGCCATCAGGAAGGATAAATACCTGTATGAGATAGGCCAGGGAAGAGAATCCCCGCAGAAATCTTGGAAGGATAAGAAAAATGTGAAGTCCAATCGGAGGAGGAAAGGATTCAAACCTCCCTTCAATAGGAAAGAGCCTGATAGAAATCATTAAGATCAGTATGCTAAGGGAGATTTCAAGAAGGAAGATTCCTTGGGAAAAAGGGGAATACCACCAATCCAATGTTGGGGATGCAAGGAAGATCACTTTTACAAGAATTTCCCACACATAAAAGATAGATTTAATACTGTGCACAACATCCAAGAGGCTACAACAGTCGAAGATATTGGAAGAATCTATGTAGCTTTAAATGATTGACAAGTAGAGTACCAATCCAATATGATCGAAGTGGAAGGTAAGATCATAAATCAACCTGTTGATATTTTGATTGATTCAGGAGAAATTCATTGCTACATTGATCCTAATATAGTGGATAGATTACATTTGGAGAAAAGTAAACTTGGAAAACCAAGTTTGGTTCAGTTAGCCACTGGAACCAAAAGAAGAATCCATGATATGGTCAGAAGTTGTTCCATAAGTCTTAATGGCGTGAATACTAGTACTGATCTAAATATCATACCATTGGGGTCTTAGGATGTTCTGATTGGGATGGATTGGTTGGAAAAGCATCATGCTATCCTAGATTGTCATAACAAGACGTTTACATGTCTTGATGGAAATGGAAAACAAAGCACTGTGAAAGGAGTTCTAAGACCCATCTCTATAAGGGATATTTCGGCCTTACAACTGAAAATATGTTGTAGAAAAGGATGTCAACTGTATGCAGCTCATGTGGAAGAGACAGATAATACCAAGGGGCCAAGCCTTGAATATTTCTCAGTACTACAATAATTTGAGGATGTATTCCAAGAAATACCCAGATTTCCACCAAGAAGGGAGATAGATTTCTCAATTGATTTAGTGTCAGGAGTTGCCCCAGTGTAAAAAAAACCTTACAGAATTAGCACACCATAGTTAAAAGAATTGCAGATGTAGTTGGAGGAATTGTTGAAGAAAGGGTACATACGTCCAAGTGTTTCACCTTGGGGAGCACAAATATTTTTTGTCAAAAATAAGGATGGAACCTTGAGGCTATGTATTGACTTCCGGAAGATGAACAAGTACACTATAAAGAATACGTATCTGCTACCCCAAATTGATGACCTCTTTGATCAGATAAGAGGAGAAAAAATATTTTCAAAGATTTACTCGAGGGCACAATACCATCAGGTAAGAATCCAGGAAGAATAAATTCATAAGATAGCCTTTAGGACTAGGTATGGGCATTATGAATTTGTAGTGGTGCCATTTGGACTAACCAATGCACTAGCTGTCTTCATGTGATTAATGAATGGCATATTTAGAAATTATTTGGACAAGTTTTTCATAGTATTCCTAGATGACATACTTATCTATTCTAAGTCTGAAGAGGAGCATGAACATCACTTAAGATTGGTATTACAAGTACTGAGAGAACATCAGTTGTATGCCAAGTTGAGTAAGTGTTATTTTTATCAAAAGAAGATCCATTACTTGGTACACAATATTTTAGACCAGGGAATAGTATTAGACCCAAAGAAGATCGAAGAAATTAGAGGGTGGCCAACACCCATAAATGTGTCAGACGTCAAATATTTTATGGCATTGGCTGGCTACTACAAAAGGTTCATAGTAGGGTTCTCTAAGATTGCTCATCCCATCACTTCTTTGAAAAGGAAGGGAACTAAATTTGAATGGACACTCAAGTGTGAAAATAATTTTAATATGTTGAAGGAATTACTTACTATTGGACCTGTGTTAAAGATTGTTGATCCAAATGAAAGTTGTGTGGTATGTACAGATGCTTGTAAGGAAGGACTTGGGGGATTCCTCACGCAAAATGGACATGTCATTGGATATGAATCTAGAAATATTAAGGAACATGAGAGGAACTATTCCACGTGTGACTTGGAACTTGCTGCCATTGTTCATGCCTTGAGGATGTGGAAGCATTATCTCATGGGGAAGAAATTTGAATTAAGAATAGACCACATTGGTATGAAGTATATTTTTGAACAACTGACCTTGAATGCTAGGAAAACAAGATGGATGGAATTTTTAAGTGAGTATGACTTCGATATCAAGCATATCAAGGGAAAGGAGAATAAAGTTGTCGATGCACTTAGTAGGAGAGTGCATCTCATGCGTACTACTGCTGTCAGTATGCATCAGTCATAATTCAAGAGCATAATTTTAGATGGTCTTGTTACAGATCAACATTACCTACAGGTAAAGGAAAACTTACAACAAGGATATGTACATCAAAAAATAAAGGAGTATGAGATAAAGGAATATGGATTACTCATGCATAAAAATAGAATCTATGTTCCTAGTTCCAGAGAACTGAGGAATGTAGTACTGAAGGAAATGCATGATGTTCCTTATGCTGGACATCCCGGTTACCAAAAAACAATTACAACAGTAAGAAGCAGGTTCTTTTGGCTGGGAATGAAGAAGGTCATTTCTGATTACATCGCTCGATGTATGGAATGTCAGAAGGTGAAGGATGAGCATAGGCACCCAACGGGTTTGCTGTAGCCATTGCCAATTCCAGATAAGAAATGGGAAGTGATCCCCATGGATTTCATCACAGGATTACCCAGAATGAATAAGAAACATCATTCAATCATGGTGGTGGTTTAAAAATTAACAAAGGCTGCTCATTTTGTGCCTGTGAAGACAAAGCATACAGTGGCTAAGATTGCAGAAATTTTCATGAATGAAATTGCTAGGTTGCATGGGATACCTAGGAAAATTGTCTCAGACAAAGATACAAATTTTACCTCCAACTTCTGGAGGGGATTGTTTAAAGTATTTGACACAAATCTAAACTTTAGCACATCATATCACCCCGAGACAGATGGGAAAATAGAGAGAGTCAATTGAATAATTGAAGACATGCTAAGAATGTATGTGATGGATAAGCCATCTAAGTGGGAAGATTACTTACACTTGGTTGAGTTTGCATATAAAAATGGCTATCAATAGATGAATAGATAAATGTGCTTAAAACTTTATTCATTAAAATGAAAGGAATTCAAAGAAATTTCCATATACAAAGATTGAATTCTGCTAATGATGCATTGATAGTCAAAATAGAGATGAGTCATGCACTTAGATCAACTTTCTCTTTGATGTTCACACACAATATCTTTGAACATATAAACAGATACAAAACAGAACTAAAGTTGTAACTCCTCTACAAAATACATATTATCCTACTACTTGATCACTTCTAGTAAACAAAAACTCGACCCTTACTTATATGCATGCATCCCCACATATCTTCCACAAAGTGTGTAAATCATAACAAACTTTCCATCTCATCCACCACCTCGATCGTGACTAGTCAAGTTGTTACAAAATTAGTTACAATGATTCCTAAAGATATTTGAAAATCTAGCATGCATCTGATCTCTTTAAGTCCTTGCACGTAGTACAAAATGGGTTGGTAGATGTAGTAAATCCTTGGTTTCCGCATATGTTGAGACTTGGCCCTATGTAATGCATATTCTTGAATGCACATGAAGTGTTAACTTGTGGTGAGTGTTTGGTCTTCAAACCCTTAGGGTGCCAACATGCCCCCAACACTCTTAGTTGGATCACCCTCGAGCCAATGATGTTTCTGAAGGTGTGGTAGAGGAGTTTGAGTGCATTGTACTAATGATTTCTACAATGAATGCTTTGAATTCTCCATTGATCACGTGAAAAATATCTGCCAGGGTCTTTGTCTTGGTGCAAAACTCCTAGACATACCTAGTGTAATTTTCTTCATAGTAAGTTTGATCTTCTCACAAGATTGGATGATTGGGGTTGACTTTGCTTGTACATATGTCAATTTGTAGTGGTACAATTGAGCCTTCCCAGCTACATTGAATATAATATATGAAAGGTTAAATTGGTCTATGCAATAAGATGTAATCTCTTGAATTTGGTTGGAAATTTATGTCATGGCCTGTTGTCATTCTACGGGTGGTAAGGAGGGTAGAGCCTACTTATTTTTCTTGATTTAGTCCTCGGTTGTTTGGATATGATAATAAATTATCTTGGTTTTGGGGGAATCCTGTAGTTGTGTCCAAAGTTTGAAGATATATTCCACCACCCTGAGAAATATGCTATGTGCGCCTATCCTTGTTTTATTTCCTCCTTTGCAAAAACATTGGTTTGCTACAACCCATGTTCCTCTAAGTGGGGAGTGTTCTTTAACTTCTCATAAAGTTAAAATTTTTGTTGTGGAAAGTACTAGACTCTCTCATTTAGTTTTCTGAGTTTCATCGCAAAGGGAGGTCTAGAATGTCTTCAGTTGTATTGGGAAATTGCACATAAACTTTGTTAACTACATCAATCAATTCCTTGTTAGTAGTGGTTTCTACTTCGTGGTGTGATTTAATCTTGTTGTTTACAACATTGATATTTTTGTGGTCCACGATCTCTTGGTTCTTCTTGTATTGGGTGTCCCTATGTTTAGTAATTTATTTGTTTTGTTTGTGCTGTAGTTCAGCTCAAGATTGGTTGAGTACATGGTCCCTTTATCTTAGTTCATTCATTATCTCAGTCATATAGGTCTACAAGTCCTACAAAGGAACCTAAAAGAATGCTAATTCAACATATGGTAATAGGTGAGGCACTACGGTAGCATATGATTCCGCATTTGTGGTGGCTAATGGGTTAAACTGATGCACTCTCCTCTATGTATTGTTGCATGTATATGTAGCAATGATTTTTGTCATACGATGTCCTTGGGGGGAGGACTCGGTGTTGGATAAGTTATAGTTGATGGCATAGTTCATCCAATTTTAGCATTGACACTCTATTAATTATCTGTTGCATAATCAAATCGATGTGGACCTATTTGACGATGCTCAGGACTAGGGTGGAAGTCCACGTAGGCTGATGTGTGAGAACAATAGTGTTAATATTAGTATCTCTTCTCTGGTTAGGAACCAATTTGTGCATGGAATATTGTGATGGAACTTCCTCCATGATGGGCATAATGTCGATCTACTTCATTGAAGTTGGTGTGAGTTATTGTTCACTAGATTCCAGGATAAGACTTAGCTTAAATGGTGCATGCAGTTTCTTTGTAATTGGTGTCTTTACTGGGGTGTCCCGTGTGTGCTTCGACTTCCCTTTCCCTTTTTAGTCTCGTTTGGTTGCATTTGCGTGCATCTGCTACTCAAATGCTCATTTTCCTTTATCTTGGGTTGTTGCATATTCTTGTTTCTCATCCACATATTCCTTATTTTTTTGTTGGGCTCCCTTGCCTCTTTTTCTTCTCCCGTCATTGCTTCATTTGTGTCTCCAATTACTTTAAAACAATACCCACATCATCTATATTTATAGCATAAAAATATAAATGCAACACATTTATCCATAGTAATATTAAAATATTTATCATAAAATTTTCATCCTCAACCTATGTGCTTTGACTATGATTTGCAGTAATCTGCAATCTCTTTTTCTTTTGTGTCTGGAGGAATCAACAACTAGTTGGGCACGTGCTCGCGTTACACGTGGCCGTGTTATCCAACCGCTACCACTATAACCTCCAGGTGTTCCCACGATGCCCCTTACGCGGCACACAAGGTAAGTCAGGGGGAATTGAACTTGAAACCTCATGGAAATTCATTTTCACGGCACTTTCCAATTGAGCTGCCCCCCCCCCGTGGGCGTAATATGCAATCTCTTAGCCAAGTTAATATTGATGAATTTATTCTTTCTACTAGCGTTTATAGAAACTATAAACTTTTCATATTGAATACATTCATGGATATATAATATGAAGTTATCACATAAAAATAAACCTCTAGTGCTCCTCATCTCCTTCTTCATAACATGAGATCACCTATCTAAAAATATTTTTTCAAATTATTCATCTGAAAGTGCATTTATCTTGTCAATGTTAAGAAAATTCCAACAATTGGTAGCATCACCTCTTAGATTCCAATCGATTCAAAATTTTCACTTATTTCCCTAATATGAATTCCTATTTTTTAATGTATTTTCAATAGTAGGGCCATCATATTTTCCTATTAAAAACATCTTACTATGCAAAATAAAAAAATGGAGCTAGGGTTTCAGAGATAATCACTTATCTTTTGATGGATCTCCTTTATGTAATTAGGTTTTGAGTTCGAAAATGAAAATTGATCATAGGTTTGATTACACTTCTTTGATTGGTTATTATGACCCCTATTATGAAATGTCATGGCTTCTCTAGATATATTAGCACTAGTTTGACATAAAGCTGTGCACTCTATCAAAAGATGTCCAATCTTCAAAATTCACGGCCATAACTGGAAAAACCTTAAAAACATCCATTTTTTGAATCAACGATATCACCACATTTTGGACATTTCTTTTTAATTCGGTATTTTTTTGAGGGGAAGCCATATATGTGGATGGATTCTTCAAATTTCACACACACAAAAAAAAACCAGATTTGAATTCTATTGTTCTCTTTTTTATGTCAAAACTATGCAAAAAGAGAAAACAATTCCCACTATGTGCCCAAGAAATAGATCTGATACCATTTGTAGTAAAAACTCAAAGATATAAAACATAATCCACCATAAACTTCATAAATAAACCCTTGAACATACAAGATACCAAAATATCCACCATTAACAACACAAGTATATGGAGAGGAGAACCCTTAAGGTAGGGTAACAACATCAAATAATCTTCATTGAAGGAATCACTCCACAAGTGACACTTACTACCTAACAATACAATCCAACACACACCAATAAATGATAGACATGTGTGTTTATACTAACTCATGGGTATCCCTAGCGATCTTATGCCAACTACCCCTTATTATTATATTATTTCTTTTTAATTACATAGTGAGAACATTCCATTATTATGGCCACATTACATTTACTATCCCCTTGGGTACCTCCCTAAGTACCCCATATTATGTTCCCTAGGTACATCATAGCTATCATGATTTGAAAGGTGTTAGTAGCATTGATATAATAGTGTGTTTCCTTTGCGAAGTGATGATTAAGGAAATTGTGGGTGTTTCCATTATTAATTAAGATAACCACCTTCTCATGCCTAATATATCAAACAAAATTTAATGTTCAAGGAGATGGAATTCCAACTAGGACATGAGGAGAGATTTATGATTCCTTACAATGTTGGTTTGGAGTGGGAATGCCTGATGTAGAAGGTGTGATTTATTCCAAAGTTAACTAGACAACCTCATCGTTAGAAATATCCTCGTAAATAACCATAAATAATTTATGTTCCTTACTTGTATGATTGATAAATGACCTTTGAGTTGATCATAATGATAACAAAGACCTTTGATTTGACATTCTATGATTTTTTCTAGTGTCAACTTGTGGACCTTGAGGAGTGGAATATGATGTTGATGTGGCATAAAGTTTAGTTGTTGACATGGAAGAATGTTTATGTGTTTACACTAGGCATATGCATTAAATTGTGCATTAATTTGTGCTCGGAAATATAACTAAGAAGCATCCAACTAGTAGCATGATGATTCATTATTATTATTATTATTATTTTTATTTCCTCCTTAATACCACTAATAAAACATTTCTTGAAAAATAAATAATATGTTCTTCCACAATTCCTATTTGAAGCAATTTTTTAAGATAATGAATGAAATTCTGGTTGTTTTCGTAGTTTATTCAGAAAATCACCTTCTCATGCTTGATATATTAGACAATAATTAATGTTCAAGGACATGAAATACTTGTCAAGGAATGAAGGGAGATTTGGGATTCCTCACAATGTTGGTTTGGAGTTGAAACATTCTTTGTAGGAGGTGTGATTTCCTCTAGAGTCAATTCGCCAGCCTCTTTGATAGATATGTCCTTGGATAAAACCATAAAAAAATTATGTTCTTTACATGTATGACCTAGTAAATGACCTTCACTTGATCATTATTATAGCAAAGACAATTGAGTTTACATTTTGCAAAATTTTCCGAAGTCAACTTGTGGACCTGGAGGGGTGGAACAAGACGTTGATGTGTTATAAAGTTTGGGTGTTGTCGTGGAACAATTTCTATGCATTTAAATTGGGCATATGTCTTAATTTATGGATGGAAATATATCTAACAAATATCCAACCAAGTAGAATGATGATTCATATGAGCATGTTCTTTTATTTCCTCCTTGAGAGCACTAATAAAACATTGCTTGAAAAATGCATTTCTCAAGTTTTCTATTATGATTGCCAAGCAATCAAAATAAAAACACATTATTATATCATACCTATTTGAATAAAATTTGTAAGCAGGCTCTTAAAATTGGTATACTTTTCAATGAAAGAAAAAAGGAATTTCACAAACTTCTTCTAGGCAACGCATCTCAAAGATGTTTTATTTCTTATTGCCAACATTGAACACTCCCAATGCAAAGATAAAACTACTATTATGAGTTTCAACATGTCCTAATTTATAACATGGAGGGGAAGGTACTATTCCATAACCCATATTATCATTTTGGATCCATATAAAATATTTAGGTCAACCATAGGTAATTGGTGCACAATATTGGATAATGGTCCGAAAAGGGGTTGCAGTTGCAAATTACATCCCTTGTATAAAATTCACCACTATCCTTCTTACCTTGTAGCTTGTTAAGTTTATAAAAAAAAGTGATATTTTTTTATTGAAATTAGTCATGTTGTTCTAAAATTTCTCCTATGTTACATTGACTAATTGTGTGAGAATCTTGTTTCCTATAATTACTTCATACATTATTCCTTCCATGGTTGACATTCTTATAGTGTGAGTCATGGGACCATGAGGATCACCTAAAGAGATATTGGGTAAGTAGACCAATGTTAAAAACAATGCTAAAGAGGATTCTATTGATATAGGCCATTGGTAAGCGTTTGTTTTTTCTTGGGCACATGGGGTCCACATGAAGGGTTAACAAAGAGCTATATCAATGCAATAAATTTCACCACATAATTATTTTGAGATAGGTATCCCATACGAGTGTCTTATTATCTCTACTATTGGAGTATTTACTATTATATGATTATCTTACTAACAAAATTCTCAAATTCCTTATATTCTATGTTATGTAGGAATTGTGTTGCCTATGCCAGAAAAGATAGGGTTTGTAGGTTCCTAACATAAAAGGAGTGTTAGATGTTGTATCACTTTGATAGGGTTTTCAATAATATTACTTGGTTGTTATTTCACGATGCTAACTAAGGATGATAAACCATAACCTTAGTTGCACTACATGATTCTCTAGCACAAGAGAGTGCTCTCCCTAGTGTTGTGCTCGATGTGCTATAACAACAACACTGTTGATAAGTTTATGTGAGGATGGTTTCAAGTTCACCTGGTGTTGGGTCAAATGGTTAGTTTCAAACCCAGGGTTCAATAGGATTTACCAACAAAGCCTCATAGGTGTCGGAACATTCAATCTTCAAGGATTGAATAAGGTCTCACTTGAGATTCCTTGAGAATTATAGAGACCATCGGTATTATGAAGGGTTTGAAGGAACAAAACATACAAGAAACCTTAATGAACTAGTCAATTAGTCATTTGTAACTACCACAAGCTTAATATGAAAAATAATATAAAACATGCATACATTCATAACATAACTCAATAGATGAATATATAAATGTGCTTGAAACTTTATTCATTAAAATCAAAGGCATTCAAAGAAATTTCCATATACAAAGATTTAATTCTTCTAAAGATGCATTGATAGTCAAAACATAGATGAGTCATGCACTTAGATCTACTTTCTCTCTGATATGCACACACAATATATTTGAATATATAAACTGATACAAAATGGAACTAAAGTTGTAACTCCTCTACAAATTACATATTATACTACTACTTGATCACTTTTAGTGAACAAAATATCGGCCCTTACTTATCTGCATGCATCCCAACATGTCTTCCACAAAGTGTGGAAATCATAAGAAACTTGCCAGCTCATTCACAACCTCAATCATGACTAGTCAGGTTGTTACAAAAACACTTACAATGATTCCTAAAGATATTTGGAAATCTGGAATGCATGTGATCTCTTTAAGTATTTGGATGTAGTACAAAATGGGTTGGTAGATGTAGTAAATCCTTGGTTTCCACATACGCTGAGACTTGGCACTGTGTAATACATATTCTTGAATGCACATGCAGTGGTGACTTGTGGTGCGCTTGTAGTCTTAAAACCCTTAAGGTACCAACATGCCCACACCAGTATTAATTGGCTCACACTCGAGTCAATGATATTTATGAAGGGTGGTAGATGAGGTTGATGGCATTGTATTAATGAGGTCTACAATGAATGCTTTGAATTCTCCATCGATCACGTGAAAAATGTTTTTCGGTTCTTTTTCTTGTTGCAAAACGCCTAGACGTACCTGGTGTGATTTTCTACATAGTAAGTTTGATCTTCTACCAAATTTGGACGTTTGGGGTTTCCTTTGCTTGTACATATGTCAGTTTGTAGTGGTGGAGTTGAGCCTTCTCAACTACAATGAATATAATATATGAAATCTTCTATTTTTCTATGCAAGAATAAGTAATCTCCTGAAGTTGGTTGGAAATTTATATCATGGCTTGTTGTCATTCTACCGGTGGTAAGGAGGGTAGCGCCTACTTAATTTTCTTCATTTAGTCCTCAGTTGTTTGGATATGATAAGAAATTATCTTGTTTTCAGGGGCATCGTTGAGGTGTGTTCAAAGTTTGAAGATATATTCCACCACCCCTGAGAAATATGTTATGTGCACCTATCCATGTATTTCCTCCTTTGCGAAAACAATTTTTTTCTACAACCCCCGTTCGTCTAAGTGGGGAGTGTGCTTTCGATTCTCCTAAAGTTATAAGTTTTGTTGTTGCAAGTAATGGAATCTCTCGTTTACTTTTTTGAGTTTTATCGCAAAGGGAGGTCTAGAATGTCTTTAGATGTATTGGGAACTTGCACATAAAATTTGTTAACTACATCAATCTATGCCTTGTTCGTAGTGATTTCTACTTTGTGGTGTGATTTAATCTTTTTGTGTGAAACATCGATATTTTTGTGGTCCACAATATCCTCATTCTGCTTGACTTGGGTGTCCCCATGTGTAGTAATTTCTTGGTTTTGTTTCTATTGTAGTTTGGTTGAATATTGGTTGAGTACATGGTCCCTTTCCCTTAGTTCATTCATTATCTCGGTCATATAGGTCTACAAGTCCTACAAAAGAACCTACAACAATGCTAGTTCAAGTACATATGGTAATGGGTGACGCTCTACGGTAGCATATGGTTCCACATTTGTGGTGGTCAATAGTTTAAAATGATGCACTCTCCTCTAGGTATTGTTGTGTGGAGATGTAGCACCAATCATGAATTCTATCATGCGATGTCCTTGGGGGGAGGACTCGATTGTTGGAGAAATTTATAGCTGATGGAAGAGTTCATCCAATTTTAGTAATGACACTCTATTAATTATCTATTACATAATCAAATCAATGTCGACCTCTTTGACGATGCTTATGACTAGGGTGGAAGTCCACCTAGGATCATGTGTGAGAACTGTAGTGTTAGTATTCTTATCTCTTCTCTGGTCATGCACCACTTTGTGCATGGCATATTTCAATGGAACTTTCTCCATGATGGGAATAATGTCGATCTACTTCATTGGAGTTGGTGTGAGTTATTATTGACTAGATTCTGGGATCAGACTTATCTTAAATGTTGCATGCGGTTTAATTGTAAGTGGTGTATTTATTAGGGTGGCCTATGTCTACCTCCACTTGATCCTTCTCCATTTTTAGGCTCTTTTGTATTCCTTTGCGTGTATCTGTGCTTCCATACTAGCATGTCTGGAAGCACTAAAACCCAACTCTAGTGAAAGTCCCTACCGAAATATGGCAATTACTTGAAATCCGGTATGAACTCATTCATTAGGTATCTTTCCCAAGCCATTCTAACTACCTTGAAGAAATGTTCTACATTGATGACTACCCCTAATGCACACTCATCCTTATGAAACTTGTGAAACATTTTGCAGGAAAGTAGTTTCATGGAGAATCAGACTTCGTGGTCATTTATCTCTATGATCACCACACCTCTTGATCCCGTGTGCGTACCATACTTAGTGTACACTTCCTCATGCATTTCACCCTTAGTCTTTATTTCTTTTGTTGTATTGTCTCCTTCTATGGGGAGGTCGAAGACTAGGCTCACTATGTTGTTGGATTACTGAGAGGGGGGGTGAATCAGTAATAGCGTAATTATAATCCTTTTCTTCAAATGTTATATCAATGTAGAATTATTATCCAATAATGAGTAGTAAGAAATAAACAATCACACACATACACAATACACCAGTGTTTTACGTGGAAACCCAAATCGGGAGAAAACCACATAATTCTTTTTCTTATATGTCTTCAAGAATTGCATTCATTGGAAGCACCAACTTCCTTTGTTTTCTAGCTGCAACTAGAAGGAGGCTCCAACCCCCTAGTTTCTTAAGCTACAACCTGAGGGAAGCTCCAACTCCCCAATTCTCTAGCTACAACCAGAAGGAGGCTACAACCCCCAATGTTCTCCAGC
This sequence comes from Picea sitchensis, assembly GCA_010110895.2. Classification (NCBI taxonomy): domain Eukaryota; kingdom Viridiplantae; phylum Streptophyta; class Pinopsida; order Pinales; family Pinaceae; genus Picea; species Picea sitchensis. Next base: position 236,878 of record SNQJ01S0002577.1, read on the forward strand.
TACAACCAAAAGGTGGCTACAACCACCTGTCCTTTCCCCATCCTTCCACCCTGAAGTAGAAGTAGAATGATGGAACCACTGTCACACTATCACTGTGAGATATACTGTTTTAAACCTGTACCAATAAATCTTAACCATGCATCAACTTGTACCTCAACCTATAATCAGCTTGTACCATAAACAAGTGCATCAACCATGCATCAACCTGTAATCAACTTGTACCATAAAAAAGTTCATCCAACCATGTACCAATCATGTGTCAACTACTCATCAACTATGACTCATCAATGTGTACCAACATCATCAACTATACACCTCATGTATGTGCGCCAACTCATCAACTACTTGTCTCAACCATGTACTCAACATGTACCACAACCAAAAGCCCTGATCAATTTCATCATCCAAATCTGATTTGTAGCTCTGTAATAGACCTGTTGTATATGATCACATTCTTGCAAACATTCCTTAACTTTAAAAACAAGAGACTAACATTTTCATCAAACTTTTCTTTAGTCTCACATGCCTAGTTTTCGATTAGTCAACAACCCTAACTTGAAGTAATGATAAAAATATGAAACTAATACACAATATTATTCAGTTTATTTAATGCAATTCCTTCAAGTGTCACTACTTGGAACCTCTCAGAAAAGGAGTTATAGCAAAAATGGCATACCTTGTTGAATTCTGGCTTATTCTAGAGCGAGACCTTGTAGAGCGTGCCCCACAAAAAATATTTTATGAACTGATCTAAAAATGTTACACAGAATACTATAGACTTTACCCTAACCAACACATTTGGTCTCACTGAATTTGGATGTTTTATGAATAATTTATGACGTTTTTACCCGAAACACCTGATTTTAACTAGTTTCAGGATTGGCCACAAACCCTATTTTCCATGGAGTGTAACTCCCAAAATACAACGACCCACAAGATGAATGTTTTTTCATAGATACTTGGATATGTTTTCTCACTTTCATAGCAATTTCACGGTCTGAATCATTATAGAAAAAAATTTATAGCGAAAATGGTGAGATGACCTGTAAATAACATACCTTAGAAAGCACCATCAAAAGAATTTATCCTTCCTTGC
>SNQJ01S0002577.1:240483-252342 GCA_010110895.2 Picea sitchensis
TTGTGACTTTGTTGAGGTTCTTTAGGAGGGACTGTCATTCTGCAATTTTTGGCCATGTGTCCAAAATTTTTACATTTGTAACATTCCACTTCAGTGCTCAAAGATTCAAACCTATTGTAACGTCTTCTCTGTGTTTCACTAGGTCTTCTTGAATAACCCCTTTGTGTATGGCTCTCAATGTAGTTATTGTTCCTGTTGTTAGCTCTGCAATTTACAACTTTATGTCCAAAATTATTACATGCATAACATAAACCAAAACAAATAGTTTGATACCTAGTAGTTGAAGATCTTATGAAAGGAGTTTCTCTTATGAATCCTTCTTCTTCTTGAGGCCTGTCTACCTGTTGTTGATTCCGAAATCTGAATCTTCTCGGTGGAGGAGTGTCCCTGTAATCTTCCTTGTATATCTTTTTATCCCCTTTGATTGTTTCTGCATAACTTTTTGGATTTGTTTCTTGCTCTTTTGTTTTGGAGCTTGATCCTTTTTCTGTTTGATTGTATCCAAGTCCAAACTTGCCAAGATAAGATTTTTGACTGCTGATAATGTCATCCAGAACTTTTGAGCTATTCTGCATATTTTTCATTTGAATATCCTTTCTTAGTGTGACAATCTTTGCTTCCAGGTTTCCAATGATCTTGTCGTTTCCTTCTAGCTGTTATTTGAGTGCTTCTTCAATTGTTTTATCTTCTTCTATTTGAACCTTCATTTTTTTGATCATTTGTTCTAGTTCTTGAGTGTCTTTTTTCTTATCTAGTTCTGCTTCTAGTTTCTTGCTTTTCTTTTTTTCTCTTCTGATAACTTCTATGGCACTCATTAATTCTTCTCGGAAGTCAACTTATCCCTCTTCAATTTCTTCTTCATATGCTTCTTCATATTCTTCTTTATCAGAGTCTTCTACTTCCATGAATAAAACTCTCCCTATTTCACTGTCACTGACTTCATCTTCATCTGATGATGATATGTCTTCTTTGGTGCAAAATTTTTTCTTGAAAACTTTCTTTGTAGTTCTTTTACCTTTATATGTTTTTCTTCCTTTTGAGTAACCTTCATCATTTCTATTTTTCTTATGAGGAAATTTGTTAGCAAAATGACCAATACCATCACAATTAAAACAAATTAAAGGAAGCTTACCTTTGTACCTACCGTTGGTTCTCTTGTTCAGGCTTTTGACGAAGTTGGCCACTTCTTCATCATCTTTCGAGAAGTCGCTACTGCTACTATATTCTTCTTGTTCCTTTTTCTTTTGCTTTCATCTTTTGGATTCTTTGAAGGCTTCTTCTTTTACATCTGTATTTTCCTGTTCAATTCTCATCTCATATGCTGTGAAGATTCCATGCAGTTCGTCCATGCTTATTGAGTTTAGATCCGCTCTTTCTTCTAGTGTTGATATCTTAGGGTTGAATATCATAGGAAGAGATATTAGTACCTTTTGAACAATTACAGATTATTCGATTTCTTCTCCCAATCCTATGATTGCATTCACTGTTTCATCGACTCGTAAGAAGTAGGCTACGATATCTTCATCTTCCTTAATTTTTAGTTGTTCAAACTGACCTCTATAAGTTTGAAGCTTTACTGCTTTGATTTTTGAATCTCCTTCATAAATATTTCGAAGCTTGTCCCAAATATCTTTAGTAGATTTACAATGTGCAACTTTGGTGAATATTGTATCACTGAGACCATTCAAAAGTGCATTTATGGATTTGGAATTATTCTCACCAAGTTTCACTGCTTTGTCATTTGTTGGTGGAACTGATGGTGTTGTGTATCCATCTACAATTGATTGCCAAAATTGAAATCCCTGTGCCTGTATATATGTCTTCATCCTTATTCTCCAAAAAACATACTTTTTTCCATCAAACTCTGGTATTCTATTTATACAAGTTGGTACTCTCCATGATCTACCTTTCAGTGGTTAAAATGATTTTTGAAGGAACCTGTTCTGATTCCAATTGTTGGATTACTGAGAGGGGGGGTGAATCAGTAATAGCGTAATTATAATCCTTTTATTCAAATGTTATATCAATGTATAATTATTATCCAATAATTAGCAGTAAGAAATAAACAATCACACACATATACAGTACACCAGTGTTTTACGTGGAAACCCAAATATGGAGAAAACCACGAAATGTTTTTTCTTATATGTCTTGAAGAATTATATTCATTGGAAGCACCAACTTCCTTTGTTTTCCAACTACAACTGGAATGAGGCTCCAACCCCCTATTTTCTCAAGCTACAACCTGAGGGAATCTCCAACTCCCCGATTCTCTGGCTACATCCAAAAGGAGGCTACAACCCCCAATGTTCTCCGGCTACAACCACCTATCATTTCCACGTCTTTCCACCCTAAAGTAGAAGTAGAATGATGGAACCACTGTCACACTATCACTATGAGATATACCGTTTTAAACCTGTACCAATAAATCTTAACCATGCATCAACCTGTACCTCAACCTGTAATCAACCTGTACCATAAACAAGTGCATCAACCATGCACCAACCTGTAATCAACATGTACCATAAACAAGTGCATCCAACCATGTGCCAAGTATGTACCAATCATGTGTCAAATACTCATCCACTATGAATCATCAATATGTACCAACATCATCAACTATACAGCTCATGTATGTGCGCCAACTCATCAACTACTTGTCTCAACCATGTACTCAACATGTACCACAACCAAAAGCCCTCATCAATTTCATTATCCAAATATGATTTGTAGCTCTATAATAGACCTGTTGTATATGATCACATTCCTGCAAACCCTCCTTAACTTTAAAAACAAGAGACTAGCATTTTCATCAAACTTTTCTTTAGTCTTACATGCCTAGTTTTGGATTAGTTAACAACCCTAACTTGAAGTAATCATAACTTTGAACCTGTAATGTATAAATATTGAAAACTGATAAACAATGTTCTTCAGTGTGTTTAATTCAATTCCTCCAAGTGTCACTACTTGGAACCTCTCATAAAAGGAGTTATAGCAAAAATGGCATACCTTGCTGAATTCTCGCTTATTCTAGAGAGAGACCTTGTAGAGCATGCCCTGCAATTTTTTTTTGATGAACTGATCTAAAACTATTACAAATGATACTACAAACTGTACCCTAACCATCACATTTTGTCTCACTGAATTTAGATATTTTATGAAGAAGTTATGACGTTTTTACCTGAAACACCTGATTTTGACTAGTTTCAGGACTGGCCACAAACCCTATTTTCCATGGAGTGTAACTCCCAAAATACAACGACCCACAAGATGAATTGTTTTTCACTGATACTTGGATATGTTTTATCACTTGCATAGAAATTTTATGGTCTGAATCATTATATAAAAAAATTTATAGCCAAAATGGTGAGATGACCTGTAAATAACATACCTTAGAAAGAACCATCAAAAGAATTTATCCTTCCTTTCTTCACCTTCACTCAAAATTCCCGTTTAGATATCCTTGGTTACCTCAGACACATATAGATATTAAATATTCTCAAGTGTTATTCAAATGAGAGAGCCTTGCCTCTTATTTATACTCTCCAAGTAGCTTCCTTAAAAACATCTTCTAGGTCACTTGGCTCACTTTCCTTATTTTAGGGTTGGGTCCACTTCTAATTTATCCATTAAATTTATTATTGAAATAATTTATTTTGTATTCAACCCAAAACACATGTTTGACTAGTTACTTTCGGGACCTGCCACAAACCCTATTTTCTTCATGGAGTGTGTAACTCCCAAAATACAACGACCCACAAGATGAATTGTTTTCACTGGATACTGATATGTTTCATCACTCTTTGCATAGAAATTTTATGGTCTGAATCATTATATAAAAAAATTTATAGCCAAAATGGTATATTGACTGGTAAATAACATATCTTAGAAAGAACCATCAAAAGAATTTATCCTTCCTTTCTTCATAATCTTCACTCAAAATTCTCATTAGATATCCTTGGTTACCCCAGACACATATAGATATTAAAATATTCTATTCAAATGAGAGAGCCTTGCTCTCATTTATACTCCAAGTAGCTCCTTTAAAACATCTCTAGGTCACTTGGCTCACTTTCCTTATTTTAGGGTTGGTCCACTCCCCTAATTTATCCATTAAATTTATTATTGAAATAATTTATTTTGTATTCACTCTTTGCACTGCAATACACTCATCACTTCACTTGGCTACTACCTTTTAAAATTCTGAAGCCAGCTTTGATTACTTTGACCTCTTTGGGCTTCTAGATGACACACATATGTAGGGTCCTCTCTAACTGTGAAGGCCATAACTCTCAAACCGTGAGGGAGTTGTGATGCTCCTACATACTCAATAAGAAATGTAATCGACATGTATATAGTCCATATACAATAGTATTATCTAAAAAAATATAACATAACTCATACCATTAACCATCAAACAAACTTTGGGTCCATTACCCAAACCTGAGTCTCCAAGTAACTTCTCATGGCCATAACTCTCTAACCATGAGGAATTATGTGGACGCTCCACATACCAACGGATATGACATGACACTCCATTCATCCATATAGGATATGTTCCCTAAAAATTTCACTTTCCTTCATCTCATTATTCCACAATTAAGCATGGGTTCTCTTACTCCACAAAGCATCTTCCCGTGAGGGCTTTCACCATAAGGGGACCACTTTGGAGGTCATCCATATTTACTTCTTATCAACAATGACAAAATAATAATGAGTCATATTTACATCAAACAATATTGGGTCCATTACCCAAACCTTTGTGCTATGGGTCTTTATTGAAGGGTTGACATCAATGACAACCAACCTTAATCAACATATGTTTGGGCCAACCTGATACGACTTGTCAAGCTAGAGGACCCCTCCATGCAAGAGGGTGAGAAAGAATCTTACACATTGGTTGATGGATTGACTATGCCTAAAATATGGGCAATCCAATACAGAAATTATCCCTAATTTCTTCAAGGGAATTTCCCATTCTTTGCTTCACATTCACTATCGTTCATCTGATCATGAAATCACCTATATGTAGGCATCAAACTAAATTTCTTGGAACTACTCTTCATCCTATATATTGAAGTCTACATATTTTAGTTTCAGAACCAATCCTATTAGGGGGGATTTGATACTCACATTGGGAGGTAACTCAAGCATGGGAATGAACAAGTCTTTTGTCACCTCGAATTTATTTTGTGTTTGGGTTTTACACCCATAAATCGTCATCTCTATTGATTGCTTAGCATATTTGGTTTGTTGTGTTTCCCCTCTCTACTCAGAATCTTTGTCCCAAACTGTATTGGTCTTGGAATTTAGGTCATTTTGCATTCATCTCTTGGCTCGATACTCTACTCACTTTGTGAAAATAATGAGCAGGAGAAGTGTCATTGGATAAGACATTGAGTTGGATATTAAGGCCCATGTCGATCGTTAATGCAAATATGCAGTAATTTTCCCTGCCATAACTGTTACTTGTTGTCGGGAATTATTACCATAACCGATTTTGGTTACCCAAGTATCATCACCTGAGTGAGTACTAACAAAATTTATCTCCACCTTCGTAAGCCTATATCCGGGTAGCAAAATTTCATATCTAGCTATTCCATCCTTTGGTTTGTACATGGATATTTAAACCTTAATCTTCCCCATATATTCAAAATCTATTTTTGGGTATTACACATCACGTCCTCATTTATTATTCCAACCTTCTTAATCGACCTATTTGTTATTTATATTCTACTCTAATTCCTATTCTACTAATGAAAAGTGGCAGTCTACTACACACTTCCATTCTACATGCGATATGCTATTACAATGCATCTGACCCTAACGGGTTATGATGCTTCTTCAGTAAAATTCTATTCATTATCCCTTGTCATGGATTTCTATCGAGTCATGCTTATTATACTGCACCAACTATACCATAGGACAATCCCTATAATGGTTCCAAATTTTCATACATAACTTATTTAGTTGTCTAGAGTGTGCCAATGGCATAGGGGGCACATATGCTACCTTCTACGTGATGTTCTTGGGTACCTTATGGACATTATCTTTAGTAACCTTGTATTGGTTCATCAATTGAAAACATGTCGAGGGTTGGAATGTTACCTTGATACATTCCACCACCTGCACTGATTCATGTAGATTTGCATGGTGGGTTTCCCACTAGTGCACACGTTTTCTTTTGACCACTACATCCATGGAATGTATCCTTTAGGTATATCATTTGTTCTAAGAATGTGTCTATTGGGATTCTACTATGAAATAGTGGTAGTTCAAACAACTCTTATCTGACCTAGTGTACTTCCTTGGTGATTCATGTGCATCTCTTGGTTGATACCTCATATAGATTATTTTTCCATTTGTCTTCAACATCCTTCGAAGTTGTTTCATAAGAGAGAAGAATACTCCATCTCAGTTTGCGATCGAATGTTGGAATTACATAATCCTCCCCATGTCTTGTGATGTTATAAATTATTTCTATGATGAAACTATGTGCATCCTCATTCACGGGTTTGTTATACCTGTCACCCTCATTTTAATTTCGCAACACAATAATGCACAAGTTGTTTGTATTAAAAGATATATATTGTTGCTTTAGGTTCAGTAATGCATTGCTATCAAATTCCTAGTCAATGCCAAGTAGAGTTGGATAGGGGTCTGAGTCTTCCATAATATCAATCACCTCAAAGTCTACTTTGGTCTTTACCCCCTCAATGTTCACTTCCACTTTCTCTATCCTACCAATAAGATGGATTATGTATTGGTTGGAAAGCATGAGTTGAATTGGATACCACACCAAGTTTGGTTTAACTATAAACTCCCAAAAATTCTTTGGAAAAATGTTCACGTCATATCCCACGTCCAACATGATACCATCCATTTGTAGCTTCCTATATTAGCTATCATATTGAATTCTCTTTGTATGTGATTTTGTATTCTCACTTGGCACACATCCCATTATGGTATTAGGGAAAAAGAGCTATAGTGGTATCCTCTTACCTCATACATGTCAAAATGTGGGTCAATTTCTTCACAGTTTCAGGATCACTTAACATCTCAAGGAAACAACACAAATATTGACTTGGTTTTTTTATTCACCCTCATAGTAAGTGTTGCTCTAGGTTCTCTCTTGTCATGTGTCTCATGGCTCTTCGTGCATACATTCCTCTTCAATTTTCTTATGTGATACACATTTTACTTCCCGCACATGCAACCTTCTTCATGTTCCCTCTGCACCATGCATTTTAATTCTTCATGTGTGTGGGATTCTTTCGATGCCCTCTCTACCATGTACTGCAATTCATCACGCATTTGGTATTTTCCAAGAAACCTATATGCATCATGCATGAACTTCTTTTTCTATGCAGCATCAAACTTCGAAGGTTCTTTCATTTCTTTTTAGATATTTCCTTCTACATTCTAACCTAAAATTTCTCCTCATTCCAGGTCCATTCTTCTATGGATGCTTCATTGGTTTAGCACCTCTACATAAACATATTCTTTTGTATTTTTACCTTTGCAGGGATCCATAGTATACATATTACAATGCTACTTATTCTCTTCTCATTTTTCCAAAACATTTGTGAAATCCTCCATGAAATGATCTACACTATGGAAATATCCACAAAGTGTGTGCAACTTGGTAAATAATCATGACAAGTGGCCTACTTCACCATAATTAAATTAGGTAGGTGGTATTCCTCCACCGACACCATATCCTCTCCTCTTCCTCATCCATATCCTCCTCTCTATCCTCCTTAGTATCTTCATCTACCGAAGCCTCTACAGTCTAGACCCTTTTGTTCTTCCTAGACCTGGAAAGCATCTGCAGTGTGCTCCTACATCAGTTGTAGTGATTGACAATTGTTCACATCATGGCCGATGGATTTGCAAAACTTTCAAAATTATTGTATAGTATTTTGATACTTCTATAGTCTTGGGAAACAAGGAGGTATATGGCCCCATTGTCTGTAAATATCACACCACCTGATTTGTGGTTCGGTCGAAAATAGATTCATTTCACATGTCAATGTGTAACTTCCCAATGTAGGACACTTGTTCCTATGGTGACCTTTAGTGTGACATGTAGTACATCACACATTCTATGCACTAACTTGGACTTAGACATCTATTGTATTTGTATGGTGAGGTTCACAAGCTACGATTATAGCTACGACAACCCTTTTGACATTTCACCACCTCCTGGCGAAGCTTCTAAGCACATCACAGTTTTCATATCCTCTGCCTAGTTCGTGACTTTATTCTAGGTGAGAGGGACATGAATATGGGGTAGGATTCCTACAATAAACCATTCTTTAGAACTCTATCTTCCTGATTGACTACTATTTGATGTTGGTACTTATGCTCTTCCTTGTGAAGTGTTGCTGACTTTGACTTCTCCTTCACTCATATCTTCTTCTTTCCTTTATTCTAATCTCTCTTACCTTTCCACTTTCATTGGTTCTTTATTTGTGATGAAAAATGCATAAGGGGGGTTCTTCAAATAGGTCCTTCCTTCATACTCTTACATATTCTACAATGAGGGATCCAAAAGTGATCCTTATCCCTCTCCACACAATTCTTCCCATAAGTGCCAAGGTATTTTATCCTTGGAGGGATTTGTCACTATATTATACTATGTTGGTGCTACTACTTTGTTCCCTATCTCCCTTTGACATGACTACATCTCTTAATATCCAAGGGGGTCTGATTTCGTGTTTTTTAATCATATTCCCACTACTTATGGTATCCTCTATTGATATGTCATCCCTAGAGCCACATATCTTCGACAACCTTTCTCCTTTTTTTCTTCTCTCTAGAACATATATTTCTCCTACACATCCTTTTAGCATGTTTTTGTTTTCTTGAACTTGGATCTTACCACCCATTCATCACCCTTTTTTTGCTTTTCCTTTCTTCTCTTCTAGACTCTTATTGCATATCTCTCATCTCTCTTTCTTCTCTACTCTTCCGAATGCATTCTCTTTTAACCTCAAATCATATTCTTCTAGATCCCTTCTACTAGATCCATCCTATATTGCCACTTTTATTCTTCCACCTTCTTTCCATCCCCTACCCCCAACATGTGGGGGTTTACTTGATCATTCTATTTCAATCCATGTACATTATCCACTTCTCCATGAACAACATCTTTATCCACAAAGCGATTTCTTCCAATAATCACCTTCTAGGGTTGGCTAAAAGTTGTCTTTCAATGTTACTGAAGGACTCACTACACTCAATAGAAAAATAAAAAATATACCCTTCTTTCACACACTCAAACTAGAACTCGATATCTTTGCACCACTTATTATCCACAAATATTAGCCAAGTGATCATATTCTTGTCCTAAACCCATGATTCTTGGGTTCCCCATGCCGATTTAATCTGTTTCTTCCTATTTATCCAATCATACAATAAACAAGGAAACATAACAAAGAAAAATTCATGTAAATCTATATAGATGTACCTTTTCTTCCGATGTTTTAGGTTGATCTGCAGGTTCCCGACCTCTGGCCTTGTGAACTCGCCCTCCTTCTAAGATAACAAGTCTTGTATCTCCTTCTTATAAGGGTTCCACCTCATTTTCATCTTTAAACATGTAGTACAAAAACTTCAAGCCCCGACAACATCTCCATTTGTTGGGTGGATTGGGGGGTTTCAAACCCAAATTTTGATAGGTTTTACGAACATATCCCCATAAGATATGACAGTTTAAATATTTAAGGATTGAAGAAGGTCTCACCTAATACACCATGAGAATCACAACTACCATCGATCTTGTGTAGGTTGTGATGGAGTTAAACATTCAGGAAACCTTCATGAATTGGTCAATCAATCATTCAAAACTACCACAAGCTTACTGCAAAAAATAATATAAAATAGGAATACATTCAAACCATAACTCATCAAATGCAAGGATAAATGTGCTTCAAAATTTATTCATTAAACTCAAAGGAATTCAAATACATTTTGTAACAACCCTAGTTGAATAAATGTTTAAGGATTATTAAGTAAAAATTAATTAGGGGATTAATTGTCTTAACATGGTATTAATTAAATAAGATTGGTATAATGATACTAATTAAATATTTATTAATTAATTAATGGTTACAATTTGATTAACTAACTACATGTTACATTCATTGACATGGGTATTAAATTAATAGGGTTAATAAATTATAAGTTTAATTCGTTAAAGACTTNGCAAGGACTATAGGGAACAAAGCTGGGCAATATGAGAATCCTATAAAGGTTTGTTGGCAGTGGCCCTGTACAAATAAGCTATATTTTCCTTAATTTCTAGTAATTGAGCTTTGGACCTTCTAGCAAAATATTTGGCCCATCCCTTTCTAACCATTTTAACTCTGGTGATGTTATAGACAAATTGATGCATATAAGGGGAAGAATTAGATGAAGAGAAAGGCACCCAAGTATCCTCTACAAGTGCTCGGTAGTAGTTTTCCCTAGCAAGATTGGATTGAATTTTAAACGAGTCGACGACGACTCTTCTCTGCCTCAAGCTGGAGAACAATTATACAATTATAGAATGATCATAGAGTCCACCTGAGGAGACACATTATTTGATCATGAAACCACTATTAATTAGTTGCTCATACACCAAAAATCTATCCAATATTTTTGAGACAGCTTCTTCTTTTACTCTAAAGTTCCTCCAGGTCTGGTTCAAGGTCTAGAAGGTGGTGTTTCTCGAGGAAGGAAGAAAAAAAACCACTTTGATGGTCCTGATGTGGGTTCTCCCCCCCCCTAAAAAAAAAAATCCCTTAAACTTAAGGTCAAATTTAAGTGCCCCTGTCCAGGGAAAGGAGGGGCTCACCCAAGACATCATATTTTGCTAGATTTTTTCGAAAGGGAATCCTGTCCAAATCAATGTTATCAGAACTGAAAACTAGATCGGATCGGTCGACCCCAAAAATTTGAAACATGACTAAATCAGACAAAAAAAACAGTCAACCAAAAACTACATAAAATATTCAAATTTTGAAAAAAAACGTATATTCATGTGCATCAATACGAATCCAAACCATTTATACAAAAATATGTAAAGATTTTCATTTATATAGCAAGAAAGAATGCATATAATCAAAATAGCATCGAGTGCAATACATATCTGAAGTTCTGAACAAAAAAACATCATTAAAGAGGCTCTAAATGCCCTTTAGAGTCCAAAAATAAGCATAGTATATTGTATGATACTAGAATCTAGATACTACTAATCATCGAAATCCTCATCAAAATCCTCATCCTCAACATGAATAGACTGGGACCCTACATGGGGATTATGGATTCCGCTTGATTCCCCTAGCCCTTGTAACAACCCTAGTTGAATAAATGTTTAAGGATTATTAAGTAAAAAATTAATTAGGGGATTAATTGTCTTAACATGGTATTAATTAAACAAGATTGGTATAATGATACTAATTAAATATTTATTAATTAATTAATGGTTACAATTTGATTAATTAATTGATTAATTAATTACATGTTACATTCATTGACATGGGTATTAAATTAATAGGGTTAATAAATTATAAGTTTAATTTGTTAAAGACTTACGTACACGGAAAGAGATAAGACATTGAACATAAAGGGATAAGATATTAATTATAAAGGGATAAGATATTAATTATGAGGGGATAAGGTAATAAATGTGTAGGTAAGGAAGTAAATGAAAGGAAGGGCGGTGAAGGAGGAATATGAGGGTGAGGAGGTTTGCGAAGGGGGGATTATCATTCTAAGGGAATTTTTATTTTGGAGGGTTCTCTTGGATTGGCACAGAGGAGAGTTTGAGCTCTGTAGACGGGAAGGGTTAGTACAGGGGGCACCGGTTTGTTG
>SNQJ01S0002577.1:262795-291609 GCA_010110895.2 Picea sitchensis
AAATTAATTAGGGGATTAATTGTCTTAACATGGTATTAATTAAACAAGATTGGTATAATGATAATAATTAAATATTTATTAATTAATTAATGGTTACAATTTGATTAATTAATTACATGTTACATTCATTGACATGGGTATTAAATTAATAGGGTTAATAAATTATAAGTTTAATTTGTTAAAGACTTATGTACACGGAAATGGATAAGACATTGAACATAAAGGGATAAGATATTAATTATAAAGGGATAAGATATTAATTATGAGGGGATAAGGTAATAAATGTGTAGGTAAGGAAGTAAATGAAAGGAAGGGTGGTGAAGGAGGAATATGAGGGGGAGGAGGTTTACGAAGGCGGGGGATTATCATTCTACAAGATTTTTTTTTTTTGGAGGGTTCTCTTGGATTTGCACAAAGGAGAGTTTGAGTTCGGTGGTCGAGAAGGGTTAGTACAGGGGGCACCGGTTTGTTGTGGGTCTTGGGCACGGGGGCCAGGATATCCATATGGTATCCTAGAGCTAGGTAGTTGTCCTAGTTGGCAGGGTGGAAACTCGGTTTTGGGCAGAGTTGGTCTGTGGCTTCAAGTTGGGCAAGGTAGTAGCAGGAAGGTCAACAAGGAAAGTGGAAAGCGGAGGGTTAGCATCAGACCAAGGTAATTTAAATTAAGTATTTGTTTCATTTCTGTTATGGAATCATTATTCGTTATGATAAATTTATATGCGTATGTGCTGAATTTATAAGAAATTACTGAGTTACTGAAATCAAGTAGATATTACTGTTACAGTTTATGTAATTAATGGATGTTAAATTTATATGGTCTCTACACATTTTCATACAAAGAGTCCAAATCCGGCTCAAGATGCGTTAACAGTCAAAATATAGATGATCCATGCGCTCAAATCTACTTTCTCTCCCATATTCACACACAATATCTCTGAATATTTGAGCTGACACAAAACATAACTAGAGCTCTAAATATTCTACAAATTACACACTATCCTACTACTTGATCAGTTCCAGTGAGAAAAAATCTAATCATTACATATCCACATGCATCCCCCAATATATTTAATGGATTGTGGAAATCATAACAAATTTTCTAGATGATCCACAACCTTGAACATGACTAGTTGGGTTGTTACAGGAACAATTACAATGATTCCCAAAGATCTTTGCAGATTCATATTGTCACCCCTCATTCCTAGGGGTAACTAGAGGATATCTTTTCCCATGGCCCACAATGGAGAAAATGATCTTGATCATGATGATGATCAACACGTTTGTAGATGGCATCCCAACAGTCCCCCTCATTAGCCTATACAACTACACATCAACCAAGGTCATCACATCCAAGCAACCCAGTGTATGGGAGATGGTAAGATAGTGTCACCATGAGGTATGTTAGTCCTTCTTTCATGTGATGCATTGTTCTTAATTATTTGGGCATGTGGATGAGGATCTTAGGTCGAACTTGGATAATGGATCACTAGCTTAGGAAGTTTTTTTTTTTTTTCTTGTTTCACCTTAGTGGCCATCTTTTATGCCCTAGTCCTGTGTTTTCATATCCCAGGGAAAAGGGGTACTACTAAGGGTCCCTCACAATGGTAAAGTTTTGTTCCCCACCATACTTAACACTTTCCATATTGGAGTCTCTCATAATGTACTAAACTTCAATAATGGGTTAGAGTTCATTCTCTCATGAGATGAAGGGGATGAAGTCTCATAGGTTGATAAAAATTCTCTATATATGCATTATGATATAAATGATAAAGGCCACCATAAAATCCATAGTCCATCTTGAGATCTACCCCCTCTAATGGTAATTGTTCCTGTCCTGATGGGAATGAATGCACAATTATAAAGGACTATAGCCTAACAAAAATGAAGGAATAAAGCTTGAAACCTGTAAAGGGGACTTACAAATAATAACTAGGTATCAAAAGGAAATTAAGGGGTTCAAAATGCAAAAAGTACCGAGGAAAGGGTATCTTAAGCAGGAAGCGCTCCCTCTACAAAGACACTCATAGCAATGGATTTAATGAAAACACAAATCATGAATTAAGCCCTAATTTATATCACTATCACACTTACTCTTGAAGGGTTTCTTTATTTACTTATTCCCTTAGGACCTATCTCTCTACCTAGGTATTTTATTTCCTACTCTTGAAGGGTTTCTTTATTTGCTTATTCCCTTAGGACCTATCCCTCTAAGGGGGTATTTTATTTACTTCTTCCCTTAGGACTTATCCCTCTACCTAATAGGGTTGGATTAAGGACCTCCCATATTTAAATTTGCCAACAGAGTTGAGTTCTTGGGATGGTGTGATGTTTGAAGGGGATACTGAGGTGAATTGTTTACATGGCTTATATTTTAAGTAACATCTTACTTTGCATGCTTTAAGGATAATATTTTTTTTGAAAATTGACTTACCTTGTCTTATACTTTTTTGTGTTTTTAATGGCCTTGACATGCTTATTTGAGGGACATATTTAGCTTCTACTTAGGACATTGTTCCTTTATTGTGGAACATTGACATGTGTGATGCAGAGTAGTGGATAATCTAGTGACTTACTACCTTTAGAGGTTATCTCTCACATCCTTGGAACCTTATATGATGGACATATGGGATTGGTTTGAGCAGATTTGGTCATGAATATGGCACATAGATGGGTTGAAATCCCACAATCTAGGAAGAGTACTTCAAAGATTATTATTCACTAGATCCGGGATGTTGTAGTAGAAGAAAACCATACATGATGTAGAGATGAAATGCAACTCCCTTCAACCTAGATGCATTACCCTAGATCCTGGACATTGGCAATAATTTGATGATGATATCATCTTTTAGGGTTTGATTGTGATAGGAATTGATGGATAGTTGGGGTTCCAGTGATGATTGGCATGCCCCACAGTGAGGAGATACAACATTTTCCATCACTTCACCTTGTATTGGTGCTACGTGGCCTTTGGAGGACTCATTCTATCTGAGGAAGGCTTGATGTCACCACATGTGTGATCCTTATGATGCAATTTTTTCATTTTTTCATTTTGCAAAGGTTTAGTGAGGGGTCATCCCCACTTCAAATCAATGTTATGTTATTCTATGTGGAACTAATTCTAGGCCTAGCCTCATATATGAATGCTAGATTCATTTTTATTTTGGATCATCACATTCCTCGTCATTTTGTAGAGGAGACGTTATGAAATGTTTGCTATTTTAGCCCTCCTAGGATCTTTTCTCTCATGCAGTAGTCTTGGAGGAGGATTTTTGTGGATGTGTTTCACTTTTGGATGGATAATTTATGCAATTAGGGTTTGAATTATCTTGATACTTGGATGAAGGGAGTAATTTTCTGCAATTTTATCTTGTCTTTTTTATGTTAATGGTTAAATTACTATATTGTTATAACTATTCTTTGGGGATCATAAGTGATTCTTCCAATCACAACGTTTTATTTTTCCAAGTTTGTGAAGCATCCTTGCTAGGGTTAAAATCCTAAGGTCCAAAAGTGCTTTCACTTTAGGGTTTTAACCATAGACTTTGATCCGTGAACTAAGTGAAGGTAGAAGAAGGGGAAAATGACACCTAGGTCCCAAACGTGCTTGCACATTAGGGTTTAGACTCTACCTCTTTTGTTTCACCTAGATAAATCTTCAAGATAATGCATTTGAGAATCCATAATCCCTAGAGGAAAAGACATTCATTTAAGAGTATTATTGTGGTGAAATTAGTTGTTAAAATCACTTTTCTCATTCTCTCAAGCATCCTACTAACATTTCTAACTCTAACCCTCATAAACTCACAATATTTATTTCTGATGTTATAACGTTTGTACAACCAATGAAAAATACATTAAATTGTTGCATACACCTATTTATAAGTGGCCTAAATTGTTTATAAATTACTTCTAGCAATTGGATAATTTTATGCTTTATGAATGCCTACTTTTCAAGCTAAATTGCTACATTTATGAGAACTTATTCTTGTTGTTGTTGAAAAATAGTTATTGTTGTTATAAGACTAGTTTACTGCTGTAATTTGCAACAACGATATCATTTTTTACTTGTCTAATGCCTAAAGGGATATTTTTTCATTCCATAACTTTATAATTGTCTATATATGTTGCAAGTTGTGTTTTTTCTCATACATGTACAAAAATTATATCGTTATCCTCCATAACTATCTTAAACCTAGACTTGAATAATAGGTGACCAAGATAGGGGGTGGTAGGCTTGGTTGATTCTTGTCATTTGATCCATTGAGGTCACCAAGGAAGCCTCCTTTGTGGTGGACCTCTTCCATCACTAAAACAAGGGAAGATTCTATATGGGTGATAGTGGTAGTTTCTTATATAGTTACACAAGATTTGGGGATATTGTGGAGGGATTTGGGCAAGTATAAATCATGTGATAACACATACTACATGAGATCTCTTTAAGTCCTTGATTGTAGTACAAAATGGGTTGGTTCATGTAGTACATCCTTGACCGGTGTACATGCTAATAGTTTACGTTAATGTACGATGCATATTCTTGAGCACACACGTAGTGTTGACTTGTGGTGCATTGAGTAGTCTTTGAACCCTTAAGGTGACAATACCTATGTACATGGAAGATTGAATTTGTATATATATTTGTCTAATGTATTTCTACTTTCTAGGGAACAACTTAGTTGTATATGGTCTAGGTGGACATCGGTGTCCACCAATCTATGCCATTGAATTAATACAATTCTCCTTCTTGGTAGTGTTTTTGTCTACATATTTTCAAGTCTCAAACTTTTAGGATTGCTTTGACGTATTAAATGATTATTTTTTTCCATTCGGGGGCTTGCCGTGACCATGGCCATTCTAAGCCTTCAAAATATTTTATTTCCTAGTTAGATATTCCTAGTGAGATATTATTCTCCCTAAATAGAGATTGTATGTGAAATCTGCACACCCGAGAGGTTTCCATATCAACTACCCACCTCGGGGATAGTAATTTTTTCGGTGCATCATCTCCTAGAGTTAGGGTTTTGGAACTTTAAGGTATTTTTATCTAAGGATTTAGTATTTTGTGTTAAGATTCCATCTTTTTGGAATCTTGTAATTTCTTCTTGTGAATGAGCGTAGCCAACACTTCTCTCTTCAAAGATAACTTACCACCATTCTAGCTAGCTTGTATTACTTTGCATTTTACAATATTTTCCTATTTAATTCATTAACAAAATTCCGGCTTCACTGTATTACTTTTATCTTTGAAATTTTTTGTGTCCATGTTTCCATTCATATCCTTTATTTTCATTTCATTCTCTATACAATATATATCGATGGTATTGGAACAATCCAGTCTTTGTTGTTTGTTTGGTATCAGAGTAATCGTGGTATAGAGAGTTCGTTCTTGAGAAAATCTCACTTGGGGAAATACCTCTGTCATCAGTCCAAGTGGCCTCCCATAGAAAAATAAAAGAGAGGAGAAAAAGTAGGAGATACTTTCAAGTTGTTTATTGAAGAA
Source organism: Picea sitchensis (assembly GCA_010110895.2). Taxonomy (NCBI): domain Eukaryota; kingdom Viridiplantae; phylum Streptophyta; class Pinopsida; order Pinales; family Pinaceae; genus Picea; species Picea sitchensis. Next base: position 268,293 of record SNQJ01S0002577.1, read on the forward strand.
GCACTCACGTGACAAAGGGATGAGATGATGGGAAGTTTAACCCAGATCCTTCAATGAATATGAAAGGAATCCAAGTAATATTGAACAAGAATCTATTTTATAGGTGCGACACACTTAAAGGTACAAGTTAACTTTTATATTACTTTATTTGAAGGCCATATAAATGCAAAGGTTTGGAGAAATGCTTAAATCTACTAGAGGTTTATTACTTTGTTCAATTTTTTTTTACAATGAAATGTGTTATCGTGCATGTTGTAGGTTGGGAAAATCCTGACCCAACCACTAATTGGTGAAAAATTAGAGAGAACCGACCCACTATCACCTTAGGCAGGTGTTCTTGTCACTTTATAAGTGAGGTAGTCAGCTCAAGGGGGGAATCCCGATAACCCTAGGGGGAATTGAGACTAAAAATGAGATGTATGGATGGATGTCCCTAAAGGTCAATTATAAATGGTATAGGGAAATTGGAAATGATTCTGAAGGATTTATTAAGGTTTCCAATGTTTTGACTAACCTTCCAAGAGAGAATACATTCCCCAAACACAAATAAGACCAAGTATATGATACCATATGTTAGGTGGACAAGAAAGTTAATCATGATGTTCCTGATTTCAGAAAAAATAAGTGATATATATATAATAATATAATAGATAATAAGAGATGCAAAAATAAGTTCTAAAAGTGTAGTTAAGTAAGTAAGATACAAGCTAGTAAAAACTAGTTTAACTCAAGAATGAAAAAGAAAGACTTCAACATAAAACCAAGGTTGCAACAAAAATATTACTGCAATGATATTTATCATCCTTACGGTTGTATAAACCCAAGCCTAATAACAGAAAATTAAACCAATGAAAATCACTTCAAACTAGCCCAAAATGTGTGCTAGGGTTAGTAGTTTGTTAGGGAAAATTTGTAGCCAATTCCTAGGGTTAGTTAGGACTTATCTAGGGTTAGAGGGTTAGATTTTTGCATCCCTAATGGATTTAGGTTAGTCTTGTAATAGCGACAAGTTTTATTGGGTGAAAGAGGATGCCTTAATGAGGCAATATAGCTTAGGGCTTAAGGAACAATCTCTTAGTGAGAGAACTTCAAAACATCAACTTTTCACATTTACCAATGTAATGCTTATTTCTCCAATGAAAAAAATAGTGCGTTTGATTATGGGTTAATGGGGTCAAAGTAAAGAGCTACAACTATTGTTCCTTGGGGGTATAAATCCTCTTATTCACCAAGGCAAGTAACTTTAGTTAGGGTTTAAAACTAAGGGGTGTATGCCCTTATACTTCCTTAGCAAACCCTTTCAAACAATAATTCTATGCTTAAAGTTATGATGTAGCTAAAGTACGGGTGTATGAACTTATACTCCCTACCCAACCTTAGAAAAATCAACCTTGAGCTTGAATTACAAATGATAGAAATAAGCAAAAAAACTTACCAATCTAATAACAACAAGATAAACCAATAAGATGCCAAGATAAACCACCACGATATAAAGAAAATGACCTCCAAGAGATAGCACTTAATCATCATCAACTCCATCACCAAAGAAACAACATACCATAGAACAAGATAACAAAAACCCTCAAGGGTAGAGAAAATTTCAGTGCATAACTCTTCATAATGGGAGAGTTATGATTTAAAATGAGATCTTATGATCTCTATTGATGCAAAATTCCATTCACATAGTTTGTCCACTTCACAACGGTAACACCTAAGATAATAGGTCCACAACCCTTATCGTACTCATTGCAAAAAATAATATTAAACAATTCACTTAAAATTCAATTTTACACAAAAGAAACCCTAGAGTAAGCTGACGTCACCCCTTTAGGGGACGTTTTGGAACTTTGAAGAAGTCGTTGGGGTAGTAGATGCATGGCTAGGACTCCAAAGACCACTTTTAATTCATCCAAGTCTTCTCTTGATGGTATTCAAGCTTCCTTTCTTAAAAATGTGCCACATGTCATCAATCCAAACCTTCACCACCAAACCCTATCCCTCTTGGTGATGTCAAGCTTCGAAAAGTGACGTTATCCTCTCCTAGGAAAAACGTTTGGCATGTAAGGGATAGTTCATGTCATCCATGATCTATTCTAGGCCTCCAAATGGACATCTTTGTCATTCGGCATGCAGGCCCTTGACATCCAACTTGTGGGCTTCAAGGCCCATGGATTCCCTAGCTAGGATTGTTCTTCCAAAACTGTCCACCAAGTAGGTCCTTCAAAGACACATAAGCACACCCTAAAAATATCTCAAGTCATAATATCATGGTGAGTAAATTAAATCAATAAATGAGCCAACTAAGCATGTGCATCAAAGATTACCCAGTAAAACAAGTAAGGGCTCAAAGACATTATGTAACTAGCCAAGCTTGGATATGGGAGGGTTAACAAGGTGTCTTATTGGGTAGATATTTCCCTAGGTGAAGGAGTGTTTCCCAAGTGATACCTCTCTAAGCCATGTGAAGTAGATGAAGTGGTTATGGATCAAGAGTCATTGGGCATGGGGTTCATGAGATACAAGGGGTTGTAGTGTCTCATTCTTGGGTTCTTTTGTAGAGGGTGTGTGGCACCTTCGTTTGCAATGCACTTTTTCCAAGCCCATCCTCTTTCCATTGTTTGTTTATTTCATGTTTTAAAGGAATATTTGATTTCCATTTTCCTAGCATGGTGTCCATATAATGACAGTGTCACTCACAAATACTTTGCAGAAATGAGAAGGATTTCTCGTGATGAGACCCCCTTTCTCTCAGTTGTGTAACTAAGAGACACTACCCTAGCTTGGTGGCCACATGATGGTAATTTCATACTGCTAGTTACCCATGATCATGATAAGTTGGCTCGTGATGAGACCTCCTATCCTCCAACTACCCCCATGAGAATTCCCTATCATTTATTCTTGCAGGTCCCCCTTTTTATACCAAGAAGTGTTTCATTACTTTCTCGAGGGATCCTTGATTGAATAATATGGAAGGTCTATATATAGGATTTTATCTTTTTATCGAACAACAATCCCTCTGAGCATTCATCCCCTTCTTCCCATGGAATGAGGGATAACACCTTGTTGGGTCAATATACCCTAAAATACTAAGAAAATGAGGGGAAGGGTACCATGTAAAATGGTTTTGACAATGGGAGGCTTGAGGGGAGGCCTTCTTTGGTAAACCTTAAGAGGATTGAACCTCTCAGGGGGAAAAGTCTTAGAAAATGAAGGGTTTTGGGAAGGTCGAGTTGCCAGATGAGCTTCAAGAGGATATCATCAAGAAATGTGGAAAGGGAAAGTCCCTTAGGTGTAGTCTCCAGATAATCTAGGGAAAATTCTTTGGGATATATTTCCAAAGTGTCATTAGGGTTTAGAAGAGGATTCAATATCCTCCCAGACAACCATGCAAAAATGTTATTGCACAAGTTGTAGGTTGGGAAAATCCTGACCCAACCACCAATTGGTGACACATTAGAGAGAACCTACCCATTTCCACCTTAGTCAAGTGTTCCCGTCACTTTAGAGGTGAGGTAGTCACCTCAAGGAGGGGATTCCGGTAACCTTGGGGGGAATTGAGATGGAAAATTAGATGTATGGATGGATGCCCCTAAAGGTCAATTAGAAATGGTAGAGGGAACTTGGAAATGTCTCTATAGGATTTCTGAAGGTTGCCAATGCTTTGATTAACCTACCAAGAGAGAATAATTGCCTGAGACACAAAGAAAACCAAGTATATGATATAATATGTTAGGTGGAAAAGCAAGTTAATATTATTGTCCCTAATTGTAGAAACAATCAGTGATATATATAAGAATATAATAGATAATAAGAGTTGTAAAATAAGTTCTAAAAGTCTAGTTAAGTAAGCAAGAGACAAGCTAGTAAAAACTAGTTTTCAAGAATGAATGAGCAATACTTTAGCCAAAAAGAAAGGCTGCAACAAAAATATTAATGTATTTATATTTATCAACCTTATGTCTGTAGAAAACAAATCCTAATAACATAAAATTCAACCAATGAAAATCACTTCAAACTAGCTCAAAAAGTGCGCTAGGGTTAACAATTTGTTAGGGAAAAGTTGTAGCCAATTCCTAGGGTTAGTTTATGACTTATCTAGGGTTAGAGGGTTAGATTTCTACAACCCTATAGGCTGTAGGTTATTATTTTAACAAAATAAAGTTTTAGTGGGTGAAATAGGACACCTCAATGACGCAAGATAGCCTAGGGCTCAAGGGAAAATGTCCAAGTGAAAGAACTTCAAAACATCAACTTTTCACGTTTACCAATGCAACATTTTATTTCTCCAATCCAATGAATAATGCCTTTGATTATGGGTTAATGGGGTCAAATTAAAGAGTTAGAGCTACTATCTCCTTGGGGGTTCCCCAAGGCAAGTAACCTTAGCTAAGGTTTAAAAATAAAGGGTGTATGCCCTTATACTTCCTTAGAAAACCCTTGCAAACAAGAATTCTATGCTTAAAATTATTATGGAGCTAATGTAGGGGTGTATGAACTTATACTCCCTACCTAGATTTAGAAAAATCAACCTTGAGCTTGAATTACAAATGATATCAACAAGTAAAAACCCTTACCAATCCAATAACAACAAGATAAACCAATAAGATGCCAAGATAAACCACCACAATAGCAAGAAAATGACCTCCAAGAGCTAGTGCATCATCATCAACAACTCCATAAACAAAGAAACATCATACCATATTACAAGATAAAAAAAACCCTCAAGGGTAGCGGAAATTCCAGTCCTTAGCTCTTCACAATGGGAGCGTTATGATTTAAACTGAGATGTTATGATATCAATTTATACAAAATGTCATTCACATAGTTTGTTCAGTTAGCAAGGGAAAAACATAAGATAATGGGTCCACAACCCTTATCTTACCCCTTGAAACAAAACAATATTAAACAATTCACTTAAAATTCACTTTTACACAAAATAAACCCTAGAATAAGGTGATATCACCTCTGTAGGGGATGTTTTGGCACTTTGAAGAAGTCGTTTGGGTAGTAGATGCATGGCTAGGCCTCCAAAGGCCACTTTTCATTCATCAAAGTCTTTTCTTAATGGTCTTCAAGCTTCCTTTCTTCAAAACATTTCACATGTCATCAAGCAACATCTTCACCACCAAACCGTAGCCCTCTAGGTCATGCCAAGCTTCTAAAAGTGACATTTTTCCTCTCCTAGGAAAAACATTTGGCATGTAAGGGCTAGGTCATGTCATCCACGATGTATTCTAGGCCTCCAAAGGTACATCTCTATCATCCGACATGTGGGCCCTTGGAATCCAACCTATGGGCTTAAAGCCCCATGGAAGCCCAAGCTAGGCTTGTTCTTCCAAAACTATCCACAAACTATGACCTCGAAAGACAAATAAGCACTCCCTCCAAGGATCTCAAGTCATAATATCATGGTGAGTAAATCAAATCAATAAATGAGCCACCTAAGTATGTGCATCAAATATTACCCGATCAAACAAGGAAGTGCTCAAAGACATTATGCAACTTGCCAAGCTCTACGATTTGGTTTCCCAAGTGATCCCTCTCTAATCCATTTTAAGTAGATGAAGTGGTTATGGATCAAGACTCACTAGGCATGGGGTTCATGACATACAATTGGTTGTAGTGTCTCATTCATGGTTGCCTTTGTAGAGGGTGTGTGGCACCTTCTTTTGCAATGCACTTTTTCCAAGCCCATCCTCTTGCCATTCTTTGTTTCTTTGATGTTTTAAAGGATGAGTTGAAGGACATTGTCCTAGTGTGGTGTCCAGATAATAACAATGTTACTAAAAAATAATTTGTGTAAATTAGAAAGTTGGCTCATGATGACACCCCCTTTCTCTCAATTGTGTAATTGAGAACCAATACCCTGGCTTGGTGGAGAGATGATGGTAATTTCATACCGTTAGATACCCATGATCATGATAGGATGGTTTGTGATGATACCTTCTATCCTCCAACTAACCCCCTAATCATTCACTATCATTTATTCTTGTGGGTCGACCTTTTATTACAAAGAAGTGTTTCATTTATTTCTTGGGGGATCTGTAGGGAAAACATCTGGAAGGTCTATATATAGGATTTTATATTTTTATCCAACAACAATCCCGCTCAGCCTTCATCCCCTTCTTCCCATGGAATGAGGGACAACCCCTTCTTGGGTCAATAAACCCTAAAATCCCAAGAGACAAGGAAATGGGGGGTTTTAGGTGATGGAAAGTTGTAAGTATGGTTGGGAATGGTATGGTGGCTCTTCAAGGGAGTTTCTAGTATCAAACCCATTCCTGAGGAAGAAAACTTACAAGGGCACAATTTCAACCACTAAGGTGAAACGGGGAAAAAAAACATAATGTCCAAGAATATGTTATGAAATCTAAAGTAGTCTAAGATACGACATACTCAAAATAACTCAAATATTGAAATGGCACTCACCATAATACTTGAATTGTACCTCATGGAGAAAGGCTTGGTTCCTTTCGGAAGCCAGCTGGTGTGGTGGATGCCATCTGAAAATCCTGACCTCTATGGTGGTGAGAAGGGCCTCCATCTATGCAAGTGGAGACTATTGGTCATGTAGTCTCTCGACTCTCCATATCTGCAACCTGAGGGCCTCGAGACATGATCTCCTTAGTTATCCCAAAAAATGGGGATAAAAAAATGATCACCTTCACGGTACTTCAATCCATTCCCCACATTAAGTATGGCTAGGAAAGTTACTTGGAGAGATAGAATGGATATGATTCTACAAAATTTAGGAAAAAACCCACTTGGGTAGCCTTCGTTGATTCCCTCAAGGAGGAATTCTTGCATGTTGGAAACTATGATGACTAGTACATGAGATGGACAATTGTACATCAGTATAGAGACTAGACAATTTCAGATTACACCAATATATTCCATACCATGCACTTAAATATGGATATCAGGGACTCCAAGAAGTACCTATTTTTTAAGTACCACAATGTTCTTCACAGGTATATACAAACATAGACCAATTTCTTGGACATATCCTTGCTGGGAGCAGCTTATCTATATGCTGTCAAAATAAAGAATAAATTTAAGTAGATGAATAAGGAGTTTGGATTTGCAAATCCACTGCAATAGAAGCATTGTAAAGGTGGCCCTAAATCACACAAAAAGAAAGACACAGCAACAGCATCCAACCTCAAGATAATCAGTCCAAGCCATAGATAAAAAAAGGGTAATGGGAAGTACACACAGACAATGAAAAATGAATGTAAAAAAATATATAATAAAATAAGTTGCACTTTAAATCTTTCATGTTGAATTAAACACTTACTTAAAAAAATATAATAAAATACGCTGCACTTTAAATCTTTCATGTTGAATTAAACACTTATTTTCAATTGCAAAAGTTTAGTTGCTTGAAAACCTTTAAAACTTTTTGACGGGAAGCCTTTAAACCCCTTCATAGTGCATTGATCAACCTTCTTTGTGAGTGGCAAGAGAAAAGATGATTAATGTAAAATATTGTTATTACTTCATTTCTTGCAATGTACATTGCACAACAATAACAATTACTTACAGAATTTAAAATCATATTATTAACACCCTTTACAATTAAAAAAAAACAAAAAAGATTTGCAATATGTTTATAGTAATTAATTCAAAGGGATGGCAAGCTTAACATACTGATGGCATGCCCACATAATAATTGACATTGTCAAAGGCCATCGCTAAAGGTTGAAAAGGTAAAACCATTCCTTTCTTTCCAGATTCGCGTAAAGAATTTGAAGCAACTTTGTTTCATCGTTGCCGTAAAGTTGCCCCTATAGAGTCTTGAAAAAAATATTACTCAATTAATTTAAAAGTTTTTTTATGACTAATATCTCCACCATATAAAATTGAGTTAATCTTTTTCTTTAAAATTTGTTAAAAAATCAAACCAAATTTAGTATTTGTCATCTTAGTACCAAAGATCAACAATATGTGATTTTAGATACTTTGAATAGAATTTCATAATTATAATTATGGTATATATGATTGATTAATATATAAATAATTTGCCTATACGACATCGTTAATATATACAAACAGAAGTATTAAATCTCTACTCGAGTTCTGCTTCTCTCTACAAGCCAATCGATCCTTAGAAAAAATGGCTAAGGTTTATGTTGAATCAGTAGTTTCTAGTTTGGCTTGTGGTTTGTCTAGTAAGAACGGTTTGATCCGGAGGACGACCAAGCAAATTAGCATTAGATCTAGTGTTATTTCTATTCTTCCGAACTTTTCATATAATATTTTTATTTGTGAAGCATTTTTATAAATTCATATAATACGAGGGGAGGGGTATGAAGTCCCAAACATGTTGTAGTAATTGATGGGCATTGTTTTAAACATTAAGAGGCTACTTTTATCATTATTGTAAATGTACTTATAACGATTTCTATGTTGCACTATTATATGACTAGAGAAACCATAGACATCATATACTTGTTGATTCTTGGGATTAGTTTTTCTATGAGTGAGTAAATGAACGGAATTGTTAGATGCTTATTGTAATTATGGTGAAGGAGTACGTCGCGTAAGAATAAAATGTACAAAGGTGGAGTATATATATATAAAGTGTAAGAGTGATGAAATTTTTAGAGGTGATTTTTTTTTTTAAAGTGTAAAATTTGAGGAAAGGTTAAAGGTTTGCACTTTGAGAGATTTGATCTCTATGAATGCCTTAAGATGGATCTATGATGGTTCCAGTAGTGGACTATCACACAAACTTTGTAGATCAACAACAATATGTATATCTATATGTCGAAGATTAATATGATCATTTGAAATTTATTAAGTTACATAAGTTTGTTGAGAATATAGAGTGTATGATTCAAAAGTATAGTTAATGACTTACATGAGGAATATGTTGAATACAAAAAGTAACAATGTAGAATGATGAAAAATGTGATAATAATAAGAATGTACTAAATTACAAATATTTACATGGTGATCTCAATCTTCATCTTTTTCTTTTTTGCTTTTCTAGGTTGAGCAAGTTTTTCACATTTTATATATCTTAATATTATAATTGATTTATAGGTTGTGCAAGTTTTTCACATTTTATATATGTTAATATTATAATTGATTTAATGTACAAATACTAATAGATAAATAATACATAACCAAACAAAGTACATGACTTCACTTTATAATATCTGTTTTGAAATTTGTTTTTTTTGTACAATATGCTCAATTCATTTCACTTGATGATTCATGGTATCTTATAGTTGAAGTCAATATAAAGGATTATTTTTCTTATGTATCATTTCTTCAATTAATTAATGCACTGAATCATTTTTCATAGTATTGTCAGTGAAATCAATGCACCATATTGTCTTATGTTATATCATTGTTAAAATCAATACAACTACCGCTAAATCATTTTGGTTGTATCATCACTTAAATCAATGTTGGTTGTTAAAATGAATACAACTACTTGATTATGCTAAATCATTTTTGTTGTATCATTACTTAAATCAATGCATATATTTTTGAGTTAAATAAATACAACTATTTACTCTAAATCATTTATCATTGTGTTAATTCTTTTCTTATTTTTTCTTATTATTGTGTAAATAGTAAATACCAAAGCAATAGTAAATATACTAAAGTAAATAGTAGATAATAAAGTAATATAAGTAATAGTAATAGTAAAGCACTAAGCTAAAGATTCTAGGAAATAAAGATTTTTTCTGAGGATATTTGCTCGAAATATGACGGGAGTTTTTCAGCATGCTGAATCCATTTCTTTTTGAGTAAATTTATATGGCCGAGAAAAAAGTCATTTCGTAGAATAGCTCGCCAACGTCAATAGTTAATGTTAATAAAGTAATAGTATATATATATATATATATATATATATATATATATATATATATATGAATGTGTGTGTATATATATTATTGATATTTTGTGCATGTGTGTGTGAATTTTTGAGGAGTTTTAAAGGCTAACATCATGCCTAGCATCTTATTGACAACTTCTCCCATGGTGGGTTGTGGAGCACCTATGGATGCAATAGCTATTTTTAAAGGGAGTATATATATATATATATATATATATATATATATATATATATATATATATATGGTTAATGTTCACTTCAGGAATAAAAATTAGTTATTGTCCAATTTGGTTTATCGAAGGTGAGAGATTACTTAGAAAAATTGGTGTATCGAAAATTTGGTTTATCAGAAGGTGAGAGATTACTTAGATTTATTTATGATGTTATTTCGATGCTAAAAAAACATTAGGAGTGTTCAAAGGTCATTATAAAATTTTGATGACTCAGAAGGTTAGGAAGACAACTATTTTGAAATTGAGAAAGTGCAATTCTTTGTCTAAGACAACTCAAAATAGAGAGATATTTTTTATCTTCAAGATTATGGTTAACCACCTCCTTATAATATCGCAATGTTCTTTTATCGTCTAATTCTTTATCACGCCATAGATTCTCCTTAACTTTAGCTTGAACAATGTTTTTTATATCAAAAATAAATTCTTCTTTTATTTTGGTTAGAGTCTAAAGAAATTACGAGGAACCTCTTGTCATCCATGTTGTTTAAATCTTTCTTGTACATTAAGTATCTAATCACAGTTTTTCTCTCAAAGGGGCTATGAGGAGGATAGGATAAGATGTATTGCCTTTAATTTTGATATTACAAGTTATGAAATTCTTCTCGATAATCTCTATCCAAAATTCACATCCATACAAGATAATGTGAGTGAAAAGAATATCAAAGAGTAGATGTTTCTTATCACATAGCCAAATGTGTGCTAACTTACAAATATTTTCAAGCCCATAATAATCTTTCCACCCTCTATTTACCATTTTCTCAATGTTATAATTCAAATTAAGCTTGTGATGACTATCAATAATGTATTGTTGTCAGAGACGAAAGTATCAAAGATTATCTTCTTTGATTTAATTATCATAACCTTTGTTTTGTTAGTATTCACATTCATTCATGTATTAGAGCAGAAGTCATTAAGGATGTCAAGCTTCTTAGTGAGATTGTATGGATTCCTTGCCATACGAACAATATCATTATAATATAGTAGCAAGAGTTAGTTCAACACAACCTTTAGCTTTTAGAAAAGCTTATGACTTGTCAATTTAAATGCCAGGAAGGGTAGGCGATAGGGCACAACCTTGATTTAATCTATTGCAATTAACTTCTTCTGACCAACCCTCACTTCTCCTAAGCTTGGCAATAACGTTCTCATACAACCTTACTGAAGTAGCTCTCAACTTGGAGGGAAATTTGATATCTTCTAACCTATTCCAAAGGTTGGTCCTAGGCACAATGTCAAAAGATTTCCTAAAGTCAATGAAACAACAAAGGAGATTGGTTTTATTGTTGCAACACTCCTTTGCAATGATCCTAAGCATGACAAGGTGGTCCACTTTGAATGATAACCTTTAAAAATGACATGGTCTTTAGATTTTTTCCATGGCTTTCTAATAGGGATGATTTTAGGGGCTAAATTTCTATCATGGGCTAATTTTACATGGTTTTTCCGAAAAAAAGATTCGTTATTTTAAAAATGATTCACCCAAATTCTATAGCATAAAATTATTTTACTTTAAAAATCGCCAAAATTTTATAAAAACTATATAAAATCCTTAGAAATTTGAATATTTTTACAAATATATCGCCAAACATTTATAGTTGGCATATGAAGGATTAGTAAGATTCGCCAAGGTTTCTACATTTTAAAATAAATTTTCATCCTTAAAATCATCCATGCTTTATATCCATATGCTTATATTATTTTCCAAAATAATTCCATATAGCTTGACTTTAATGGGGCTAATCATAATGATCATATAATTATAAGGTTTTGTTCTCTCGCCACTTTTAAAAATAGGTACAATGAAGCTTTGAGTCCAGAGTTTAAATTGAAGAGCTTTATGTATGTGAGGGATGAGAATAGGCCTTAGCTTTCCTTTTGCAAGTCCTAGACTCCGAGATTTCACTTTATTACTATATAATGTAAATACAAATATTAAAAATATAATGTGAAGAGAAAATAATAAAATAGAAATAGAATATTCTAAAATGCAAGAAAAGAAAATGTGAATAAAAATATTAAAAATATAATGTGAAGAGAAAATAATAAAATAGAAATAGAATATTCTAAAATGCAATAAAATAAAATGTATAGAAATATTAAAAGTAGAATGTGAATAGAATTGATTGTAATTTCTAATTTTTAATTCTAGCAATTTATATTCCTCTTAAATTGGGATGTATTAAGTATCAAATTTATTCGATTGTTTGCAAATATTTAATTTAAAATCCAATGTCTCAGTGCTTTCGTTTTCCATTGGTATGCAAGACTACTTCAGAGCCTCTAGTTTGCACAAATCCACACGGTCCACACTCCAAGAAATAATCACGAAATCCACAAACCAACATAACTATAACGAAACCCATGGTCATGCTAAGAAGCACAAGTTTATGACATTCATGGTATCTTTCAACAACTTTTCCTTCTTCTATAAATCTCAACAACCAAATGTTGTTCTCTATAATAAGTTTTCTTGTGAAGTGTTCAGAAAAATAAATTTTCTCTTTACGTGGGCTCTTTTAAGTGTTGCACTAATATCCTATACTATGGAATTTTTTGAGACATTTATAACCTACCATCACTCGCATGGATTTCTTACTTTTCAAAGAATTTATCTCAGTGGGCTTCATAATATAGACATGTCGTTGTGTATTTTAATTCTAAATATTGTTCGATGGTGAAAATGCATCTTAGTAGTTACGATTTGGTTTCTCTACGTCGGACGTGGCTAAGGCTATTAAGTCTTTATATCGATGAAAAATATTGCTTCTATTTGTTTAAATGAGAGTATGTGAGGTGTTGTGTGTATTGCATTGTAAATCTGGGTCTTCCTTGTTTTTTGATTGAGAGAAATAAAGCTTTTTTCCTTCATTTCATGTATTGGTTGTTTATTGGTTGTTTGTTGTCTGCTATTTGTTTTATTATTAATTCTCTGCTCAATATAACTCTCTTAGCAATGTAATCTAACTCTGTTAGCATGCCCATAAATTCTTTGTTTGTAGTCTAAGTTTCAACAATTGGTATCAGAACACCAGGAGGGCCATACTCACACGCATATAGCCGAGGAGAGTTGTACCCATGCATAGAGTGTCAAGGAAGGTTGTGCCCACATGCAAAGAGACGAGGACGAGTCTTGTCGAGGGTTTCTCGAAGAGTTAATGAGTAGTCCATGGAGAATGGAAAGAATGACAAACGTAGCATTCGAGGTGGAGAAATTTAATGGAAATAACAACTTTGAGTTGTGGAAGTTGAAGATGTAGGATTTGCAAATGCAACAAGGATTTCCCAAAGCATTGGATGGTAAGAGAAAAAATACAATGGGTATGTCGGATGATGACTGGGAAGATCTCGATGCAAGGGGTCTCAACATGATTAAGTTGTGTTTGGCTGAATAAGTCCTCTTCAATATCATGGGAGAGGAAACAATAACATGCCTATGGATAAAAAGGAAGAGCCTCTACATGACAAAATCTTTGACAAACCTAATCTACTTGAAAGGGAAATTGTAAAGTCTACAGATGAAAGAAGGTACAAAAATTGTTGATCATTTAAATGTATTTAATACTCTCTTGTGTCAGTTAACCAGTATGGATGTAAAAATCGATGAGAAAGATAAGGCTGTGACATTGTTGTGTTCATTGCCTGAGGTTGTGACATTGTTTTTTTCATTGTTTTCCTGGGAGCTTTGTTGTCCGAGGAGAAGAGGAGAAAATCCACTATAGAAACCTCCACACCAGAAGCATTGGTGGTTAGAGGTCGATATAAAGAAAGAGGGGAATCATGGAATACATATAGATCCAAATCAAAGGACAAGAAGAGTAAGTTAACATGTTGGTAATGTGGTAAATTAGGGCATCTCAACAAATATTAATGGAAGAGAAAATAATCCAAGCAAGACTCTGGTAAGAAAAGAAATCTATTTGAATCAAGTTCAAGTATGGGTTGATGATGTTTTATCTATTTGTAGTCTTTTGCAATATCAAGAAAAATAGGTGTTAGACTTTGGTTCTTCCCATCACATGTGTTCACATAGAAGTTGGTTTTCTTCTTATCAATCTATAGATGACGATGTTGTTTTTATGGGAAATGATATTTGTTGTAAAAGTGTTGGGATTGGGAGCATTAAGATTAAAATGTTTGACGGTATTGTAAGAACATTGATGGATGCTAGAAATGTACCAGACCTTAAAAACAATTTAATTTCTTTGGGAGTTTTCGATTATGGAGATTATAGGTTTACAGGTAAAGATGAAACACTCAAAGTGTGCAAGGTAATCTTAGTGGTTATGAAGGCTACAAAGATTGAAAACCTTTACAAACTACAAGGAAGCACTCAAGTAATTGAAGTAGTGGTGTTATCTAAGAAAGAAAGGGTATCTACTCATTTATGGAATCAATGATTGGGCCGTATGTGCAAGGAAGGGATGGGGTTGCAAGTACTGGTAAGTTGTAAGTTATTTCCAAAATTACAATCTTTAAATTTCTGCAAGTTTAATATCTCTATTGGTTATAGTGATGGAGATAAGGAATGTATATTGTGGGATCCTACTGCCCACAAAATCATCACTAGAATATATATGTACATGGAACACTTAGATGTTGTTCAGGATGGTAAAAAGAGTTTTGTTTGCAAACTCAAGGAATCATTGTATGGCCTAATGATACCTAGGCAATGATACAAGATGTTTGATTTCTTAATGGTGAGACACAATTTTACTGAAAGTGAGTATGATCATTGTGTTTACTTCAAAATTTTCAGTGGCGTATTCATTATTTTGGTGTTATATGTTGATGATATGTTTGTTGCAAGCCCAAACATGGTCGAAATTAGGAGGTTTAAGGCTCAGTTGGTCAGAATGTTTTAGATGAAGGATTTAGGAGCATCAAAACAAATCCTGGGCAGAGAAGTATAAAGAGATGAGAAAAATTGTAAGATGTGGTTGTTAGAAGTCTATGGAAAAGATACTTATGAGGTTCAATATGAGAATTGTGAAACCCACAAATATCCATTTAGCTTTCCATTGTGAGTTTTCTTCAAGTTTATATCCCGAATGTATGGAAGGAAATGCTTATATGTCTCGTGTATCTTTATGCAAGTACAGTAGAAAGTTTGATGTTTTTGATAGAATTTTCAAATATTTCATATGTAGTTGGTGGTCAATGGAAACATGGAAAAACTAGGTAAAGTTCATGGAGATGGGTGCTTCGGTATTTGAGAAGCACAAATATCACCTACAATGGTTGTGGTGATTTAGTTTGTAGTTATGTTGATTCAGTGGAAGTGAAGTGGTCCATACCGGAGAAAACTATCCACACATGTTCATGCAACCATTATCGTTAGAGAAGCTATGATGGTGTTCGTCTTCTCTTGGCTTACACAAAATGTGATGATCAATTTTTTTGGGTAAGATATCACACAAATCGTTGTCAAGGTGGAGATTGTTGGATGGTGACAATGCATCTGGGCAGTTACAATTTGGGCAGTTACAATTCGGTTCCTCTACCTCAGACGTGGTTGTGGCTATTGGCACACCATATCCATGAAAAAGATTGCTTATGTTTGTTTAAATGAGATGCCCATGAGGTGTTGTGTGTATTGTTGTGTAAACCTGATTCTTCATTGTTTTTTAACTAAGAGAAATAAATATATTTTGCCCCAATTTTGTGTATTTGATGTTTGTTGTCTATTTTTTGTTCTATTTGTTAATTCTCTGTTCAATATAACTCTGTTGGATGTGAAATTAACTCTGTTCGCAGGCCCAAAAATTCGGTATTTGCAGGCTAAGGTTTAACAAATATATGGTCCCTTTTTTAGTTCTTCAATTTTATTTTCATAGTACATTTATATGCATATTTTATTTTATTAAAAAAAATTTACTTCATGAATATTGTTGTTTTAATTTATTTTGAAAAGAGACAAATGAGTATCCCCGATGTGTTATTTTTCCTTGAAAATACATTTTCAGCCTGGGCAATGATAAATTGCAATATGTACCTTTTGTTGGGATTTGGTGACAACAAATTAACAAGAACATATTTGGATCCTATTATTCAATATCACAACGGTAAATTTGTTTGCATGTTAGATAATTCATTATATGGCCTAATGGTACCCAGGCAAATATACAAGAGGTTTGAATCCTTCATAGTGAGTCAAAATTTTTCAAAGGGTAGGAATGACTATACGGTTTATAGTACATTCACAGTCTTGATGTTCTTTGCTGATGATATGCTCAATGCAAGCTGAAGCATGGATAAAATCAGTAAGAAAATGACTTAGGTGGATAGAAAAATTCAGATGAGGGATCAAGGAGCAACAAAAAAAAACTATGGGCATGGAAGTACATAGAGATGGTAATGGTAAGCTGTGGTTGGAGTTCAATATGAACATTGTAAAACTAGTTTTTATCCTATTGCTTTCCATTATAAGTTTTCTTCAAGCATAGAGGTTGTCTGTAAAGAAGAAAAGGTTATGTCTCGTGTGAGTTCAGTAGGAGGTCTATTAATGCGATGAAATAGTTAATACCAGATGTTTCACATGCTAATGATGTTGTCATATACGTGACATATTCAGGTGCTACAGTGAAATGGGTGTTTCAACATTTGAGAAGCACAAATGTCACCTATAATGGTTACACTGAGATGGTCTGTGTTAATTGTAATGTATATTTTACAGGTGTTTTGGATAGGAGGAGATCTATCACTAAATATGTCCAACAACACAGTTTTGGAAGACATGTTGGAGGTGGAGTGACCCCTCAGGAAATCCAAACTCGTGCAAGTCACACAGGCGGGATCATGAAACCAGTTTTATTAAAGAAGATGCAGTGGTGCTTGGCTTCCCTTGGCTTGCAGAAAAGGTGATGAACAAAAGGAAGGAGCAAGGTATCAGGTTAATTGTTGTCAAGGTGGAGATTGTTGGGATTTGGTGACAAAAAATTACCAAGAATAGATTTGGATCCTATTATTCTGCATTGGTTACAACCAAATAAACCAAGTTAGAATATGGATAGGGATTTCATTTATTAATTAGTTTCTTGTGTGAATGTATAAATTCATGTAAGCCCGTCGAGGCAAAAATACTAAGTGTGAGTGATCTGATGTAATCTCCATGATCTGAATAATAAGACAATCAATGCCTATGCTTGATGGACGTAGCCCAATTTTTGGGTGAACCGCGTGAAATCCCTGTGTTCCTTATATGTGTGATTGTTAATTATCATTGTGAATTGTGTTTTCCGCGTTTGCTATTCTAACACCTTTAGATGCATTCAAAGGAAGAATTTATATCTCAATGTTTAGTCTCCTTACACTCCTAAATTGATAAGATGTATTTTATTTTGTGAAAAGCATGGCCACAATATTGTCAAAATACCGGACACGCACAGAAACAACCAGAAACTCACAGCCAACATCGCTTCAAAACACAAAGGTAAATGCATGCTTATGAGTACTTTATATCAATAACAATATGCTAGATTTTTGTAGAAGCTAAGATTTCTTTTGTGTCTTGAAACAAGTTCTTATGATAATGATTTCTTTATTATAGAAATATATGCCATTATCATCGCTAACACAACATATCTTAAGAGACATTTAGATATTTTTGTGCATAAGTTATCATATGTATTCTTCTAAAATACTCATTCCAACCAATCTTTTCTTTTAGAAATTTTCCTTGAAGAGATTTGTGCATGTTCTTTTCCTTCAAAAATTTCTCTAAATAGGTGATATGAAGTATTAAACATTACGCTTTAGCAATTAAGAAACGTGAAAATAAATTATAATGTTATGGAACTAAAGGAAATAGTGTAGAATGGAATATTTTATTAATTTCAAAAACCACTTTGTTATAATAACAATCCTTTTTTTAATACCCATATTGAAAATGGAAAATGGAGCAATTAATTTTGACCATGTCATTCCCTTTATTTTAATAATAAAAGTTAACTAATTAAATGAATTATTATGCTCTAACATTACTATTGTCCGATGTCTCCTTGTTTTTCGGAGTCTATATCATTTTTTCTTTTGTTTAAAGACACACATATCTTTATTTGTGAAACAAGGGTTGTATGGCAGCTTAGTCCCTGCCAAGTAAATTTGGAAATAGAGTGTACCTAGATGGGATCATTGAACTAGTTAGAGTGTCCCCACAAAATAGAGTGTACCTAGATAGGATCATTGAACTAGTTAGAGTGCCCCAACAATTCTCAATTTAGTATAAAACCATTGTCATTTGGCTATAATTATTATTTGTCTTTATTAAAGAAAAATTCAAAATCATTCTTAAAAGGGAAAGATTTATATAAGTTGTCTATATCATTTTGTCTTTCATCTTTAACTACAGTTTTACTAATTTATTTTCATTTAAAACGAAATTCAAAATTACTATTAAAAAGAAATTACACATATGTCATCATACACAATTATATGTATATCATTTTGTATTAATCTAGCAGTACACTTTGTATTAATGATAAGAGAAAAGCATAAATGCAATAATAATGAAATAAATGGATAGTAATAATGAGAGAACACATGGCATTTTTACTTTTTTTCTTAATTTTTGATATAAAAGGTACTAAGTACTTATAACCAAGCTTATTGAAATGCAATAATAACGAAATAAATGGATAGTAATAATGAGAGAACACATGCCATTTTTACATTTTTTCTTAATTTTTTATATAAAAGGTATTAGGTACTTATAAACAAGTTTATTGATTATGTAATTAATTTCAAATATTGAAATAAGTAAAGTCAACAATAAGACTTTGAATATATCAACCAATGAGAAATGAGAAAAACAAATATTTTTATTATATAAAAAAATATAATTTTGTTTTATCAAGTTAAACATTACACTAGACACATAAATTTATAATACAAAGCAAATTAATGACAAATCAATAGCAAACTCATTGCTATATTCCCTTAGCAGGGACTAATAGGATGAGAGAAAATAGTAGCAAATTCATATTCTAGAAACCATTTAGCTTTGATGAGAGGTAGATTATCGTTTTTGGCCTAGTGATAATGAGATAATTAGTGGATTAGCGGTGCATGAAAGGTATTATTGTCGAGCTGGGGATGTAAATTTGAATTGTTGTACATCTATGCAAGATGGGATGAGAGATGGGAATGTCTTTATCTAGCTAATAAATTTCATACAACTTGTGTTGGGAGACGTTAACTACTAAATGAATACTCAATTGTGGTGGAAGCACCATTTTGAAGGAATTTTCACTAACATACTACAAAATCTTATATGGGCCATAAGAGAGTGGATGTCTTGATGTGTACTTGGTTACTTTGAAGGGTGTTGTGTACTTGGAGATGAATATGGGCTATATATTTCACTAATGTAGTGGCATGTATCTGGGCATTGAGTTGTAACTACGAAGTAGGCATGGATACGATGCCTGAGAACTCAACAACGGTGGTTGGCTAGTACCCATAACACACTTCAAAAGGATAATATTTCATGACAGAATGCACTTCTCTAGTGTAACAATGGTTTACTATGTGTAATTCCTTATCCCACTTTTTATTTTTGAAAAAGGTTATGTGGAGAAGTTGGAGCTAGGTCCAATTAACCACCTTAATTTGGCCATCGATTTGGGGGGGATTGCAATTTTCACTCCATCATATTCCAAATAACCTTAGAAAAATTAACAAGAAAAAGAATCCCTATCATAAGTGATAGTGCGAGCAAGGCCAAAAGTTTTCCAATCATGGTGGAAAAAAAAGTGTGTTGTGTGATGTGTAGTAATGTTCTTGTTATGGGGCATGATTAAGGCCATATTTGAAAAATGACACATTGCAAAAAAACACAACCATGCTTTTTAAGGGTAAGTATAAAGATTGAAATAAAATGCATAGAAACATTCTCCCAAGGATATGTAGGAAGTGGACATGGCTGGTACAATCCAAGTTTGCGATTGCCAACTTATTCTTGCTACATAAGGAACTACTCCTCACAAACTCACTAACTTGTTGGGACATACAAGGACAATATTTTTTTTTATGTAGATACAAGAGAGTCTTTTGGACATCGAAGTGCTCCCCATTTATGGAATAATGTGATTCTCTAATTAGAAAAAAACAGGCCTCAATAGTAGGTACAAAAATCCACTACAGTGGTACAACTAGCCCTCGTGTAGTGTGTAATCCATAAATGGCATTTGTTTCACTATAATAGGGTGTTCTAAGGAATATACAATCCGACCAACACTATATTTGTGACCTATTGTTACATTTGGGCACTAGATGAAACTAATAAAAATAAGAGAGTCATTTGAGTTGATGCTCCTCCTTAAGCTTAAAGTGTGAACTAAGAAAAATCAATGGATAGTGATCTATGTGAAGCATGGATTCTTTACCCAAAAAATAATGGTGCCATTGTGCATAACATTTATTGTCATATATGTTGTACTTCCATTTCACCACCACTGATAAGGCCTATGAATGATACTTTATAGGATGGCCTCCCTTTTTAAGAACAACCCCAACATCACAATTCAAATAATTTTGCTATCTCAAAGGGTGGATAGAAGTGAGACAATAAAATGATGGGTGAAAAACACAAGATATGTTTGAGGTGTTTAAAGGAGGCTCGGGTGTATAGTGTCCAATCAAATAGACATTTATTGGAGATTACATGGAGATGAAGTGACATATTAGAAAACTCGAAAATGAACTTTCAAAAAAAAGTGATGCCACCAAAAAACAATTAAGCTTTGCTGCAATGTGGGGCAATAGCTAGTTTAGGAGGGTATTGAAATTATGGGGGTGGGATAAACACATTATATATAAACTAAAAATCCTAAGTAAGAAACATATTACTACCAACTGGCTAAAATCATATTTTTTATTTTTATTTTTACTTGTAGCTGATTGGTATGCAAAATATATAACACTTCACGAAGATGGAGGACATGGTTGTTTGAGGTATTGTTGAATATCAATATATCACGTAGACAAATAATGACAAAACATTAAAGGTGTGGTCAAAACACGTCATTAATGAGTTTCATAGAAATGGCAAGGTTGTTGTAGAGACCAAAGGGCATAACTAACCCCTCAGAAAGCTCAAATTTTCTTTTGAATATTGTCTTCCATGAATCCATTTTCTTCGTTTTGACGTGACGGTATGATGAAGTTGTATCCAATTTTGAAAACTAACAAGCACCTTGAAAGTGGTTCAGTAAATCCTTGATACACTACAATGGGTATTTTTTTTTCTTGATGATCATCTTATTGAGAGATATATAGGGAGTGATCAACCACCATTCCTGGGTGACCCTAGGGGTAATAAAGGAAAGTGATCCACAAGGTGAGGAGTTGGGGTGAATCTTTCCTACTTACAATAGTGCCTAAATTTGTTTATCAATCTCAACTACTTCGATAGGGTTAAGACAATAGGGCTAGGTAGTGGGGAGGAGGGTGATAGGCACAATGTCGATGGAATGTTTAGCATGTTGTGGGGGTGGAAAATTGGTGGGTTTATAAAAAACATCTTGATATTTGGAGAGAAGAGGTTCTAACAATGTGGGGGGTGAAGAGGTTTGATCAATGTTAGCTTCCTAGATAATACATAGATGTAAACAATAATGAAGGATGAATTGATGTACAATATCATTATGCGACCAAGTGATATGACTTGAAGTGCCAACCATCCTTAGTGAGAATGTATGTGTTGGTTTTAGAAGAATATGTATCCAAGCAATCATGTTGTTATGGTATCCTCAACAATACATCGACACAATCTAGTGGAATAAAATCATAAAACGTGGTGTCTTGAAAATGATGGCTAGAATCATAGGTGATATGACATTGTTGGGTCACAAACAAGGATCGAGTGCTCTCATTCACTTAGTCAATATGATAGGAGTGACATTGGAAAGTAACCAACAAAGCCAACAATTTGACAAGGGCCATAGAGACCAAGTGTTTTGGGCTACCATTATCCATGATGAGCGTAGTGAGATGATATTTAATTAGGAAATTCTGATTAAACAACATGGAATGAGTGGGAGAGGCTATACATGTCATCAAAACAAGGTTTGGATAAGGTTTTATAGCGTTTTCCACATCAATGACAATGTTGGAAGCGGTAACTTCTGTGGTAAGGTCAAAAAATAAGGTCTTGGATAAGCAGTGGCACTCCAAAACGTGGCACTCTAAAATGCTATGAGAAGGTGACTTATAGAATGTGTCCACAAAATATCTTGTGTATAGTGAATCTAATATTTTACAAGAAATACAGCCAAATCAAAACCAAGTTTTCACGAAAACAATACAATTTTGAAATATTTACAACCATAAAAATTCCACAATAACAACTGTAATAAATTCCATACTAAAAACCATATGAACTCTTTTGTGGCTCCAATTAAAAACTTTTATACAGATTGAACTTTGGTCTTAGTTGAATCTAGGAAAAAAAGGTCAAATGTAACACACATTTAACCTCTAAAAATAGTTTAATTGGGTGGACCCTTTATTCCGAGGAAAATCCATCCCCACCAAGTTCTATTTGGTGCAAGGTTACGATAGTATTGTAAATTGAATTTTAATGTTAAAAATTTAATATAACTTAATTTTTTTTTAATATAAATTCAACTTTGGTTTTAGTTGANAAAAAAAAAAAAAAAAAAATCAACTGTAAAACACATTTAACCTCTAAAAATAATTTAGTTACGTGAACCCTTTATTCTATAGCATAATACCATTTCTAGTTGGTGCAAGGCTACGATCCAATATTGTGAGTTGAATTTTATTGTTAAAAAATTGATATAAAATACAAGATTTAAACCAAATCTTTAGAAAATATTTAATGTACCAACCTGTTATGTCAATGCCAATGAATGTTGACGATGAATGTAATGCTTTAAATCGATATGAAGGATTCAAATGAATGTAAAAATTTAAATGAAAGTTGACGATGAATGTAATGCTTTAAATCATTTTAAATCGAAATGAAGGATTCACACAGCAAGGAATTCTACCCATCCTAAGTAGTTATGGAGAAGTAATTAAGAAGGTTATTGTTCTCCCTATACATAAAAAAGAAAAATCTCTACTAAATTTTAATATTTTTCTTAATATTTTTCAAACAATTTTTTGTAAGATTTTTTTGTAAGTAATTTAGAATACCAAGTCATGAAAAACCAAAAACATGAATAAAGAATAATCATAATATAATAGTGTAGATTATACAAATTTATAT
>SNQJ01S0002577.1:306084-324779 GCA_010110895.2 Picea sitchensis
TTTTCTTCTTATGACAGTCTTTAACCATATGTCCAGGTCGACCACAATAAAAACAACTCTTTGACTCATTCCTATCAGATTGCATACCTTGATTTGGAGATTGTCTTCTCTGCGATGAACTACCTCTCTGCCATGAACCGCCTTTCTGCCATGAACTGCCTCCTCTGCCTCTTACTCCTGATCTCCCTCTCGCGGATCTATTATTTGACCACAATGCCAAATATTTACTTGGAGGCTTCAGATTCCCGCGCCTCTCTTCCTCTTGCAGTAAGATACCTGTCAGTTCTTCAAACGTAGGAGGTTTCTCCCTTGCTGCAAGACCTGTTATGAACATATGATAGTCTTCTAGCATACCATTTAAGGTAATAGTCACTAGATCAGTATTGCAAATAGTTTCCCCTATATTTACTAGCTTGTCTTTCACCTCTTTAATGCGACCCAAAAATGAACTAACAGATTCATTTCCATCCATCCTAATGCCTAGCAATTTAGTTTTCAGGAAAAAAATGCGATTTGTGTTGCTAGTTTCATACAATGCTTTAAGAGTTGTCCATGTTTCAACAGAAGTTGTAGCGTCTCTCATATGTGGAATTATGCTATCTTTAATTGACATGCGCAACAATACCTTTGTCATGTTTTCGCGCTTCTCCCAGTCTTGGATCTGTGCTGCTGTCACACTTGCAGCCGCATCAGGTTTCAGTTCAGTTCCCTTTGCAATGTTCCAGACACCATATCCTTCCATGAGCGTATGCATCTTGAATTTCCAGTTAATGAAGTTTGAGCCATCTAACTTGTTGGCTTCGTTGAGGTAGGTCTCTGCCATCGGATTCACCATCGCTGCAATTTAGTCTCTGTAAGAAAATCACCAAGGATATGCAACCTTTTGTCGAGTGTTGAGCAGTCTGTCGATCTGCCTTTCGAATCCACTGATCCAAATCTACCTCTGTTCTTAGCTTAAATCATGCATGCATGCACCTTAATATCCAAAATACCCACTTTTTAAATAGCCACTTTACTATTTAAAAGACTTATAACTCCCTCTTCATATATAAAAAATAACCAACATATAAGTCCACTTATAACTCCAAAAGTATCCACTTAATAAAAAAATTCACTTTAAATAAAAGATCCACTTTTAAAAAGTTTATACCTTCGTTACTCATAATCTCTTTTAAAAAAGGAACAATATATAATATCAAACCTGTGCTCCAAATTTCATGCTTCAAATCTCACGTTTTAAAATGATATATATGAAGAATGCATGAATCTCACTCTTTAAACTCATGCAAATTTTAACAAACCTCAAGCGCTTCCATCAAGCTCACACGACCTCACTCAAGAACCCATGCATGCACCAAAGAAATCAAAGAACTCATGCAAGATCGCGACCCAATGGAACTTCATGCTGACCACAGACACCGTCCATGATTTTACCTTACCACGCGGCGATTCAACAAACGATGGGCTTACACAACACATTTGCTTTAGATTTGAGTACACACGAGTTAAAAAAAAAACAACGTTCCTCACCTTATTGGACTGCGGGGAGTTTGCAGCTCTCGCACCTTACGCTTCAGTTGCCTGCGAGAGGTCTGCACCTCACGTGTATTCCAGCTGCGAGATGTTCGCACCTCTCGAGTACTCCGCCTGCGAGAATCTTTCCATTTTTCTATGCGCGAGAGGCTGAGTAGTATTCCCCCGCACCCTACCAAAGGAGGGACCTGCGAACTTCTAGAATTCTCGCACTGCACTCTCGTTTCTCTGATACCAAGATAAAATATATGAGCAAAACACCACGGTGAGGCTACACTCACTTCTTATTATTCAATGAAGACGGATTACATCTTTATATAGGAAAAGACTCTCCCGAGTCGGTTACATGAAAACCAAAGACGACTGGACTCTTAACTAAGAACTGACTCTTCTAACTGGCGCTTACAACTGACGCTTATTACTGGCGCTTACAACTAGCGCTTATTACTGGCGCTTACAACTAGCGCTTTCTCCATTATTTCCAAGTGTTACACGATGTTAGAACCTAGTTTCTTTGGATTTTCCTGAAGTGCTACACAACCATCAACCCACCTCCACGATTTGAAAACCATTTTCCTTTGTATATCAACCATTCCCACAACCATCAACCGTAAACTACTGCAAAATTGAGACTAAATCCAAAATAGAAAGTACACAATTTTCTCTAGCTAGCATTTTAATTTGTGTAATTAAATACATCTGACAAAAATGGGATTCTCAATAATGAACAAATGTAAATGTAGTTTAAGATTTGAAATTGTTCATCTAAAGTTCTGGAAGTCAACAGTTGTTGCAACTCGGTATATAAATTGCTTTAGAAACTTTAGATTATTACTTTAGAAACTTTATACTTGTTGATAAGAAGGATTAGCTGCTTTTCAGCTATTTCCCTTATTACTTTAAGTCTTGTGAGGCCATATATGCTACACTTGTTAACTAATATTTTAATCTAAAGAATTCAGATTAGTAATTCAGATTACATGAATGAAATACAATGAAGTCCAGGTTCAAATTAGGCTATCTACCCCTAAAATCCCTAAACTAATAGAAACAACCAGCAAACCAACACCTAAAAGAAATGTTGAGAGACAAAAATACATATGCCTATGTAATACCCATATTAAAATACTTCTCTGCATAAATATGTTTAAAATACATATGCCTATGTAATACCCATATTAAAATACTTCTTTGCATACGAATCAAATCCCAAGACCAAGGTTGTGTGTTTTAGGGACTATCGTTGACCTCCTATTAAGGGGTGTTTTTTCATCATTACTTGTGCATTTTGTAATTTTTTCATTGTTTATTATTAGTTCCCATTATTCCATTTTTTTTATAAAAAAAATTGTTTTCTTAATTTTTTAAATTTGCAAGTTTAATTTATTATTGCCTAAAATCATGTCGATTTGACTTTATTTCCCTGATAGACTTTTTAAACTATTTATCAAGTTTTAAAAAATATTTAAAAAGACAAAATTAAGGAGTGAACAATGTAAAGGTGATATTGACAATGAGAGATGCTCGGTGTGATTGTGTTGTCGATGATCTGTGCGATTGGGCAATTGATGCTCTGTGCACCGCCTCTTCCCTCACCACCTCAAAAGCTTATTCTCCTCCTCTTACCAATGTTAATACTATAAACTAAAAGGAAATGAAACCAAAACAAGTTTCTTGCTAAGGGAAATGAAACGACAATGAAACTTAAACAAGAACAAGAGGATTATACCAAACTGGAGCCAAAGATCAAAAGGAGCGAGACCTTCCTTTGTGAGATGAGGAGCTTGATGACATCTTCTTCAACTCTCGATTTCGTCAAAACTGCAAGTATACAACAAATGCTACCTTCTCTCATGCACACACAATATGAAAGAAGCTTAAAACAAAATTTATGTCCAAATATTCATTAGTTTCAGAATTTCTTACATGTCCATATTATATTTGCAGAGTGATATGGAAGATGATCTGCATCAATGGACGCGGTCCTCACTAAGACACTCCTGCAAGTTCATTCCAAACCAGCTAAAGCCAACCTACGTTCCAGGAAGGGTGGAGCGACAAATAGACTTATGGAACTTTCACCGACCTTTATGCAGGGATCCTTAAGCTCATGAGCGTTCCTTGGAAAATAGAATTAGTGTCTAGCTCTGTAGTTTTATTCGAGGCTCATTGGCAAAAACTGGTCGCATTTTAATTGATATTCACAAGGTTTTCTACAGCCTCTATCCTCTACTTGTTTGAAATATTCAACTTCCGAGATCCTTGTCTCTGTTTGTGGATGGCAGGCCATCATTATTGTAGGGCCAATGGAATTGGAACTCCCCAATCTCTGAATTATTGACTCCCAAAAAGTGCTTCGAAAGCTTAGGAGTTCTGTATTGCCAAATATGTAGAGCCCCGTCTTTTCCCTCCACAATGGCACACATACCTTGTTTAACACTTTAAGAAACCCAGTATTTCCTCTTGGCCCTTCGATTATGAGCATTTCATTGCTCCTAACTAGAGATAATATGATAAAATTGCATTCTTCTCGTTATAGCTGTAACGAAGACAATCATTCAAGTCTCTTTGAACACTATGACGCACATGTAGCGTGTTGTTTTTCCCAAACCTATGGAACTCCCCGCTTATTGCTTATTAACCTCTGTATTACTACTTTAGACTCTTCGTTGTCTAGTGAATTCTCGGTCAACCACCTTTGCTTCTGTGGGATCTTTTATTGGATCTTCCATGAATGATCAATGGAAGAATAGTGTGGAGGCATTCGCATCAGCTGGAAGCTCATGGTGATCCTAGACCAAGTGCTTCCTTCCCGCTAGTACCTTTTGGGTGTGTATAAAATTCAATTATGCTCTGGGGAAAGGTGAAATATACTATATTTTGTGGTGGTGAGAGAAAAAATTCGATGGGTTTGACATTGTTTAGGGTGTTTTATAGCAGGTACTTAGGCAATAATGCAGGAGAAGAAAAGAAGGTAAGGTGGTGGAATGGAGTTGAGGGAAGGAATGCGAGTTGAAGTGTGCAATAGTGAGGATAGATATGGAGGGGTTTGGTTCCAGGGAGTTATCCTCACTGTTACCATAGATGGTCAGTGTTGCAAGATAATATATGATAATTTTGTGACCAATGATTGGAAGCAACTCGTGGAGGAGGAGGAGGAGGAGGAGGAGGTGTGCCTGCGCAATGATGTGAGACCCATTCCAACCTACATACAGTTTCCTAACCATTACTCAGTTGGGGACGCAGTAGAAGCTTGTGACACATACTATTGGTGGCAGGACGTCATCATCGAGCTGCTTTCTACTGTGGAGAAGGAGCTTTGGTTTGTCTACTTTCCCAATTCTTGCACTCTCAAGGCATATCCCAGCTCAGACTTACGCCCGCTCAAGAATGGGTCTGAGGAAACTGAATATTGGCCTCTCATGTTCAACTATTAACCCTAACCATTAACATATAATTGTGCTCTCATTTATTCTTGGTGCAATTATTCATAGAAGGTTTGGTAATCTGGTGTTGATTCTGAAAACAATTTGAATAATTCTTGTTAGAGTAGGGTTTTTGTTGTACCCTCACAATGTGAGTGAACTATGAATATTCGTCTCTATGCAGGAAATAAGCCCAATCATCCAACAATTAATTTGGTCTTTTACTATGGAAGAAACTCCTCCCAAAGCACAGGGAGAAGGAGATGGAAAGAAAAGGTGTCGAGATGTTCACTCTCTGACGCAATGGACGAGACCACCCAGGTTCATTTAATGTGATCTGATGCGTCTATCTTCTCTATGAAATGAATGATGATAAATAGGAATCAAGAAGCCACTTCCATGGGCTAAGTGTAAGCCAAATGAATAAGGTGTTCAGTGAGAGTCCTCTAGGTGCTCACCATAAGCGAACCCATCATCCACATGCTCACCATTTCTCATTTCGTTGACGGTTGGCATGATATGTTTACAAATATATTTTGACATGAATATATTTTATTATGGGGGATATACCTCTCATAAAAATAAAAAATATTATGATGATATCTAAAAAAATATTTTTATTTTGAGCTTCAATTTTTGAAGATCCGATTTAATTTCTTTGAAAATGTTATATCATTATGATAAATAAAATAAATAATAAATTACAAAATTCCCTCGTGTTACTATTTGGCCTTTAACATCGTGCAATTTCATCTTAGGAAGATAAATTAATCATACACTTACACACAATTGTCGGTAACAGGCTTACGATATTCCCATTACTACACCTCTCTACTCGTCCATTCTCAAATTTCTCTACCAGCAATTTGTTCACATGTGTCCCAACTCTTCCTATTATTGATTTTGGAAATGATTTCTATTCACGATGTTGGTGGTTTCAAATTGCTGCTAGAATTATTGTAACTCTTTCATCAAGAAGAATCCCAACTTGAAACACATGCTCCCCTCCTCTACCGAACGCAACGAAAACAACAACAAAGAATCTAATATACATCCCACCATACAAGCAATACTTGTTCAGTGTCTATGCATTCTCATGATGCTTATACGTCGGTTCACTCTGCTAAGCATATGGATGGAATGCCTGAAGAGTACCTGCAGTCAGTTCATAACACCTTTAATGCAGACGCCAGTGGAGAAAATCAACACTCATGTGTTCAAGACATACTAGATTTAAACTATAAAGAAGTAAATGAGAAAAATATTCCAATTGATCCAAAACCTACGAACAACCAACTAATTTCTTGTTCTTAGTTGTGGATCACTTCTACTCACATAAATAACATCTTCTCTCAGACATTTACATCTCTGATTTTGCGAGGAAAAGATCTTTCTTATAATACTATAAAATCATGTAGATGCGATCAGTTAATAGACTGGTGTTTTACATTATCACCTCATGAAGCACCTGACTCTGTCAATAACTCTCTTAGTTGTACTACCACCATCCCTGCTCTTGTTGATTTGGTTGACTCATTGAAAGGTAAAATTGCAAACCATGGCTAGATCGTAATTAATGAAAATGAGAATGAGATCCCGATTGACTATTTTTTCATCCACAACATCTTCTGGAATGAATGCATGGAGCGCTAGTCATTCACACTCAATTGTAGTGGATTTAATGAAGTTTATCCAACAACTTATACCAAAGCTCATAAGGTGATGATAAGACTGCACATCAGTCAGGCCAATCACATAACATTGATCAGTGATTTAACATTTGATGCGTGAGCATTGCTCCACCTTAGCAAATGTGTCAGCACGCCAACACACAGACATGCAATGGAGAAAGGGAGAGGCACCGACCCTCTCATTTTTAAATTTAAAATAATCCTATACGGATGATTGTGTTGTAAGCTAGATAAATGCTAGACCACGCCTTTGTACATGTAGTCGATAGGGTTGCCTTAAATTGTTACTTGTAGCGGGTCCAGATGGTAGTCAAGTTTGGACATCCATTTATGTAATGTAGCCGTAGAAGTATGGTGTCGTAACTGGGATAACGATGGCACTAAGGCGGTTAAGAGGATACGCTCGTGGAACCCTCTTTTGTAATGAGGGGAGAGATCTCAGGAAGGGGAGTCTTAGGAGGCTTTAGGAGGTCTTAGAATTTTTGAGAGAGAGATTGAGAGAACTGGGAATTTGTCACAGTCCATTTTTTGTAATCATCTGTATAGACACACAAAGATAATAGAAAATCAGTTTTTCCTGCATATTGTTGTTCATGTATTTTGCATTTCATGAATGCATGTTGTATATGTATGATAAGTTTCAATTACAGTAGGAAGATAGATTTCTCTATCTTTGTTTGATTTTGAAGTATCATTATGTGTTCTTTATGCTATGCAAGGAGTGCACAACAGAACGTTGGAAGTTTTGTAGCCAATGAAAGGAGTGCGCATCTAAACCTCTCTGTTGAGTTCAAAAAGAACGCGCAAGAAGGGCACACCAAAGTGATCATAAACTCAAGAGGAACCTCAAGGTTACTGAATACCTTGGAGGGAATATTATGTAGAGGAAGGCACAAAGAGACAAGACTGCTGAAGGTTTTGTATAGCTCTGCCAGGTAGGCATTGAGCGAGTGCACCAAGGAACTCTGTTTTGAGTTCATAGAGGAGAGAAGTGTTCAAGAGAAGACACTCACAGAGTTGTTAAATACTCTGTCGGCTCAGCAAAGAGTGCTTGAGCGAAAGTTGCCAAAAGGGCACTTATATCCCTTCGAGGAGCGAAAGGGACAGATCCCTCTGAGGTCCGAGTAGTTGTAGCTCAAGGAGGAAAGAAGAGTTGTTGAACACTCTGGACGAAGACCTGTGCAAGGAGTGCACTAGGGAAACACTTGGACGAAGTGTTGAAAGATAGCCATATGAAAGCTAGTCAGAGCACAAGGAGTGTGTAGAGGAGCGAACTGTTTCAAGTTCGAAAGCTCAGGAGAGACAGTGTTCCCAGAACGCAGGTGAGACCCAAAGTCACAGGGATCGCAGAGGAATCAAAGGTCGAAGCCTTTGAAACGTTGAAAATCTTCCAGGTCAGGAAGAAAGCTAAAGCTCAGGAGGAGGAGCACAACATCCGTCAGATCAGCTGCAGGGGAGAAGATCTGGACCATTGAATCTCACGTCCAGACACATAGGAGAGTGCGCAAGAGAAACATATCTGATCCATTTGACTTGGAAGCATGTGGAAAAACAACCGTTGGATTCAGAGGAAGTGCACGAGGTTTAACCCTTTAGATTTGCACAGGAGTGTGGACATCGCGAAACGCCAAGTCCTGAAATCACCAGGACCATCCATCCTCAGAGGACAGGTGGTAGCAGATCAGTATTTCGCTGACTCGTGACTCGAAGGAGTCAAAGGTCGAGTCGTGAGAACTCATGAAATCACGATTTGATCTGAACCGTTAGATCCAGAGGAGCATGAACCGTCAGATTTGGGGTGCTCCGAAATATCCACATTTCGGGATTTGAGAATGTGAAGGAGGACGTGACTTAAAGGATGCAAGTCGTGAAATCCTGACATCATCAGAACCGTCCATTGGGATGGATACGTGGCGAGAGATCAACATTTCGCTGACTCGCAGGAGGGAAAAGTGAAAGGGGGAAATCGTGAGAACTCATGAAACGCGAATTCGCAATTAGATCACAACCATTGATCAAGGAGAGATCTAGATTGTTGATTGTCCAGGAAGAATTTCATCATTTCAAGGATCTAAAGAATAGAGGTGAACAGTATTTTGACCTCGCGATATGCGAAACCCTTACAATATCTGAGCCATCATATCGTGGGTGAATCAAGACCGTCGGATTGGGATCTTCGAAATATCGACATTTCAGGAGTCGGGAAAATGGAGGTGAATCCTAACACGCTTGAGAGTTGGGCCCCAGGTCATGGTGAATGGTCACATGGACAGAGGCCAAGGGAAGAGCTAAGGAAAGTTAATCTCTTTTTAGAGTTCGGGAGTTGGGGAGTCAAGGTTGGCTCACTCACAAAGTCCCGACACGTGAAATAGAAACGTGCCTTTTGTGTAGGCAAGCAGTCACAGCCCGTGGTTGTGTGGAGGTGAGGCTCGTGCTTGGTGCTTGTTCGCGCAGGGCGAGTTTCATAAAAGAACCTGTGGATTTGTTCATAAGATTCTAGCAGGGAATCAAAGAACTGCTTCAGCTCGATAGATTGAAGAACAATCCTTGACCGGGAGGTCAGCGGACCCTGCTGAGGAAGAGGTAGGGGGTTTGCATCAAGTGGTATTAGAGATGATTTTCGTCTATAGATTTCAGGCAAAGGAGGTAAAGTATATAGCCTCATACCATCAAGAGGTATCAAAGTTAATTTCGTCTATATATTTCAGGCGAAGGAGATAGAGAAGACAGTCTGACTACACCAAATGGTATCAGAAGTTGGAGTTCACTTGTGGACAGCAGGTGAAGGAAGAAAGAGTATTGATGCTCTGTAAATATGGTTGCAAGGTGGCAACAAATTATAGATAGCCAGGAGGGCTGAAGACAGAGAAGGATGGCTACTAAAGGCCATGAGCATGGTCGAAGAGGAGACTATCAGCATAAGAGTAAAGAAGAAATTGATAAGGAACCTGTTGAAATAAGAGCAAGAATGGAACAACTGACATTGAAGATGCAACTAGAGGAAAACGTACATTGGAGGTACGAATGGCCTTTGAATAGGAAATCCAAATGGCATTTTCAAAATTTTTTGGCCAGGAAACAACAAAAAGAGTTGAGGAAGTGGATGAGGTATGCTGAAAACCTCAGTGACACAGAGATGGTTTTAATTTGTGAGCCAAAATTCAGAGAAACCCCCAGTGATGAGGAAGGGAGATCAGTTTCAGATCTCATAAAATTCCAGGGGGGTAGAGATGAATTTTCAAATTACCAAATGGGAAATGAGGTGGGATCGGTTGATCTCATAAACTGCCAGGTGGGTAGCAGAAAATTCCCAAATTTCTAGGTGGACAAGGAGAAGGAGATGAGACTGTCTGAAAGTCTTGGGAGCTCAGAAGTGAGTTCAGGTCAGCAAGGATTGTTGATAGGTGGAGATTCATATGTATTTGTAGGCCATGTGAATGAATATGACGAGAATTTGAATATTTTCATCACAAAAGAAGGATGGTCAAAGGAGCATTCTTTTCATTGGGGGAATTCAAATATTCCTACCATATAGCCCAGTTGAGGTTAGAGAATGTGTTGCAAATGTAACAACAGAAGAAGTACAACCAACGATGACTATCATGATGAAGGAGAATATATCAGAAGCTTCCCAATGAGAAGAGGGAGACATGGATGGAATACTGATGTCTACCCCAGTAGAAGGAGATGAGCATTCAACATAATTGCTTAAAATTTTCATCTACGAAGTTGAAATAGAGATGACTATAGCACTGGAGCCTGCAACAAAAGAGGAAGAAGACAACATGGATTTTCCTGATCTGTATGAAGAGTTGGAAGCCCTGGATAGTAGGGTGATAGTTCAAAGCTTGCACATCCAACAGGTCAAGTTGGAGATAGATGGAGGAGCATACCAGCCTAGGGAGAAGCTGGAAGAAGTTGGGGTTGAACCAACAAAAGGGGAGCTAAAAGAAGGCAATTTGTCAAAGGAAGAAGCCGAGAAACAACTCACTGATGAGACTATAGAACTGAAGTTTCCAAAAGAGTGGAAAGATAATGCCACAGAAGAAAAAAATGACATGGGGGATCATGATGATCTACCCACTGATAAGGAAGAGTTGCAGCCAAGAAGACTACATAAGGAGAACCAGCCATTGGAGCAGCTGGATAGAGTGATAGAGGAGATCAAGAAGTTGATGTTGAGGTGAACAAAAGAAGTCAACAAAGTGGAGTTGAACATAAGAGAGCCTACCATAAGAACAGGGAAGAAGAAGAAGAAGAAGATGTAGAAGCAACAACCAAGCAGAGGAGCAAGAGGACAACTCCAAAAGAGAATTTGGGATCCAGGAGAATTTCAACACTGGAGAAAGGGAGCTCATGAGAATGAGCTCATGTTTTTCCTAGTAGGGGAGTATGATGCAACAACATTGCTCCACCTTAGCAAATGCATCAGCACGCCAACACCCAGACATGCAATGGAGAAAGGGAGAGGCATTGACCCTCCCATTTTTAAATTTAAAATAATCCTATATAGATTATGATGTTGTAAGGCTGATAAATACCAGACCACACCTTTGTACAGGTAGTGTATAGGGTTTCCTTAAATGGTTACCTGTAGCAGGTCTAGATGGTAGTCAAGTCTAGACATCCATTTATGTAATGTTGTCGTAGAAGTATGGTTCTGTAAATGGGATAGTGATGGAACTAAGGTAGTGAAGAGGATAAGCTTGTGGAACCCTCTTTTGTAATGAAGAGAGAGATCTCAGGAAGGGGAGTATTAGGAGGTCTTAGAAGTTCTGAGAGAGAGCTTGAGAGAACTCGGACTTTGTCACAGTCCATTTTTTGTAATCATCTATATAGACACACAAAGATAATAGAAAAGCAATTTTTCCAGTATCTTGTTGTTCATGTATTTTATATTTCATGAATGAATGTTGTAGATGTATGATAAGTTTCATTTTCAATAGGAAGATACATTTATCTATCTTTGTTTGAGTTTGAAGTATCATTCTGGGTTCTTTAGGTTGTGCAAGGAGTGCACAATAGAATGTTGGAAGTTCTGTAGCCAACGTAAGGAGTGCGCATATGAATCTCTCTATTGAGTTTAGAAAGAACGTGCCAGGAGGGCACACTAGATTGATCATAAACTCAAGAGGAACGTCAAGGTTACTGAATACCTTGGAGGGAAGACTATGTAGAGGAAGGCAGAGAGAGACATGACTGCTGAAGGTTTTGTAGAGCTCTACTAGGTGGGAATTGAGGGAGTGCAAAGAGTGCACCAAGGAACTCTGTTTCAAGTTCAGAGAGGAGAGAAGTGTCAAGGAGAAGACACTCACAGAGTTGTTTAATACTATGTCAGCTCAACAAGGAGTTCTTGAGCATAAGTTTCCAAGAGGGCACTTATATCCCTTCGAGGAAAGAAAGGGACAAAGACCTATGAGGTCTGAGCAGTTGAAGCTCAAGGAGGAAAGCAGAGTTGTTGAACACTCTGGAGGAAGACCTGTGAAAGGAGTGCACCAGGCCAACACTTGGATGAAGTGTTGAAATATAGCCATCTGAAGGCTAGTCAGAGCAAAATGAGTGTGCAGAGGAGTGAACTGTTTGAAGTTCAAAAGATGAGGAGAGATAGTGTTCCCAGAACGCAAGCGAAACCCAAAGTCACAGGGCTCGTAGAGGAATCAAAGGTTGAAGCCTTTGAAACGTTGGAAATCTTCCAGGTCAGGAAGAAATCCAAATATTAGGAGGAGGAGCACAACAACCGTCAGATCAACTGCAGGGGAGAAGATCTGGACCGTTGAATCTCACGTCCAGATACACATGAGATCGTGCAAGAGAAACATATCTGATCCATCGGACCTAGAAGCATGTGGACCAACTACCATTGGATCTAGAGGGAGTGCATGATGTTTAACCATTTAGAGTTGCACAGGAGTGTGGACATCACGAAATACCAAGTCTCGAAATCACCAAAAATGTCCATCATCAGAAGATAGGTAGTATCATATCAGTATTTCACTGACTAGTGACTCGAAGGAGTCAAAGGTCGAGTCGTGAGAACTCGCGAAACGCGAAATCATGATTTGATTTGAGCCGTTAGATCCAGAGGAGCGTGAACCGTTCGATTTGGGGCGCTCTGAAGTATTGACATTTCGGGAGTCGGGAATGTGAAGGAGGTCATGACTTAGAGGAAACAAGTCGCGAAATCCCGACATCATCAGAACCTTCCATTGGGGGGGACACATGGCGAGAGATAAACATTTCGTTGACTCGCAGGAGGGAAAAGTCAAAGGGGGAAATCGTGAGAACTCGCGAAACGTGAATATGCGATTAGATCACAACTGTTGATCAATGAGAGATCTGGATCGTTGATTTTCCAGGAAGAATTTCGACATTTTGGGGATCGAGAGAACAGAGGTGAAAAATATTTCGACCTCGCAATACACAAAATTCTGATACACGAAACCTCGACGAGATGTGAGTCATCAGATCATGGGGGAATTAGGACGGTCGTATTGGGAGCTCTGAAATATCGACATTTCGGGAGTAGGGAGAATGGAGGTGAATCGCATCAGGAATTCTTGATACGCGAAATCCCGACGTGCTTGAGAGTTGGGTTGCAGGTCATGGTGAATGGTCACATGGACGGAGGCCAAGGGAAGAGCTAAGTAATGTTAAGCACTTTTCGGAGTTCGAGAGTCACGGAGTCAGGGTTGGATCACTCGCAAAGTCCTAACACGTGAAATCGTGAAGTGCCTTTTGTGTAGGCAAGCTGCCACAGCGTGTGGTCATGTGGAGGTGAGGCTCGCACATGGTGCTTGTTCGCGTAGGGCGAGTTTCATAAAAGGACCTATGGATTTGTTCCTAAGATTCCAACAGGGAATTGAAGAGTTGCTTCAACTCGATAGATTGAAGAACGATCCTTGATCGGGAGGTCAACAGATCTTGCCGAGGCAGAGGTAGGGGGTCTGCATCAACATTGATTGCAAGAATCGTGTAAACTTGAGATGTGATTAATTCAATTTGGGTGTACCAATGTATATTAACATTCATAGGCAGAAGAGCTATCAATTTCCTTAGATGTGAGAAATCAATTTGGTGATCAACGAGATTGCTCAACAATTCTGAATGAAGAAGCCAGAGAAGCACTAACTCCTACAATATTAGGAAGTGAAACGTGAGGAGGAGGAAGTGAAACGTTAGACATTGAGCGTGAAGCTGAAGCATGCCAGGTTAACGTTTGGGCACATGAACAACTTATCTAAAATATGGAATATGACACCTACACTACTTCTAATCTCAACGAAATATGTTATACATAACAAATTAGAAAATGGAGTGCATTAAGCTTTTGCGTCCATCTTGTCCTTTGAAATTGACTTCAAAATTTAGGAATCTGAAATTTTAAAATCTAATTTTCATGTACGAAATGGTACGATTGTGAATTCCTCCACCACCAGATGTACGCCATCTGTTTAAGTCTTCAATATATGTCATCTATCCTCTAAATTGATATTTTGCATAAAATTTGGCTTCACAATAAACTTCGAATTTTTCAATGAGACAGGGACTAGCTTCTTTGCAGTTATTTCCCTTGTTTCATATAATGTTGAAATGCCAATATTCCTTAAAGTTTGTTGAACCTATAAAATCATTTCAATGTCTTAATTTTCTATCAAAAGTCTTAGAAATCTAATATTAATACAAATATGGCGAAATTGTTGTCTCACTTTTAAAGTGATGGAAAGAAAATGATAAATTTATGATGAAAATCAACAAGAATTCAACAATAAAATTTAAATAGAAAAGCATATAAGAAATAAAGATTCTCTTCATTGAATATATTGAATATGTGCACTTAAAAATTTAAATCATCTTACATTAAATATATGCCATTAAATATGTGATTATATTGAATATATGCTATTAAATCATCTTACATTAAGATTCAGAACGATAACAGTTTCAAGGTTTTTTTTAAAGTGCTTTTTAGTGCCAACATAGATAATGATCGGATCGATACGAGGTTCCTGGAACAAGCGCATTCCATTGATTCAAATTTAATTGTTTCAGAAACCCCACTACATGCCACCTTGAAATAATTGTGATAATAACCCTTGAGTAGGAATTATCGTGCTAAGATATGCTATGGTATCTTTTCCTTTGTTCCAATGAGTCCTACATAATTATAAGCAAAAGACAATTCATATCCCATGAATTATATGAAAGAAAGTTTTGGATAATTATCCAAAAAAAATTATTAACTTTTCATTTACATATTCTTAGTTTTTTATTTGCAATTTTTTTTATTATTTCTAAAACTTTTCATCTATATATTTTTAGATTTTTCTCTGCAATTTTTTTCCCATATGTTGATTTATATATTTTAATAAAAATTTTGTAATACATATTTATATATTTTAATAAAAAATTTGTAATTTATGTTTATACTTATATATATTTTAATAAAAATTTTGTAATTCATATTTATATGTATTAACCAACAAA
Organism: Picea sitchensis; assembly: GCA_010110895.2. Taxonomy (NCBI): domain Eukaryota; kingdom Viridiplantae; phylum Streptophyta; class Pinopsida; order Pinales; family Pinaceae; genus Picea; species Picea sitchensis. The sequence goes on from SNQJ01S0002577.1 coordinate 321,218, forward strand.
AATAAATATAAATTTTGTAATCCTTACTTATATATTTTAATAAAAAAAATTGTAATCTATGTTAATATGTATCAACCAAAAAATATTAATTTATATATTTTAATAAAAATTTTGTAATTCATACTTGTATATTTTAATAAAAAATTGTAATCTATGTTTATATGTTTTAACCAAAAAAATATAGTTTGATCAATCAGAACTCAAGAGATTGCATGACAGGATGGCGATAGAAAAAGGAGAAAAATGTAAAATGGCATACCTATTACCATTTATATCAAAAATCTATGTTTATATGTTTTAACCAAAAAAATATAGTTTGATCAATCAGAACTCAAGAGATTGCATGACAGGATGGCGAAAGAAAAAGGAGAAAAATGTAAAATGGCATACCTATTACCATTTATATCAAAGTATAGTAATTTTTTGTGATTATTTTAAATTATGTTTATTTAATTTTTTACGATCAAGAACATGGTTGGTGAAGAGTTGGAGGCATTATCAATGAAAGAATTGCACACAGATGGGTGTAAAAAGGATTTTGGATAAAAAAAAAATACATGAATGTAAATGTATTTTAGGTATTTATTGTTTTTTTTTATCTTACATTATGATTCAAATTTAATGATTTTTTTTTAATAATTTTCATTAGTGGATAGATGTAAATGTTTTCACAAAGTTCTAAATTATATATTTATGTATGATGATGATGATTAACCTCCAGTAAGACCTAATTGGTTTATCAGACCTTAAGAAGGTAAGTGATTACTTGTGATTTTTTAGAAATTTGTTTTTGTGCTCGAAAAGCATTAAGAGAAGATTTCCAAGATCACCATACTTTTGTTGAGTTAAGAGGTTAGAAAGGTTGGTAGTGTGATCAATATTTTGAAAATAAGATCTAATATATTTTGGTATAATATTTTTTTTGAAAATTTAATGATTTTTTCTTAATAATTTTCATTAGTTGGTCCATGCAAATGTTTTTCACAAAGTTCAAAATTATATATATATATACACTATTTTTTTGAAAATTTAATGATTTTTCTTAATAATTTTTATTAGTTGGTAGATGCATATGTTTTCACATGGTTGGAATATATATCTATATATAGATATATATTTATTGGTATAATACTTTTTTGAAAATTGAATGATAAAAGGTATATAGCTTGAGTGGGTCTATTGGTTAAAAACATGTGTTTCTTTCTAAGATATCACAACTTCAAATCCACAGAGAGTTAGTGTATGTATACCTCTCAAATAAACTATTATTATTTTGATATAATATTTTTTTGAAAATTTATTGTAATCCTTATTTATTTATATAAGTGAGAAGAAAAATACCAATAACATTTAATGAAAACCAAGTGTAACCTTTATTTAATTATATAAATCCAAAGAATTGGAATATTTATTTAGTTATATCAATCCAAGAAAATTACTTAAAAGAAAAAATACTTAATAATTTTCATTGGTGGGTAGATGCAAATGTTTTCACAAAGTTGGAAATTATATATATAATATATTTTTTTGAAAATTTAAAGATTTTTTCTTAATAATTTTGATTAGTGAGTAGATGCAAATTTTTTCACAAAGTTTCACAAAGTTTTTTCACAAACTTTTATATAATTATATAAATTTAAAGAATTGAGATCTTTATTTAATTATATCAATCCAAAAAAATAAGTAAAAGGAAAAATCTTCAAATTTTCCATGAACATTAACATTTCATTGAATAGTCAAGCATGTTGCCTTTGTGAGAAAGTACATAAACATGCCAATGCACTTAAAAGAATCAAAGTTTACTATTTGTACTTGTAAATGTATGTACACAAAGAAAGATGAAATCTAAGTGTTTTATTCAGAATAGTCAAGCATGTTGCCTTTGTGAGAAAGTACATAAACATGCCAATGCACTTAAAAGAATCAAAGTTTACTATGTGTACTTGTAAATGTATGTACACAAAGAAAGATGAAATCTAAGTGTTTTGTGAGGCATTTATATTCCTTTGAATAATCATAAATCGTCTTTGATTATGGTATATGTTAAATCCTTTGAAGTGAATCAAAAATTTATTTGTAAATAGAAGTGCACATGTAAAGAGAAAATATCGATTTTCAGCCACATCAAAGTACAAAACCTTTTTCACTCATGAAAAGACAAAATTTTTATTTTGTGTCAAGCACTTATGTTTGATTAGATAATCGTGAAAACCTCAAGTTGGTAAGTGATCTTAAAATCCCTAGACATAGAAAAGGCCCCAATGAGAATCAAACCTCTAGACATTGCAAAGGCCTCACTAAAAGTCAAACCTAAAATTTATACTTGTAAATGTAAATCTTCACTAACAAACAAAAACTCCAGTCTTACAGAGACACTTATGTTACATTGAATGAGCATTCATTCCCCATTGGGAAACTGATCGTATAAGGTATATATATCCGAAAATATATAGGAGTATACATGAATTAAACCTTATATCCAAGAGTATATATGAATCAAATCTTAATCTTTAAAATCTTTGTACCTATAAATGTAGGTATAAATTAAAGGATCAAACTAAGATCTTTAGTGAGACATTTACATTCCATTTAATAAGTGAAACTAATGAGAACATTTTTCTCCCAATTCAAACGAACTCCCATAATATACTCAAATCTCATTAATTGTTTTTGCTTATTTACTTAAGAAGCTTAATCTATCGAAAGAGAACCAAAAAAAACCTTTATGAACATAGTACCTAACAATCTATTACTATTTCTAATTACGTCGCTTATCTTACCCAATTCCACAATTATCTCTTTGACAATTCGTGTCTTACAACTTGAGGCTCATTACAATGCAACTTTAATTCTAATTTTGGTGGTAATAACAACTTGGACTCATGGTCCATGACTATAAGTAACATATCAATATGTATTGCTATACATACTCAAACATAGGTAAAGAAATGCAATAGTTTATTACAAGGTATACGAATTTGATTAATTATACAAGTACTTACAACTGCATTACTATAGTTGGCCACCTATACTATATACTTTTGAATTGCGTACCATTACTAAATGTTTGTTAGAGGTTGATGGTAGCCTTAGGCATCCTCTAACGTTTGAAAGCTTCACCTAGCACACATAGTCCAAACATGAAGCTAGGTTCTCCATCCAGACTACCGAGTGAATAAATGAGTTGGTGGAAAATTATTTACGTAGCAATAATTTTTTTTCGAACAAACCGGGTTCTTGAAACTTGATAACCACTCTTTGGATTCCAGGTCTCCACCTTCACACGGTTCTTGTACGCTATACGAGTGGTATTTTCACAAAGGTACAGAAGAGGAGTTCGAAGTCTCCCTCGTTACTTATGCGAATTAGGTTACAGAATTATACTTTTCCCTGATAAATTGTGAAGGACAGAGAAATGAAGAGAGAAAAGAATAGTATATTCAAATGTATAAAGAAGTACAGAACAGAACTGAAGAGATTCAGAAGTCTTCCTCACAATAGGAAATAACTGAGCTTATATATGCTCAAAGCAAGACAGAAATAGAAAGTACAACTGTCCAGT